>CM053510.1:70398019-70544297 GCA_028627145.1 Eidolon dupreanum | reverse complement strand
TAAGAGCATTGCTCAATGGTCCAGATGGGCTCCACCAAGGTGAACTATAGAGGCCTCTTGTTTCTTTCTTCTAATTATGTAACTTTAAGTTTTCTTTCTCTTCCTAGAAGCTGTATCACCATATTGAGCTTGTGGCCAATTCAGACCCCAAGATCTTTTTCTCATGGATCTCTGCCAACACAAAGCTTCTTTGTTTTGTACTTGTCCAATTGATTCTTTGAACCTAAATGTAGAGCTTTACACTTAACAATTCTAGATTCCATCTGTATTCTAACCTGCTCAAGCAGTGAGATTCTAGGTCTGCCGTGCAATTAATTTCTTCACACTTTGTCATGTGTAAATTTCTCAAACTTTATCCATGCCATTGATAAAAATGTTGAATGAGCCACAAGATGGGTCTTGTGCCTCTTTAGAAAGAGGTCTCTTACTAGGTAAAAGGTATCCATTGTCTGAAAATACGGACACTGCAATCTTTGACTTAATAATTACATATTAATCCTGTGTTGAATGCCTACTGCATTTCAGGCAAAGTAATAGGGACTAAAGAAACACAAATGTTCGTTTCCAAATCCTTGCTTTCATAAAGTGCCTTGTGGAGGTGGGGAAACAAGCACATAGACAAGTAATAATAACATCCATGTAATCCATCTGGATGCACATGGATGGGATGTCAGACAAGGGGTACCTCACTCAGCTTGACGATATTTGGTTTAGGACTTAAAGGAGAGGGATATATCAGGGTTGGCGTGCTGGAAGGGGGTGGAGAGGGTCCCTAAGAGGCTATTTTTTATTCTGTCATCTAGCCATTTAGTTGCCTCATCATTTTAACTCAGTCACCCTCTCTACTCTGTGACTCATCTTCCAATTCCATTTCCTTTAAATTTAGAATGATAGTCCCAAATTCAGCAGAGCCCAGGTGGAGTATGAGTGTGTGTGTGTGTGTAGGTATGGAGGGTGATGGAGAGTGGAGGTGGAGGGGAAGAGAAGAAAAGGAAAGAGGATTGAGTTTTCCTTTTTAGAATCAAGAGAAGGGGTGAGTCAGATGTAGAGTGTGTTAGAGAGAGGGCAATGTGGTCTGGGTCTGTACTTGGGAGGAGTTTCCTGGGTGATGCTGCTCATTCCCCAAAAGAGGAGAGAAGGAAAACTGAGCTGGGATGAGGATAGATAGAACATGAGCGAGGCTGGATATTTCATGCTCAACCCAACTGAGATTTTATTCGTGGCTTCATTACTTAATTTCAGTGAAGTCCTAGGTCATCAGACATACTCCTATTTCTAAATATACAGCAAGTTACTCCAAAGACAACTGAAGATGATTTTGGATTGCTGGGCCCATGGCTCCTTTGACCTCTCTTGTCACTTGTGCTTCCATTTCATATGAGATGATCGTTATTCCAGGCCACCGCAGACCATTTCTGGACAGAAGGAAACTGGGTGGGAAAGCTTTGCAGCAGTTTTTACCCCTGGCTTTGAAATCTTAGCTGGGTGTTAGAGTTCTGTAATTCACGCCAAAGGTTGTTCCTTACAATTTCTCTTTCCTCCCCCTTCCCCTGCTTCCCTCCCCCAGTGGGAGAGTAAAAGCAGCTATGCTTATAGAAAGATTGATTAGTTAAGCAAGTCAATTATATCTCTTGCCGAGAGCAACTGTATATTAAGTAATGCAGCAAAAATGATTGTCTGCACAGATCCATTTTGTTGAACAGCTGTTGCAGAGGCCTGGAAAGAGAAGACGAAGGTTAAAATCTCGTAATAGTCTTCACTCCCCATCTCACCCCACCCCATCATGCTTGGCCCTCCAGGGAATCCATTTATTATGAAATGGAATAAGGTTGGGTAATGAGCATGCTGGCGGCCTGCTCCATTTTGCGGGAAAACTCTCCCATCATGCCTTGGGCCCCTGGGCCTCCATCAGCACTGGATCTGCTGCCCTCCTGCCATGAGGGAGTTGACTGATGCCTGCTCACCAGCTTGCCTCACTCCTCCCATCCCAGCAGCTTTGACACAGTGGAAAGAGTTCCAGATGTAGACTCTAGGGACCTAGATTCAAATCCAGTTATTGATTGTCTGATCTTGACTAAGTCTTTTAACCTTTTTGAGCCTCAGTTTTCTCATTAATAAAATGCAACAAAATTTAAACGAAAATGGGTATGGATGACATTTGAGTTCTATAATTATATTATAAAGACAATTCATTAATGCCAGATATTGTTATACTGGGCAAGAAGGAGAGGGAGATGGGGAGATCTGTGTATTATGTACTGGTGACGGGACAGGCACCAGGTGGTTCGGTGAGAAGCACTGAAAAAGACCAGCCCTCATATGCCACATATAATCAGTCTGTACTTTTTTCTTAATCCCCAAAGTAAATGAGTAGACTTTGTTTCCACCCAGTTATGCCAAATCTCCTCTTCTGGGTGACATGTACTGTTTTTTAAATTTCCATCTTGTAAGACTGCCCTTACTGTTTCCTTTAATCCAGTATCCCTTGTATATATAGTCTGGTTTGCAGAACCATCTCTTCCCACACCTCTTGCCAAAGGCCACAGTATTGTCAGGAAGCCACCATCCCCTTTGCACCCAATAGATATTCAGACAACAAGACTAATTCTGGGTGAGGAGTAGTAAGGCATCTGGTGACACTTGCTGTGTCCATTCTTAGAGTTGCCCACAAGAAAGTTGGGGGGTCTGAGCTAATGACCATCTCCTTCTTCCTGCATACTTTTGGGAAAGACTCAGCCAAATAGTGAGATTAAGTTTCTATGCCAGGTCAAACCTTTCATTGTTGTCAGAGGACATTTTTAACCAATTTTCTCTATCTCAAGAGGGTACACCAGCTGGCTTGTTCTCCTGCCTGAAGTTCTATCACTGTCTCTTTGTTCTTTCTGACAGAGGTTTTTCTCCCTGTTAGAAGACAACTAAGTTAGTAGAGGAAATGCTTCACCCATATTATTTACATTCACCCTGTGAATGGGTCTACCAGACCCTTTATTAGAGGGGAGAGACTGTGTTGGAAGAAACTTTGGAGTCATAAAGGCTAACCCTTTATAGGGAAACCGAGACCCAGAGAAAGGGACAAACTAGGCGACAAGTTTGCACATCTGGTAGAACCCAGTTTTCTGAGTCCTGGTTGTGTTTCTTCCACTGGGCACACCTGCCTCTTTTCAGAGAGTTAGTTTTGATAAAAAGAGACAAGGTCAGGCTGACTGTGTTTAGTCCTGAGTGTGCTAAGGGGGTCATATGCTTTCCCCACTTTGGGGCATTGTGGTGTTCTAAGCTGAGTCACACTGGTCTCTGGTTTCCAGGGCCAGTAGTCCTTCTTGCAGTGAGATGGGCCCTTGATATCCAAAGCTGGGGCTCAAATGCACATCAGACCCAGATGGCCAGGGCTTTTCTCAGCCTTCAAGGTTGAGGACTCCAACTTCCCTGATTTCTGAGCAGTTTCACAGTTTCATTTTCCATCCCTCAGGCCACATGTGGGCAGTTAGCATAGAAATGGCTGTTTCCCTGGCCTGCTTGCCTCTCTCATGGTCATAAATAGGGATATGTGTGTGCACAGAAGGATGGGTGGTGATGCTGACAGTGACCCACATGGGCATCCAGCCTTGGAAACTGGGCCCTCGGCTGGCAGGGGTTCTGAAAAGGGACAGGCAAGGTGGCATCACAGCTATTGCAGGGACCTCTGATGGCCCAGCCGGTCACAACGTGTTCTAAGAATGCCAAAACCAGAAGGGGCTTTAGCAGCCAGTGAGTCAAGCCCCTTTTGCCAACCCCCATGCCAAGCCATCTGCAATCTTCAACAGGAACTATTTGGTGCAGCCCAGTAGGGAGAAGAAGGCCTCTTTTTGTCCATGTTTCTTGCCATGGAGTCGACTCAGGACTAGATGTTTGTTCAAATTAGTACCTAATTGGGCTAGGGCATCAGGTTCAACCTCTTGTACTTCCTTTCCCTTCTTTTTTTCATCCTAGACCAGGATCAAAATACTTAATTGATCTATTAGAGAAATTCTTTACTACCCATTTCTTGTCCTTCCAGGCATCACTTAAGTGTTTGCAAAGAAAGGGCTAGGAAAAAAGAGGGATCTTTAAGCATATATCTACTGAACCTTTTTAACTTTATGAGGGTGGGTGGGTATCCAGGAAAAGAAGGTATAGGGGAAGATGAGGACAACCTTTTTAACCAAGAGACAAGTGTCACCTGCAGCTCAAAGATCCAGGATACCAGAATGTCCACAAGAAAGTGGCCTTAGGAGCCATCTATTACAAGCCCTTTATCCCATAGATGAGAAAACAGGGTTAAGTAAGTGAAGAGACTGTCCCACGGCCACACAGTGAACCTGTGGTTTGGCCGGGTTGGAATCTGCTGGGGATATCTATGGTTGAGGGTGGACACTGCTTACAAATCACATTGGGAGTAGGGAAAAAAGGCACAGCTATCTGTTTGTGCTGTTATTCATTGAGAATTTTGGCTCCAGGAGTAACAGCCTCCTGAGAATCAGAGGAAGCTGGAACCTATAGTTGGACCCTGGGATCTTGGAAGCAAGTCATTCTGCTTTCTAAACCAGAAATACTCTCCCTACCCATGTCCATCATTTGAATGTTATTCCTTTAGTTTAATATCTTTATTCTTCAAAAGACAACGTGTCAGTGTGAATGAGCTTACCAGAGCCCTTCCCAAGTGCTTTCAGCTGGGGGATGACAGTGGCACCAGGCAGAGGAAAAACTGGGATCGCAGAAAGATAAATGGAGACAAATGTGTGAAGAGGGCTAGTCCTCACTTTACAATGTCCCCTGGGCCACTAGACTGAGAGCTGGAGTGTGCTGGTTGGGCTGGAGGTATGAAGGTGGTGGGTGCATGGATTTGAGGGAGCCACCCAGGGGAGTGTTTGCCATTACAGCCCTATCTGGGCCAACATAATTGGAATTACGAGAGGAACTGTATTGGCCCCAGTGATTGATTAGACCTCCCATGTGTGTCCTCCTTGAAGCCTCCACTTTCTCTACACGATTTCTCCTCCAGCCTTTACTATGTGATTAACTCCCTGGACAGCCCATACCCCACTCTCTGTTGCCTGTAGCGTAATTGAATTTTCCATCATTGAGGTATGATGAGCTCCCTAACTGACTGTAAGGCCTTGGCAGTAGGGACAGGTCTTCAATAGCATATAAAACAAGTTGAGCAGGCAGTGGTTCTAGGGTCTCTCCTGATCTTTGAGATGCCCCTGGTGTTCTTATGTATGCTTCCTCTGCAAATTTAGCCAGAACTGGGGTGATGTCACAGCCAGGCTACCGGAAAAGCGAAGTTTGCTCTTGCTTATACTTTGACCTCTCATGCAGTTATGCAGGCTCATTGTATGACTGGGGAACAGGAGTGATATATTTGGGTTCAGGCTGGATTTCAAGTGTGCTCCAGTGTCTGAGGGGCTTTACCAAAATGTGTGAGTGATAGACTGCCCCTTCAACTCTGAGCAAAACACAACCTCCAGGGGTGTCCTCAGATGACTTTGCCATGAGCCTCAGCATCCCAGGCTGTAATCTAGGGTATTTTCTCATCATCTATCCCAAGTCTACGTTGCTTCATTTTTGGTGCCCATGCATGGTGTCTAAAGAAAGAGAAGGAGTCCTGGTATAGGGCATATAAAAATGTATTTGAAAATAGTGTTCCCTTCTAGGTCAAGGGGCAATCGATATGGGCATTATTATTTTTCCTGGATTGTCCCATAGTATTTGGATGATGGTAATGCAGTTCCCATTAGTTGAAGAGGAAGGTTGTCCCACAGCTGTTACCCAAAGAGTTCTGAACGTTTTCCAAGACCATTTCAAGCCCTGGCAATTTAACCTGTTTCTGCTTGTATGTGCCCACCTCCTCTAGCAATGGCTGGTAGCAAAAGTCTCTCTGAGGTATGATGGGGGTCTGGATGGAAAGCCCAGGTGTGCTCTTGATAGAGATGCTAATAAATTGGCTGCCAGAGTCCCATAGGAATGCCTGGGGCTGAGGCCCCAGGATATGATATAATTCTTTCTCCATGATGAACCTGGGAAGAAGAGAAATAGGAAAAGAGAGAGGGAAGAGAGAATTGCAGCAAATACTAGCCCCTTTTAAAAGTACACTATCATCAGAGTGACCTGCCAGCTAGAGCACATTCAGTGGAGTGATGGAGAGGGGGTAGAAGGTAATGGCCATGTCTCATGAAGAATGGTTGAAGGAAATGAAGATGTCTGGTCTATAGACCAAAAGACTCACAGGAGCGTTATAACTGTCTCTGAAGGGAATATTGTGAGCAAGAGGACATGCTTGTTCTTCGCATCCCTAAAGAGTAGAAAGAGGATGTGTGTTAAAGGCTCAAGAAGATGGCCTTGGGCTCAATGCAAGGAGAGGTTTATCCACCTTGAGCTGACCAAGGGAGGCATTATTTCCTTAGGGAGGGAGGGAGTTCCTGGTCACCAGAGGAAGACCATCAAACAGAGACTGGGAAATTTCTTCTGAGGGAAGGGAGAATGAAAGACAGGTTGAGTCCCTGTGGCAATGACTCCAACTTGAGTTGGGGAGCTGGATAAGTTTGAAGGCTCCTTTCAAGTATAAGTTTCTCAGTTTTGAAAAGACTTGGGTCTTGACTGATTTAGCTTCCAGCCTGGTCTGGGGCTCATTTCAGACTCTCTGGTCCTGCTCCATAGTGTGAGGGAGGCAGCAGATTGTTAAAGGGTCCAGGACAGATGCAGAGTGGAAATCTCAGGGGGGATAAATGTTTCTTGTTTGTGAGTCAGAGTACCAGGGGCAGAATCACAATGGTTGGGGGGTTTAACTGAGTGAGGTTGGTAACAGGAGATAGGAGAATTACACCATAACTGCCCCTGAAATACACAATCTATTGAATTACTCAGGTGCATCCACTTGCTAGGGACTAGGAAACAAGTAGATGTAATGTTTAGAGGCTATTTGTAGTGAAAAAATTAGTGAATTCAGAAAGACCTGGATTCTAATATCAGCTCTGCCAAATCCTGAGGATCACTTTAGACAAATTGCTTTCACTCTATGAGTTGCTTAATTTTCTCATTTGTGAAATGGGAATAATAGTTTCTATCTCACAGAACTGGGCTGATGACTAAATCAGCAATGCATATAAGATACAGTATTTAGACCTGGAAGGAATCAATATATGGTAGTTCCACATCCGCTAGGATCTGGGTTTTCTTATCTGCCCTCCTGGCTGTCCCCTCCTACCTCTCATTTACACTGAGATTTTGGGTGCCTAGTGTGGGGCCTGGTGTGTGCTAAATCTTTGTCAATGGTCTGACCAGTAAGTACCCACTTTATATAAGATGCAGAGCCTTGGGAGTTGTTGCTGACCTATGGCTTTTTGGAGATGGGCAGGCTTGTTGGAGAAGTTCAAGGTTATATCCTGCCATCTGCAGATGTGCCATGGAAGAGCATGGGGTCATCAGTGGTGGGGGAATCTAGATGCTGGTATATGGAAGGACTGGGAAAGGATGGAGGCTCTCACTGCGGTGCCAACTGAGCTAAAACAAGAGAAAACCCAAAGGCCGTGGTTATTAGCAGCCACCATTACTAGCCTTCAATCTTCTCTAGGGCTTGAATAGAGTAATGGGTTCTCCAGGGCTTGGGTATGGTTGGTGCTTTGGCGGTCACTGAGGTAGTGTATGATTGAAAGCCCAGCCCCTAAACTATGAGTTTTCAGTGGTCCTTAAGAGTAACATTACTCACTTAGCTTCTAGAGGCACTGGCCACATGTGAATATTGAGCTCTTGAAATATGGCTAGTCTGGATTGAATGTGCTAAGTATAAAATATACACTGGATTTCAAAGACATAGTACAAAAAAGAATGTAAATGTCTCATTAATATTTTATGTTTATTACATGTTGCAATAATAATGTTTTGGATATATTAGATTTAATAAAATATTAATTTCACATGTTTCTTTTTTGCTTTTTAAAATTGGCTAGGAGAAAATTTAAAATTACATATTTAGTTCACATTTGTGGCTTGCATTATATTTCTATTGCACAGAGAATGCCTTAGTTTGTCATCCTTGATCAGTTTTCAAGTTCTAGGTTATCCTTAGATTAAAAAACAAAGTGAAACATATATTTTCAGTAAGTAATATGTTTAAGTAATAGGCCAATTCCGGTTTTTGTGAAGTAGCAGAGCAGTCTTTTCACCATTTTAAAGATTTCTCAGCTGCCTTAAGAACCTCTCCTACCTAACACCCCTTTCTGAAAGAAATTAGGGTTTTTGACCTGTATTTGAAATTTGTTGAAAATTCAGCTGCTGATAATATTATCCATAAACCAAAAGAGAAAATAGACAAGACTATAGCATCCTAGAGTGTCAAAGTCAGATTGGTCATAGACAGATTGAGATGTGATCATGCCCACATCAAGGCTGATCAGGCTCAGGTGAAGAGTAGATTAAAAGTTAGGACAAGAGCCAAGCAGATGACATTCATGGGATCTGAGGCCCAGTGTAGATAGTACCAAGAGCCTCCAGCTCTGGCCAGAACTCAACAGCAACTACTGCCCTTCTACCTAGAGCAATTTAGGGCTCCCCTTGTCTCCACTTCCCAATCAATTCCTGTCCTTGATCACTTACTCTTAGACTTGAAAGGGCAAGAAACTTCTAAGGTAGGTCTTGATTCCCCATGAAGAAAGTTGCCTCCTTGAGAGAAGAGTAAGGGAAGAATAGACTCTAGAAAAAGGGTCAGCTATTGGTGTTCCATTTTTTAAGTCACCATGTGCTCCATTGGGATTGGAACTCTCTAGGCTGGTGGGAAGTTCAGATCCCTCCATGGCTCCCTTCCTTTGGAGCATTGGTTCTATGAGCTGGACTCTGGACCAAGGCTTGGATCCCAGCAGACCTCCAATGTGGCATGAACATAGTGACCATGCCAGATTCCTTATGGAGCTCAGCTGTCCTCCAACCAAATATTGAGAAAATTATCTCTAATACTTCATTCACCCTCTCTCTGTGCACAGATTATGCATAGCTTTTGCTATGGGTAATATCTACTGTGCATAAATTCTATGTTTATGAAAGAATGCTTGTTTATTTTTCAACTTTTTATTATTCAAATACTCACAGGTAGAGAAAAGAATATAATGAACCCCCATGGACCAGAGTTCAGCCTCAGCAATTGCTAATATATGGCCATTAAATAAAAACTATACTCCCCACTTTTTCTTGCCCCCTGCTAGACATCATATTATTTCATATGTAAATGCTTCAATTATGTATTTGTAAAAGATTAGGACTCTTTTCTTCTTTAAACGATATTATTTTACCGTCTGAAAATTAGAACATAATTTAAGGCTTTATTTTTATTCTTCTAATGAAAGTAATATATTCTTATAGAAAATATTCAGACAGTACAAAAAGGTATAAAGAAATGGAAAATTACTGATAAATCAGCACTCAGACATAATCATTGTTAACATTTTGGCATGTATAGTTATGTATGTTTAGCACATATTTTTTGTACAGGTTTACATATATAAAACTGTGCTACAGATGATGTTTGTAACCTTATTTTAATTTTTGGTAAGCATTTCAAAAATAGAAGCCAAAAATATATACAGAGAAGTGCACAAATCTTAACTGTATAATCCCACAAATTCTCACTGTCATGTAACCAACTACCATCCAGATCAAGAAATAGACTATTACCTGTTTCCAAAACCTCTGTCATGCCTCTCTTGGTCACTAACCCAACCAAACATAACCACTATTTTGATTTCTGTTGCTGTAGAGGAGTTTTGCTTGCTTTTGAACTTTGTACAAATACAGTCATGAAGTATATGCTATTCTGTGTGTAATTTTTGTTCCATATTATACTTGTAAGCAACATCCATGCTGTTGCAAGTAGTGATAGTTCATCCATTTTCTTTGTTACACAGTATTCCACCGTAGGAATGTATCACAACTTATTTACACATTTTACTATTGATGGACACTGCCCAACAACCCCAGAGTGTTGCTGTAAGGAATGTCTTCCGGCACACATATATGCACTTCTTTAGGTATATAATACCTAGGAGTAGACTTCTGGTTGTACTAATTTATACTTGTACCAGCAGTCTATAAGAGTTCCATTTGCTCCGTACCTTTGCGGACAGTTGATTATTATCGATGTTTAGTTAATTTTTAATTTTTTATTTTAGTGGATGTGTATTAGCCACTCTTTGTGGTTTTATTTGCATTTCCCTGATAACTAATGAAATTGAGTGCCTTTTCATATGCTTATTGGACACAGATATCCTCTTTTGTGAAATACCTGTTCATCTTTTCCCATTTTTTTATTGGATTTTCTGTGATTCTTCTTATGAGGTTTTAGGTCAACTATATATATTGCAAATATCTTCTCCCACTGTGTGGGTTATCCTTTCACTCTTTAAAAATATCACTTGATAAACAAAAGTTTTAAATTTTAATGTCCAATTATTAACATTTTCCTTTATGGTTAGTGTATTTGGTGCCTTGTTTAAGAAATATTTACCTGCTTCAAGGTCATTAATATTTTCTCCTATGTTCTAAAAGTTTTATTGTTTTACCTTTCACTTTTTAATTTACAGTATATTTGGAATAGGTTTTTGTGTATGGTGTGAGGGGTAGGGATCAAAGTTTTTTTTTTTCTCTTATAAATACTAGTTGGTTGAGCTCTACTTATTGAAAAGACTGTTCATTTCTCACTGTTTTTGGCATATTGCCTTTATTTGAAGTGAAATTATAGCATGTATAAGTCTGTTTTTGATTCCTGTATTCTGTTCCATCATACATTTGCTAACTTTGTGCCAATTACATTGTATCTTAATTTCTGGAGTTTTATAATAAACTTAATATCTGGTAGCTTAGATCATCTAAATTTGCTTCTTTTCTTTAAAATTGTCTTTGCTATTTTATTGCTTTTTATTTTTATGTAAATTTTAGAATCAGTTTGTCAATCTCTACAGAACAAAAAACATGCTGAGATTTTGAATTTTATGTCAATTTCAAGAGAATTGATTTTTTAAACAATATTTTATTGAAAATATGGATTCTTCCAATCCCTAAATATGTCACATATCCCTAACAATTTAAGTCTTCTTTAATTTATCTTAATAGAGTATAAAGGTTTTGTCTAGAGGTCTTACACATCTGTTTTTTTGAGGATGTATTTCTAGGTATTTTATATTTTTGATGCTACTGAAAATAGCATATTGAAAAATATATCTTAATTATTTGTTCATTATATGTAGAAATACAATTAATTTTTTCTTGTTGGTTGTATTTTTTAAATTCTATCAATTTATCTTTGCAAAGTGACTGATTTATTTATTTAATCTCAATCATTATATCTTTTCTTCTTTTGCCTTTTCACAGTGGGTCCAACCAATAATATAATGTTGAATAGGAGGGGTGATAGTGGACATCATTGCTTCACAGGAGTCTTTTGATATTTATCATTAAGAATGATACTGCAAGATTTTTGTAGTTATCCTTTATAAAATTAAAAAAATTTTCTTCTGTGGCTAATTTGCTAACCTTTTTTTTCTTCTAATTTAAAACATGAATGGATATTCAATTTTGTTAAATAACTATGCTACACCTATTGAGGTGATCATGCAATTATTTCCTCCTTTATTCTGTCATTGGAGAATTACAATCAATTACATTGATTAATTTTCTGATAGTAAACAAACTTTGCTATCTTGGAATAAACCCAAGTTGATTGCAATGTCTTATTCTTTTTATATATCACTGAATTCAATTTACTAATAATTTGTTTAGGATTTTTGTATTTATGTTCATGAAAGAGATTGATCTGCAGTTTTTCTCATTGTAATGTTCTTATTAGGATTTTGTATCAAGATTATGCTGGTCATATAATATAAGTTGAGAAATGTCAAGTTTTCCCATTCTCTATAAGAATTTTTGTAGATTTATTTCTGAAATACATGGTATAATTCATCAGAGTCGCCATTTGTACCTATATTTTTCTTTGAGTATAATATTAGCTGTAAGTTTTTGTAGATGATCAGGTTGAGAAAATTATCTTTGATTTCTAGGTTTCTGTGAATGTTTATAAGGTGTGAACATTAAATTTTGTCAAATGCTTTTCTGCATCTATTGAAGTGATTGTATGGTTCGTATTTTTTGATTTGTTAATACAATGAATTATTTTGATTTTTGAATGTTAAACCAGTATTGTATTTCTAGTTGTAATATATTATCCTTTTGTATATTGTTGTATTAGACTTGCCTATGATATCTGCTATTATTTAGATCAATTGAATATTTGTTATGAGTCCATCTTATCATTGTTGTTGAGTTTAGTTGTAATTTTTGTCTTGCTATTTTAGTGGTTTCTTAAGGGTTTAAAGTATGCATTTTAAATTTAATGCAGTTTAACTTCACAAGAGGAAGTAGGGAAAGAGAGTGAGAGAGAGAGAGAGAGAGAGAGAGAGAGAGAGAGAGAGAGAGAGAGAGAGAGAACGCCAGTCAGTCAAAGATCTTCAGAGGATCCTCCATAAATATTCAGATGGGTATTGCTAAGAGCATGCATTTGAGGAAACTACCTGAGGGGCCAGGGGAATAAACCTGAAAAGATTATATAGAAAAATCTCTGGTACTCACATAGGACTGAGAATAGTGCTCATTCCCACTATCCAGAGTGGAAACCATAATTCATGGAGCATTAGGAGGAAAAACCAGAGGATTTTGCCTCAGTGGTGGGAACAATTGACACTAGATTAAATGTTGGTATGGTCCTACCTAATAAAGCCTAATGAAGCAAACTTCAAAAAGGTCTAAATAGCTTGACTACGTTCCAGAACAAAGCTAGGGAATTGTTATAAGAATACAAAAATAGCCAACACTTAATGGGATAAAATTTATAATGCTTGGTGTCCAATTAAAAAATCATCAGTTATATAAAGAAGCAGAAAAATTATACCTGTAGTGAGGATAATTTTCAATCAGTCAAGACTAATCCAAATAGTAGAATTATTAGATAAAGTCATCAAAAAGTTATTATAACTGTATTCCATATGCTCAAAAAGCTAGATGAAAGATTTAACTATAGTATGCATAAATAGAGACATGAAAAATATAAAAAAGACCCAATTTGAATTCTTAGAGATGAAAAAATATCAACGTTTGAGATGTAAACTATACTCGATGGGATTATGGTGGTTTAGACATTGTCTATGGGATTATGGTAGTTTAGACATTGTACAAGAAAAGATTAGTGAATTTGAAGACATAGCAGTGGAAACTATTAAAAATGAAACATATCTATTAAAAATACTGAAAAATTAATAAGAGAGCATTAGTGAGCTATTATGATATGAATCAACTCTGGCTGCCTTGGCTTCCCCAGACACCTGGATCTATTTCCTCAATTCAGGGAGATCACCTGAATCCCATTGGTTTTCCCCTCTTTGCACCACAGCTTGGAAACTTTCTCTAGGCACAAATCTGGGGGGTAATCACAGTGCTTACTCACCTCCTTTATTTCTCATCTCTCAAGGATCACTATTCTTTGTTGTCGGATATCCAAAGTCTTGAACACCATTGTCTTACAAATTTTGTTCAGTTTTTTATTTGTTTTAGGTGGGAGGGTATATCTGGTATCTGTTACTCCAAGTGAATATTGAGTGTATTGTTTTTATATATTTTAAATTAGTTTAATAATTTTAATTTATTTAGGCTTATTAAGTATATATTTCAAAACTTCTATGTCCTTTATGATATTTTTGTACATTAATTCTACCAGTTCCTGAGAAAAATGTAAGGCATCCTTTATTTCTCATTGCTCCAATTTTTTAAAAAATATATTTTGAGGTCTTGTTAAAAAGTGCATACAAATTTTGAATTTTTATATCTTCCTGGTAGATTAAGGCTTCATCATTAGGACATGTCATAGATATACATGTATATATATTATGTATGTATGTACGTATGTATGTATGTATGTATGTATGTATGTATGTATATTTATATATCTGTTAATTCTTGTTGCCTTAAAGTCTACTTTGTCTGACATAAATATAGCCACACTAGCTTTCTTTTGGTGAATGTTCGCATAGTGTATCTTTTTCTATTCTTTTACTTTTACCTTTTCTGTGATGTTGTATTTAAGACTCATCACTTGTAAACAGAATGTAGTTGTTTTTTTCATCATAGTTGTTGGAAAGCAATATAAGTATTTTTATGTTTCATAGTTAAATTTTTCTAAGTCATTCTAAAGAAAATTGAATCACTATAATAATGAAGAATGCCTTCTCCCAGACATATTTGCTCCTCAGATTTTAAGGGTAATAGACCTGCAGCTGCTTTTATCCTTTATCATGGAGCCATTTACTCCCATTCAAAAGGAAAGTAGCCTTATCTACCCCAGAACCAAATACTTGCATTTCAGAGTAGTGACTTTCATCATCCTCTTTCCTGAGGAAATTTGTTTACATTAGAAAGATAAGATCTCTCTCCCTTTCTCTGGAAGGGAGGAAAACAACTGTATTCCTATACAGAGACTTAGATTTATAATTTTGAGATTTCTCTCTTCTAGTACTAGAACCCCTCTTGCATGTACAGATCTAATCATCTGGCTTTTATTATATCATCCTTAAAGAACCAATGTAATTATAGTCTGCCCCAATCTAGAGATTTAATATTTGTTTTCAGAATAATATAAATAATAGGTATTAAAAACTTACCTGACAAATTAAAAATGATTGACAATTGTTGTTTTCTAAAAAACAATTTAATATATTTACTGGTTGATGTGATTACTAATATATTTGGGCTTAAACATATGGCTTATTTGTATTTCTTACTAAATGCTCCTTTTATCCTCTTTTCTGTTCTTCTTTTGAGTTAATAAAGTATGTTTTATGATTTCTATTACTGTGTTAGTAGTATAGTATTTTGCCATTCTTTTAGTGGCTACTCCTACTATTATAACATGCATCTTTGATTTTTTACAATAAATGAAAAATCATTAATTTTACTACTATAATCATTTCTATTAAGAAGTTATCTGTATTTTATTGTTACTCATTTGAAAGTTATGTGGGGTTTATTCTCTGGCCACTTCAAATGCTTCTCTTGGTTCTGGGTTTTCAATAGTTTTGCTATGCTATACCTAGGTACATATTTATCTTGCTTGAGAGTCTCTGAAAATCTGTGGATTGATGACTTCCTGCAGTTTTAGAAAATCCTCAGCCATTATTCTTCAAATATTGTTTATGCCATATTTTTTCTCTCTCTTTCTTCTGGGAGTCCAGTTTCACATATGTTAAATCTTTTTCTATGTCTACATTTCCATCTTTTAAAAATAGTCTCTCCTTTATCAATCTGGTTATTGTCTTCCAACCTATTGTCCCAAACTATTCCTCCCTGCAGTAGTGTCTAACCTCTCATTAAACCCAAATTATTGATTTTAGCTATTATATATTTTTAGTTCTAGATTATATTGTTTTAAAAGATTCCAAAGGGGCTATTTTTGTCTGATATTTCCCATTTTGATCTACTTCTCTGAAGATCCTCATCATAGTTATTTTTAAAGTCTGTTCTGAAAACATCAATATTTGGTTCAGCTATGATCTGTTCTTTATTTTGGTTCTTAGCCATTTCATTCTGTGTCCTAGAATGCCTAGTCATTTTTTATTGAATGTCAGGCATTGTTATGAAAAATTATACTCTTTGAATGATGTTGTCTTCTTCCAGATAAGGTTTACTTAGTCAATTAGAGTAAGGGAAGATCACCTATATTCGAAGCTGAGTTCCAGTCTCTTTGAAGCTGGGTTCCAGTCTCTACTTTTTTTACCTTTTGGGTTTTTAGCACATTATACATCCCAAATAAATCCTGGAATGTTTACCAAGCCTTCTTCTCCTTAATGGTCTCTCATTTTTGTCTCCTTAGCATCGTAAGACTGCTAAAATCTCTTTTTAAATATAGTTGTATTTAAATTTTTTCCAGAGGATGGTTTTTCTTCAGTCTCTAAGGACCCAGCGCCTTACATGAGTTTTGGCAGAGGTCACGAGGCAGCACCAGCAGTTATAAATTGCAGTAGGGATGTTTGGTCCTTCTAGGCTACACAAGAATGATTTCCAACTGCCTTACTGTGAATAAAACAATCCACACAGTAACGTACTTTAACATAAAGCTTGGTAAGCATAGAGAAGATGAAGACACTCATTTTGGAAATATCCCTGACATCTGTGGCCTCTACTATGTTTTGAATGATGAACTTCTTAAAGGCCTTGTCCTTGGGCACACTGAGCACACGTAGTGCAGTGAATAGGCTGCACATGGCCATGGCCCTTTTTGACATGGCCATTGTTCCTGTTTCTTGAACCTTAAATGAAAATCCTGTTAGGAAGGAGTGCAACTTGCTTAACCAGCCTCAGTCCCTTTCTGGCATCTTAAAAGTGAGGACCTGAGAGCTAAAGGTTCTTTTTAATTTTCTAGTCTCATAACTGCTTTTTGGTTAAGCTTCTCAACCCCCTGGGCTGCTGCTTATAAATCACAAATGCTTGAGGGAAATTGGCATTGAATATTTGTCTCACTTCTTTGACCTTTTCTTTTCTCCAGGATCTCAAACTTTATCCTGGATTCCTTGGTAGCTCTGAACTCTAGTTTTCATCTCCTCAGCTTCAGGAGACTGTCAAAAGCTCTGCTTAGTTTCCCAGTGTCTTAGCTACTATTTTAAGCTTGTTTTCCCAGTTTCTCAGCTACTGCATATGAAGCAATGAATTATTTCAAAAGTAATCCTGAATGTAAGGTGCTTCTCAATTCACTTCCCTTCTTTGTGCGGTTTTGGTTCATAAGTCCTGACTGCCTTGGTAGCCCTCTGATAATTTTTAAAGAGTTAGTTTTCATTTTTATTTTTATTTTTTAAGTTTTATTAGCAGGAGAATTTGCAACAAGGCAGTATCACAGACAAGAACAGGAATTTTGTAACCTACTGTTTTTGGAGGAGTTTCGTGACTGCTACTTTGTGTTAGATGTGGAGATTAAGTAGAAAAGGAATCAAATAAATATGAGGGAGAAGAGTTAGGAAAGGATTAAGTTACTTGACATCTAAAAGGCTTAGCACTGCCACAGTCCATCTTGTTTCTCGGCTTAGAAATTAGAGTTTGGTCATGCTGCTGTGCTGGAAGAAACATGGAGGTTGTTTTTGGATAACTGAAGGACCCTATCATGGCTTCAGCAATGATTGGGGGTTAGGGATAGGAAATGGGTAAGGAGAACAAGGGCCAAGGATATAAACAGAAGCTGAATGGACACATTTGACTTGATTAAGAGGAATTCTTTCTAACAAAAATTGTTTGGGATGAAGATCAATAGGAAATAATGAATTTCCCATCCATGAAGACATTCAAACATTGGTTAATCTGGGAAAGAACACTATAGAGGGGACTAAACTATTAAATGTGGATGGGCTAGATGGCATAGTGTGTTTATGTATGTATGTATGTACACACACACACACACACACACACACACACACACACTCCACCTGATCATAGTAGGTGAGGAGCTCAATAAATGTTGAATGAACATGGGTTCTACAAAGTTCCAACTAATACTGAGATTGCATGATTATACAAGTGAAGAAGTCAGTATGATGTGATATAATGTATATAGGATTAGCATGCTCTGTACCCAGAGTAATCTAGAAAGGAAAAACAGGGAGAATGCCATCTTTCTATTCCCTTCTCTGGTAACCTAATGCTTCAGCTAGCCCTATAAGCCTTTGTTAAACCTCCCATGATAATCTGAGCTCCAAAACAAAGCATCAGGACCTAGAAGAGGTGTGGATGGATGGAGACAACGGGAGCTTTCTGTGTGGTGGTGGGCATCCCCATTTTATGCCCTTTAAGAAGCTGGAGGTGCAGGTTTTACAGAGCCTGGCATCCTGCACTCCATAGGAAGTCCCAGTCAGCCCTAGGAATAGTGCCAGCCAGGAGGTCACATCCTGGCTGGTCCCCTCCTCCCTCCTCTCTGCGGCATTTTCTCAGCCTGAGCAGGAACTTCTGCTCCCACCCTCACTGCAGGCTGGAACAGGCTAATCAGTGCCCCTAGCTTGGGGAGCTCAAGTTGGGCATCATTGCCCACCCCCATCCCCCAGCAGTACTGAGAGTCCTGCTCTAACCAGCGGAATCCTGCAAATGGTGCTACTAAATATTTCATTTGGGCTTAACAACTCAATCTGCCTGCCATTATCCTGAGGGCCCCCTCAACCCCCAGCCCTTTTCTGATTAACAAAGTAGCCGGCAGGGAAGATGTGCAGAAGCAGTCATTGAAGGCTGCAATAGCTGCTGCTCAGGGTGGGCGGAGGCACAGCATTAAGCAAGAAGCATCGATTGCAGCATTAGCTAGCTTTTTACATTTCCAGGCAGACAATGCAAGTACCTTCAATTATCTTCAAAGCAACTGAAGGAAAAGGAAATTGGTCTTAGATGTGGTAAATAGACTACACAAGGTCTGCTGAAGCATGCAAAGATGTGCACACCAGGGACCCAGAGGCCTAGCTGCCAAGCCCTCTCCATGGCTGTTCAGAATTCACATAGCCTTTGCAGGGGTTCTATTTCTCTGCTCCCCAATGCCTGGGGGAACACAAGGAGTCTTAAAGCCGGACTCTCAAATATCAAGGCAACTGACTGCAGGGAGATAAGATAGGGAGCAAGTCAGCACTGAACTTGGAATCAGAGAGACTTAGAGTTCAGTTTTAACTCTATTGATGTGTGACCTTGGTCAAGTACCCTAACCTCTCTGAGCCTCACTTTCCTTATTAATGAAATGGGACTAGTAATATCTACCTTACAAAAGAGCGATCCTGATTTCAGGGCTCTGTCTTCTACAGGTTAGATCCTCTTATATGCCCTCAAACCATTGTGTGCTCATTTTGGTCCCAGGGTTTATCACACCATTGTGATTGTTGGTCTTCATGTCTTCCCATAGACCAGCAATCATTAATAATTTTTTAGGGAGGTCAAGACCCTATGAAAAAGCTAGTGAAAGCCATGGGTCCTTTCCCCATAGAAAAGCATATAAACATATAATTTTTGTATAATTTCAAGGAACTCATAGGAGCTAGGCTAGAATCCCCATGCCAGTGTTTATACAGTTCCTGGAACAGGAATCATAGTCAGAATGTCTGTTGACTTTCAAGGATGCTTTCTCAGCCTTATAGTTTTAGAATTAAATTCTATCCAAGAAGCATTTATTTGATGAGCACTTACTGTGTTGAAGGCTCTAGTCTGGTTTTTGTGGAGAATACAAGGACATAAGCCCCACCCACAGTTGGGAACTAGACATGAGTGCATATATCAGTAACTCAAGGGGGTAAAGTCTGGCTCATTTGAAAGCTCCCGACCTACTCTTACTCAAACAACTCCTTGAAAAGAGCTTTGTTCCCTCCCCCTCAGCCCTGAGCTTGGAGGTCCTATAGGGTAGATTGTGAGGGACAAATTGCGAGAGAAAAGGCGAGAGTGTATATGTGATAGAGGTCCAATGGCAGGTGGGAAAGGTAGTGTAGTGAGAAGACCATTAGTATCCTGGTCTAGAAGCACTGGCAACGGTAGTACTGGGAGAGGGAGCTAAGGGCCTGGCAGCCAGCACCTGCTTCTTCCTGTCTGGTTCCCCCACTGGGCTAATCTATTCAGCAAGGACATCATTACATACAGGCAGTTTGCATTACTCTGCCAAGCCTCTGAGTGCAGGGCAGTGAAGGGACTGTTGGGAAAATCTGGCCAGAGAGCATCCCTTTGTCCTTTTCAGACCACGAGGGTGGGGTATAGCCTGGGGGCGCTGGGCCCTGGATTCAGGAGAGCTGAGTCTAAGCAAGTGAATCCCACAGGCTCATTTCAGGGGAGTTAGTCCATTCCCAGCCCACAGCCTGTTGCATCTTCTCTGCTCTTAATGACTTAATTTTAAAAGAGTAAAACCCCTTGTGAATGTTTTTAAGGAGTTAAATAAGCGCCAGCAATGTCTCCTGTTGGAGCTGTTTGGATTCGAAAAGAAAATACTGAGATGTAAAGATATCAATATTTAATTGTCTCTTGAAGCTTGGGTTTTCAAGCAAGCAGCAGGGAGCCAAGAATCTACTCTGAATGTGTATGTGTGCACATGCATGCATATGCACATATGCGTATGTGTATACATGAGTGTGTGTCTGTGTGGGTTTAGTAGAGGAGAATTCTTCAGGAGCATTGTGCATGTTCACTGTCTATTCCTTTATACTTTTGCTCTTCGCCCCCTAACAAGACAATAAACAACAGGGTACGAACTATGTTTTAATTCAATTTAATTCAACAAAGAAATTTAAAATATTGTCTGGACCTCTCTTTCCCTTAAGGCATTTGCTGTCCAGTAGGGGTTTAGGTCCTTTACTGAAATCACCATGCTACTTGTTAGACAGATTGGAATAAATTCTACAAAGATAGGTGAGCATTGTGAAACTGCCTTGTAGGGTGGCTGCTCTGTCCTGAGAAGCTGGCTTATTGGAGGGGCTTACTCTCCCAGAGACTATCTGTGTGCCTTGCATAGTTCCTAGAACATGGCAGATGCTCAATAAATCTGTGTTAAATGGCTGTTGGACTCCTTGAATATTTCCTCTTGTTTTGTGGTCATTTCTGCCCACACTGCCTCTCCTAAATGCTTGGCAGTTTCCCAGAAAAAGATAAATACAACCCAGAGGAAGAAAAGAGACCTAAATTAGTTAATGGGGCCCTGAGAATCACAGAAAGTTGGAGTAAAAGGGACTGATTCTAGATGTAAAATAAACTTTACACAGAAACATCCATGGAACTCAGACAGACGCTAGGAGAAGCTCCTGGTCTCCTGCTGAGGGGAGTGAGTGAGGTGTCCACCCCAGGGCCCCTTCAGGGAAGGAGCACTATGGTTTTCTCACAGTCAGGGTCAAGGACCAGATGACCACTTTACTTCTTCCCTATGTGGGGTCATTTTCTATGCCCCCATCTTATAAGGGAACTGGAAAAGACTTTGGTTTAGGGCCTCCAGGCTTTTTATGTGGCATCAGTGGGGACTAAAATGATATGAACAATAAAAACAGAAAAAGCAAAACTTGGCTAATCATGCCTTCACTGAGTGAAGTGCTCTGATTAATTTTCCCCTGGTGGATTCCAGAGACCCCAGGGAGATGTCAGACAGGCCTGAATTAAAAGAAAGTAGTGTGATACCACTCCGTACCTGAGTCTAGGTTCCAAATATGAGATAATACAAATTAAAATGCAACCTAGATGCTCTTCTCCCTCCCCAAGCCATGAGTGCTTAGAGAACAAAGAAGTAACTGGAGTTTCAAAAAGGGTGTAGGAGAGCAAGAGGCCACCATAAACTCTGTGATTCCTTTAGCTGTGGGGATTGAGATTGGGAGGGGTTAGGGATAGGTGGTAAACTGGAGGCAAGACTTCCCTTTTACCAACCCCAGGGGACACCACATATAATATGTGAAAAGGCAGCCCTGAAGTTTTGCTCCAGAGGACTTCGGTCACACAGAACTGAACAGAACTTATGGGTTGGGCAGCATGGAAGACTAAAAAACTGTCAAGAAGCCATGAATGCCATTCTACCTGCTCCAGGGCAAGTCAACACCCAGACCATTTATGTGGCTGATTACCAAGATTTTACAACTTTCTTCAACGGTTTTGATGCTTCACCTTGCAGTGATTAAGTAAGGTCTCTCTTGATGTGATGTATAAAAGACTCTGGTCCCATCTGCACAGAGATAGCAAGCAATTGCTCAGTATCCTTTATATCAAGGGTTCTCAAATTTTAATCTCTATTGGTCACAAACTTCTTGGAGAATCTGTTAAAAGCTACAGGCCATTTCTTCCTCAAAATGCATATACATACATCAATAGACAATTTGGCATATAATTTTGGGACATTTATGGACCTCAGGGAACCCCTTGACTGATCTCTTTTATAAGAAACCCACCTCAGAAGAATATCTCTGAGCTTTTAGGACAATATAATAATACTTTTAAGTAGCACTTTATAGTTTGCAAAGCACTTTCACCATGCATTATGTTAATTAATCTTTGTAGTAACCCTGTTGAGGCTGGAATTATTATTTTATTGTTCTCATTCTGCAGATAAAGAAAACAAGCCTCAAAGGGATTATGTCATTTCCCCACAGCTAGTAGGAGGTGAAGTCAACTCTGGAATCCAGTGCCTCTGCCTGTGCTGCAAACTTTTACCGGGCCATGATCGTACCTTTCTTTTGAGAGTTCTCCAGTTTTCACAACTGCATTAGCTTAAAGCTTCCTTGTGAATCTTGTGTCTGTTTTTGTTTTGTGAGATATACGATGGGTAGAGACTGGAGGTCTGTTTCTGAAAATGACCACAGACTCCTTGAGACAGGAGACGGGACCAGGAGAGAGGCTGATTTTCAGAAGCCAAGCTATTTTCCAAGTTAATGTTTGCATATGACATTCCTGACGCACATCTGTGACTCCTTGTGACATTAGAGATCCAAGAGTCATAGGATTCTAAGACTGAAAGTAACCCCAGAGTTCATTTAGTCAATTCTACTTTCTAGATCTCCAAATCCATGTAGAAAAACACATCTTTTTCATCTCCATGCCCTCTGCATCTGAGTGGCCAAAATAGTTATGCCCCTAGATGACCTTCTAAGCTTCCTTTAAAAATGAAAAGGAACTAACCTTGACTGATTTCTTAATCCGGTAGCTTGGCAGACAATAGTGACATTATAACAACTTTCTCTTTAATTCCCTTCCATAGATTTCCAGGGAGTTTTTATAATATCATTAGCTCAATTCAATTCCAATGAATATGGATTAATTTTCTGCATTATAGCTATTGATCTTCGGCCATTGATCTAAATAAAGAAGTGCTACTGCTCATAAATCTCTCTATTCTGATTGAGGGCTCCCTTGGGGGCAGAGACGGGGAAGTGGAAGTAGCAAGAGATGGAAAAGCTAGTGGGGTAGGTTAGCTCCAGAAAGGTGAAGCTGGGGCTAGGGAAATAATTTGGGGGACTGGTAATGGAGGGGTGAAGTTCCTATTAGTCATCTTAAGCTCCATCCAAATAATCTTATCAACTCTTCTTCACCCACATCCCAAAGTTTCCCATTTTGGGGCCTTTGCTTATGCCATGCTTCCTGTCTCTAATGCCCTTCCTTCTTTCTCTCCTACCTGCTCAAATTCTGTCTACATTTCCAAAGCCAGATTCGATGCCATATTTTTCATAAAGCTTTTTCCAGTTCTTTTCTCACCTACTGCTAATTGGAATTTCTCAGTCTTTTATATTCCTGCACTACTTTATCTCACAGGGCACTAAACATTTTGTTATGTACACATCGTAATTTCTGGACTGTAAACCCTACGAAGGCAGGCACACCATCTGTCTCATTTAATACGATGAGTCCAACATCTAGAACAATGTAGACTCACTTAAATACTTGTTGAAAGGATAAGAAGTTTGAGATCACAAGAGTTAGGTAGGGGGCTTATTTAAAAGCCCTTCCTTCTGTTCTTGATGGTCTTTATATAAGGACGCCCTTAAGCTATACCTATGTTCTCCTCATTATTTTTAATTTCATCATTCACAGTTTTATAATAAAATGAAATAGATTACAGAGAAGGTTGTTGTCTTAGATCATTAAGGCTGCTATAACTAAATACCATAGACTGGGTGGCTTATAAACAACAGAAATTTATGTCTCACTGATCTAGGGGGTAGAAGTTCAATATCAGGGTGCCAGCATGGTTGGGTTCTGGTGAAGGCCCTCTTCCAGGTTGGTTGTACACTGCTGGCTTCTATCTGTGTCCCTAAATGGTGGAAGGAGTGAGGGAGCTCTCTTGGGCCTTTTTTGTAAGAGCACTAATCCCATTCCTGAGGGTTCCACTCTGATGACCTAGTCACCTTCCAAAGACCCTATGTCCTAGTACCATCACCTTGAGGGAGAGGATTTCAACATATGAATTTGGGGGAAGGCACAAACATTCAGTCCATACAAGTTGTCCTATGAGACTTCTCATTCCCGTTAGATTCAAAGCATCAAGTTACCAATTAAGTTCTTCTCAAACAGAATATAGCTTTCTGTTGAAAATAGAAGGTCTTGAGTAGCCTTTGCTCTTTCTACTTAGCCCCATAGTTATTGAAAGGATTAAATATATTCACTTATTGATGAGAATACCCTATTCTCACTGAAGCCCATCTGTTATTTCTACTTTTATGAACTTCTCTCTTTTCTATCAACTTCTGTCTCCCAGTCTTCTCTTCCATTAACCTCTACTTTTCCCTTTCTCAATCTTTCATTTCCTCAGCCACACTTTCACTACCCTCTGTTAACCTGTAGAATGTAATGGTGTGTGGTGGTGGTGATGATGAGGGTGGAGGATGCCTCCTCCGGGTGGCCAAAAGTTGTAAGCTTTGCCCTCAGAGGAGAGCTGGCAGTATAGGCAGAGGAAGAAAGAGCTCTATAGATTTTGGGGTACCTTTTCCTCAGCAGGAATGTTAAAATAGGAAGGGGAAATTTTGTTCTAAAAGAGCATTCAGATATGGCTTCCAGATGTAGCTCCTGAAATAGTACTGTTTCTATATCATTCCTCAGGTTAAAATCTTTCCAAGTCTATCCTCTCAACAGTGTAAAGTAAAACTCTTTATGGTCCATTCAAAGCCTGGCCTAACTTTTAACTCTAGCTCTATCCCTCATTACTCATCTTTGATCCAAAGAGATGTTCTTGTTATGATTCTTATAGCATAAGTACAAACCACAGGTATATATATTACCTGTTTCAGATTGTTGTGTTTTCACCATCCTTGTCCAGGGTATCATCTGGTCAATATTTTTTTTACCTGTTTGGGTGATAGAGTTACCTAAACCTTCCTTTCTTAAAATGTCTAAATCCTTAGAGATTCTATGTGTTTTGGTTACCTATGATTTTCCATGTTTATTATTGAACACGGAAGTAGTAAAGTATGCCCCTGAGAATCCTCTAGGCTCCAGACACAGTTATCTGTAGTTGAACTTCCTCTTGGGGTTAATCACCTACAACTAGTAATCTCCCTTTTTTCCTTGTGGCTTCAGTGGTACTAGGACCCAAAAATGGCCAGAAGGGAAGTCTAAACTTCAAACTCAATGGAATCTTTGGTGTTTATCCTGGTAGAAGATTTTCTCCCTTGGGAACCAAGATCTACAAACTAGCAGAGCTTAAAGTTTCAGTGACAGAGAACAAAAATTCTGTGAGTTTTCAGGTGTCATAGTAACAAGAGCTATTACCATGTTCCGCCCTTGATTCTGAGATCTCTGTATCCTAGTTATGGAAGAAATAGCACCATATATTGGTCACCACGTCAACATATATACTACATTCTATAAGACCCCATTATTTTGGAGTACTTTCTCCCCACTGGAACCACAATTGAGATTCTAGTAGCTCATTCCACCATTCTGTTGGGCCAGTTGTTTCTGGGTGATGAGGTATATAATAAGAGTTAATTCCATGGACTTGAGCCCATTGCCACACTTCTTTTGCTGAGAAATGAATTTCTTGATTAGAAGCAATGTTGTGAGAAATATCATGATGGTGAATAAGACATTTTCGTAAGCCCACGAATGGTGGTGCTAGCAGAAGTGTTACAAGCAAGGACAGCAAATCCCAAACTCGCGTATGTATCTATTTCAGTGAGGGCAACTCTCTGTCCCCTCCATGACAGAAAGGGTTCAATATAATCAAACTGCCACTAGTATCCTTGTGAAATGGTACCTCATAGGAGGCTCAGAGGTACTCTGTGCTTTTGGCAGGGGTGGCACTCAACAGAAGTGATAAGCAAGTCAGCCTTGGTGAGATGAAATGCATGATGTCAATCTCAGATGAGTAGCCTACATCCCTGTCACCATAGCCACTTTGTACCTAAGACCACTGAGCAAGATAGAAATGCTGGGGAAGAGTCTGACATCTGAAGCATGTAAGCATTCATATAGAACAAAAATATCCTCCTAGCTGCATAGTTAGTACAACGGACACCCCAAATTAAAGGTCATGGCATTGGTAAGGATAGCGCTTCCCCAAATTCTGCTGTTAACACAGTGAGTATTGGCAAAGCCAGGCTCAAGATCACAGGTGGGGTCTGCCCACCTGACCCTCCTTGGGAAAGTAGTTTTTCCTTAGGAAATTTTGTAGCACTGTCTGTATGATTAATTTCTTTGGCACTTAGTTCTGGCTGCTTTATGTTATTCTTTACTTGAAATATATGCTTAAAGACAAGTTTAAATTAGTCTTTGAGGGTAGCAACCATGGTGTATACATTTTTATATTATCAGAGGCTGACTCTGTGATTCTTACTCAGTAGGGTAAATAGGATAAAGGAGCAAGTTTGGTACTTAAAATAAGAAGCCCTAGATTTGAGGCCTCCTTTTCTAATTCTTCTTCAGGTGACCGTAGGAAAGTCTCAGCATGTTCCCTATTACCCCATTATACATTCTGCTGGAAAAATATGCTACTGCTTGATGTTTATTGCTTCTATACTTTGCTTATGTGGAACCCTCCCCATTTTCATGAAGAAGATTTCTTCTTTTTTACCTGACTGGAGATACAAGTCCAATAAGTTGCAGAGTTCCCTTTGAAATAGAGGCTTGCCGCAATCTCTGAAAAGAATCAAGGTTAGTAAAGCAAGCTACTATCCTTTAGTTAGTCACAAAATTGTAACTGATATTTATCATCTTCCTCTCCTACCAATCTGTCTAGATTTTCCTAGAATTCTGACTGATCTTGGTAGGGACACCCAGCCTTTCATCCATGAGGTGTCTAAGCCCTTAGTAGCCCTTGTTGGGCTGTGGTTTCTATAATTACATATTAAAAGTTATCTCTGAGCATGAAAGCACCAAGTGACATACCTGTGAACACCCTAGGTACCAAACATACTCCTCCCTGTCCTTATTGTATAACAACAACTCTAACTCTTCATGATAATTGGGGTTTTATCATGCCATTAAATTAATAATTTTCCCTGTCATTAAATTAATACTTTTCTTTGTCTATTAGTCCATTGACATGAAGAACCCAAAATAGCCAGATGATAGTCATAGTTTCCAGTTCAGTGGAATCTTTATTGTGGCCCCTGTCAAAAGTATTCTGCCCCTGAGAAGCAGGCCCTCTAGCTTGGCTGAGTGTAATATAGTAGAGTTAGGAAGAACACATTCTGTATGTGAATCACTGGAAGTGGTGGTGAGAGTGACCACTCCTGCTTCTATCCTTTGGTTTCCATTTCCATAAATTCTAGCTATTGGGGTATAGTACCATGTGTTGGTCATTATTTCAACACATATATCTTGGAAGACAGTACCTCAATCCAGAGGGAAGTGACCTTTACCTGGCATCTTAACTGGAATATTAAAGAGAAGTCCACTATTTGATGAGATTGGTTATTTCTAGATGATGGGGTACCTGGTTAGACCAGTATAACCTGTTGCCCATTGGTGCACCTCCTTTGACATAAAATAGGAGCTTTGATCCAAGGCAGTGTTATATAAAAGGCCGTATTGATAGGGTAGGCATACTATAAGCCCTTGGAAGTTGTACCAGTAGAAGTATTGTAGGCATGGAAGGTAATCTCAAGTAAAGAGTTACAATTCTGGTAAGGACATATTGATGTCTCCTTCAGGGTGAAAGAGGTCTGATGTAATAGAGGGTCTCCAAGCGGTTGGCTGATCTCTTTGAGAAATTAATTGTGCCATATCAGGGGTTCAGGGTAGGTCTCTCCTGTTGGCATGTCAAGCAGTCATCAGTGGAAATAGCTAAATCAGTTATCATGAGCATATACATTTGAGCCCATACTGTGTAGTTTTCATCCTTGCCACACTGTCGCTCTGTTCATGAGATCGTTGCATTAGTAGTGGTTGGCTGAGGACATAAGTTGGTTGATTTCACAGTAAAAGTCCACCTGGTTGCTAAGGCTGCTTCTATAGTGGATGACCTCTGCTGAGCATGAAGGTATACAAAGATCTGCATGTTTTATGCCCACTCCCAGAGGATGTCTGTTTACATCTCTCTTCACCAGATCTCATTGTCCCTGATCTGCCAACTGCTTTCCTTCCAGGCTCCTTCCAGCTAATCTTTCTGCTACAGAGGAGTTGTGTATATACACAGCTCAGGTTTCTTTCCCTCAGCCTATAGTAAATGACAAAGCATAATGAGACTATTTCCTAGTACTAGCATATTGCACTTTTTACAAACCAGCCCTGGGTTTTTTTTTTAACCTTAGTTGGTCATAGAAACTCTTCTACCCCATGAAATAATAGATGTGAATTGGGGTAGAGTCATTAGTGAATGGATGTAGGAGACATGGGAGTCTGACTCACCTATTAGTGACATTTACTTGTATCTTGTGGACCTGCTCCTCTTCAATCCAAAATGTACCATTTGCATTGTTTGATGGATTGCTGTTATGTTCACTCAACCTTATAAAACTTGGTGGATCTGATAATGCATACAACATAACGGGCAGCTCTGATTACATAGTTCTTTGATTTCATATGGGTTCAGCCTCTACTAGTGCCTAGTAGCATGTCACAGTCTTTTCAATTAGTACTTTCAAGATTCCACAAAACACCTTTATACACTATGAATAAATCTCTCTGCCTCTGGTTCATATGGCCTGAGTGGCATGAAAACTTGCACCTACAGCCTGAATGTGCTACAGAGGCTGTTCTTGTCGAAAGCCTTCAACATCGCCTGATAATGGATCAAAGCAGTGCTCCTAAGTGCAGTTTACATACAAAATGTGTGTCTCTCTCTTAATGGGAGGAGGTATGAGATACAGGAATTTGTCATTTATCTTAGAGAAAATGTCTCAACCTGCCCCAGACCACTAAGTTCCTAAAAAGTTCATTATATGGATGGGAGGGTCCTTATTTTTCATGGGATTTATTTGTTGCACTCATTTTTATTACCAGGCCATCTACTATTACGCTACTAAAAGTGTAATCTGTGAGCTGATGCTGGCTTCTTACTGTTCTGCAATGAAATAAAGACAGAAATTGAGAGGTAAGCTTTTAGAAATTTTATGGGAGTTTAACATTACTGTGGCATCTAAACCCATGATTAGTGAATTTGTCTTATTTAACTAGATTATAGCAGTGTGGGTGTTATTGAACTCTCACAAACTGTGTATATGTTATATGATATTTTAAGGTTAGTTTATCAATTGTAATCTCTGTGCATAAGACCATGAATATATTTCTTTTATTAAAAGATAATCTAAGTTTAAGTATAATTTTATAGGACAAAGTATTGGGATTGGCTAAGAACTGAAGAATGAACTTGAAAGTACAGCATTACTTGTTTTATTCTGAAAAAAGTAAAAAGTAAATACCTGGCACTTGTTTAAAATGATTTTAAAAATCTCTTCTTTCATTCTTGGTCACATGCCTCTATAAGATTGGTTACTGTGAGTGTTATATAATTAAGTAAGCAATAGAAATGGTTTACATATATATTTAATTATAGTTGACAATTATAGTTGACATACAATATTATAATTTTCTGGTGTACAGCATAGTGATTAGACATTTATATACCTTACAAAGTGATCACCATAGATATATCTTATTTCTTGCAAGTAGGATTATCACAAATCCAACTTAATTTACATAATTTTACAAGCAAGAAGCAAGTGTCCTTAAAGGTATTTAACATTAGGGAATCAGCATTTCACTCATAACTTTTGTTTAGTTATAAATAAAGAATGACAAGAAGCTTTGAGTGTAATAGTGATATTTACATTAATGATCTAACATATACTTTCAATGAACATGTGTACAGATTTTCTAATTATTTTTCCCTATGTTATATATGTTTTCTGATTATATTTATTGAAATGCAATTTTATTTCTATTGAATCTAATAACTTAAAATTGTTTTATATCTCTTGTTTTTAATTTTATTTTTCTAGTAATCCATTTTTATTGAATTTTATGTGTCAGTCTGTGATGAATGGGGGAAAAATCTGGCCCTTTGCAGATTGTTTGAAAAACACTTATCTAGAATACCTGCTACTTCAATGCACCAAGTATAATCATCAACATAGTGGACCATCATGAAGTTCTGCAGAATGTCAAGATTAACGTTAAATATCTTGTGCACTATACTATGGCAAAGAGTTAATGTCTTTCTTTGGAAATACAGTGTCTATGTATTGCTGCCCTTCTCATGTAAATGAAAACTTCTTTAATTTTGCTACTGATGGGGATTAAGAATGCATGTCACAGCAGCTACAATTGGGTCTACTACCTGGTTAAGTTTACAGTTGTATATCATCACATCATCTGTCGCAATTGATTAGGTTTTCGCAGGTAATTGAAAAGGGATATGATGCGGCCTGTCATTTCCACACCTTACAATTCTTTGATGGTGGTGGTAATTTCTACAATATCTCTAGTTGCATCATTGTTTTTGACATACCATCTTGGCTATAAGTGAGAGTGGGAGTTTCAGGGGCTTCCACGTGACACCTTCTGCCTACCATAATAGCTTTTATTGCACAGATCAGGGAATCAATATGAGGGTTTTGCCAGATGTCAAAAATAACCATAGAATGGCTCGATATGGACTCACTGTGGATGGGCTGGGGCCTAAACTCCATGTATCATCTGTCCTCCATAAACTTCTATGAGGATCGTGATGGTCTAGGACCATTTTCTTTGGGCACAGTAATCATGCTGAATGTCCTAAAGTCACTTTGGAAAAGGATTGGGATAGTACATACTGTACATATTTGTAGTGACATTGTAGGATCTTTCTACAATATAACACTGACACCACTTCATCTATAGGCTCTGGGTCTGCCTAATATGAAAACTGGGTGAAGACCTATACACTTCCATGGTAGAAGCTGATGGCAACCTTCTGCTTGCAGCCCTTGGTATTTTAAAAAGATTATACAAACAGCACAATACCATAGGTAGCTTTCTATTTTTCCATGATCAATTAGTTATTACTACAGATCTCTGCAATTCAAGCCCCATGATTGCCTTAGATCTTGCAAGCTATTTTGGTAATTACACCCATTTTTCTGCTGATGATTAAGTGCTGTTACCTGTCCTATGTCATTTAAAATGCCCTGACCCCCAATTCTATCAGTTAAGGTTCAATCCTGGAAGGTGAACAAGTAGGAAATATATTTAAGGGATTTATTATAAGGAATGGCACACACATTTGTGGGGCAGCTAGGAAAGTCTAGAATCTGTAAGGCAAACTCTCAGGAGGGCAGGCCAGAACTCTGGCATGGGCTGAAGCTGGTACCTACAGGCAAGATTTCTTTTTCTCTCAGGGAAACCTGAGCCCTGCTTTTAAGCCCTTTCAACTGATTAAATCAGGGCTGTCCAGATTATATAGGATAATCTTTCTTACTTAAAGTCAACTGATTATGGACTTTAATCATATCCACAAAATATCTCTACACCAACATCTAGATTAGTGTTCTATTGAAAAACCAGGGACTATAGCCTAGCCAAGGTGACACATCAAAAAGACCATCACAGACAACCCAATTGCCAACTTGGTACCCATATAAATCTTCTTAAACCATACTGACTACCCAAATAAAGACAATACAAAGTCGTACTTTTGCCTAACAAGATAGGATCATCCTGAGATCAACCAAAAACATACCTACAATTTCCCCTGAAGATTGTCAAGTCCTTGGATGGTGTTCACTCTTCTTTGTCTTGTATCTTACACACTGAGCTATAAACTTAACTATTATTAACACATCTGAAATTAGATGATTAGGGAATAAGAGAAGAAAAATATTAGTATTTATATAATAAATATAAATATATCTGTTTATTATATTTAATTATGTTAAAATATATTATAAATGTAAATATATAATATATTTATATTAACATTTATTAATATATATTTATATTAAAATTTATGTATTTATGTTTTCATAACAAAATAAGAAAGAAATACTCATAACTATTGCAGTCCTTGTTTTCATAACTGGTCACAAGTCATAGTTGGTATATATATATCTACTTTCTTCTACCCATTCTATATTCTTTTTGATTTCAAAAAGCACCTTAGCTGGTCATAGTTCTTTGCCTGATAGAGTGACCCAAACTTTTATTCCTGAAGGGTCTGGGCCATTAGCAGTTCTGCTTGAATTAAGTTGTAGTTTTCCATGGACTTTAATCACAGCATGTGGGGGTACTAAGAGAGGCCCTAAGAGGTCTCCTGTATTCTGGACATACCTTTTCTTATCTCCATTGTATAGTTGCAATCCAAATTCCCCTTAGTAATCAGGATCAAGGTAGAACAGTAACCCACTTTGCCTATTGATTCAGAGACATGAAGAACCCAAAGTGGCTGGGTGGCAGCCATCCAGTTCAGTGGAATTATTGTTGTGTTTCTTGTGGAAGCATTCTTCTCTCTGGAACTAAGATCTTTAGACAAGTGAAGCCTAAAGTCTCAGGGAGAGGAAGAAAACATTTAGTAAATCTAGTAGACTCACTAAAAATCTTTTGGATCATTATGGCTAGTAATTAATGAAGCCATTCCTATTTTCATTTGTATAGATGTGTAAATCTTCACTATGGGAGAAACTTGGTTGCTCATTTAGAGTGTGTATATATATATAGCCTTCTGGAGAAGTTTGTTTTAGCCCCGTGAGGTATTGCTACCTAGCTGGCACCATAACTGTGTCTTCAAAAGGCCATTTTCCTGTTCTATCAGGTCAGATGCGTAAGGATGATGGAGAACATGGTAAGACCAGTACATCCTATGAGGATGGGCTCATTACCGCACTTAATTTACTGTGAAGGGAATTCCTTGATAAGAAGCGGTGCTGTGTAGAATACCATTATGGTGGATAAGGCATTTTACAAATCCATGAATAGTAGTTTTGTCAGAAGCACTGGGGGCACAGAAGGTAAATTCTTATCCAGAGCAAGGGCCTGTTCCAATAAAGAACAAAGCATGCCCCTTCCAAGATAAAAGTGGCCCAGTGTAATCAATCTGTCTCCATATAGCTGGCTGATTATCCTGGTGAATGGTGCCATATCAAGGACTCAGAGTTGGTCTCTGCTCTTGGCAAATGGGCATTCAGAAGGGTGTAATTGGTCAGCCTTAGTGAGTAGAAGTCTGTGTTGCTAAGACCACATATAACCTCTCCCTGCACGATGGGCATTTTGTTTATGAGTCGATTTAGCAATGACAGGGGTTAAAGCTGACTGGTATTCACAGAGTGGTCATCCTAACTACTAGATTATTGAAATCATCCTCTGCTGGGGTCACCTTTTGGTGAGAGCTCACATGGAACACAAATTTCTTTACATACTTGCCCAGTCAGGGAGATATATTCACATTCCTTCTTTCTTAGACTTCTTTGTCATTACCTTTCCAGTTGTGTTCTTTCCATGTACCTGACCACCCAGCAAAATCACTGGCTATAGCCTGTGAATTTGTATAAACCTATACCAATTATTTCTATTTCTAGGCAACATGAACAATCAAGTATACACCTCAAGATTCTGCCTACTATCCTTCTGGGATGTTACAGAAAGAGACTGTAGTACTATACCTGCCCATTTTCAGGCAGTTTCTGTATAGCATGCAAACCATCTATAAACTAGGTTGAATTTTCTCATCCTCAGTTAGCTGGCCATAGGGAATTCCCCATGAAGCCATAGGTACAAGCCTAGAGAAATAAAGTAATGTAGAAGGAGTAGGGGCCATGGGTACTTGAGCTACTTCTTATGCAACTTATTTGTACCTTTAGGATTTGCTTGAACCTGATCTCATATATACCATTTCCGTTTGATAATGAAGGCTGGTTTGTACATCCAACTTTATGGCTTGATAAGTCAAACAACACCCAGTTCATTATGGCCAGCTCAGGTTGCATGCATGGTAACTTGGTGGCCCATGGTTCAGTGTTCAGTCTCTACCGATGACCAGTACCAAGCCTAAAGCTATTCCTCAAAATAATAGTAATTATTTCCAGAAGGTGGCAGAGCTTTGTTTCATAATGCTACAGGTTCCTACAGGGGCCCAAGAAAGGTTTCAAACAGTATCTCTCTCCTCTACTGATACTTCAAGTACTATTGGATCTACTGGATCAAAGGGCCCAGCTGACAGAGCAGCTTAGATGGCAACTTGGACTTGTTGCAGAGGCTTCTCTTGTTCTGTGCCCTAGTCAAAACTATATTTTGAGTCACCCAATAAATGGGTTGGGGTAGCATACCCAAATGAGGAACACTTTGCTTCCAAAATCCAAAGAGGCCTCTTTGATGTTGTGCAATATTTTTTACCGGTTGAAGGGATCAAGTGTAACTTCTCCTTCACTATAGAAGAGATATGTAGACATGCCTTACACTAACAATCCCCAACATTTTTGGTATCAGGGACCAGTGTTCCTATGAGAATCTAATGCCTGATGATCTGAGGTGAAGTTGAGACGGAGATGCTAGAACTGGGGAGTAGCTGCAAATTTAGACAAAGCTTTGCTCACTCACCCGCCACTCACCTCCTGCTCTGTGGCCCAGTTCTTAATAGGCCACAGATCGGTACCGATCCATGGCCCAGGGGTTGGGGACCCATGCCCTATACCACTGGACCCATAGACATTTTATTGAGGTAGAAAGCCTCTGAATTTTTGTGGGATTTATTTCGGATGTGCAAATATCTTACCAATATGTCTAGAGTAGTTGCTACTTCCTGTTTACCAGGTCCAATTAGCATAATATCATCAATATAATTGACCAGTGTAACATCCTATGGAAGGAAAAAGTGACCAAATTACCTGTAAACTAAATTATAACATATGCCTGGAGAGTAGCTATATCCCTGAGGTAAGATAGGAAGGTGTATTGCTGCCCTTGCCAGCTGAAAGAAAACTGCTTCTGGTGGTCCTTACTTACAGGCATAGAGAAAAAAAGCTTTTGCCAGCTCAATAGCTGCTTACTGGGTACCAGGGGATACATTAATTTGTTCAAGCAACAAAACCACATCTGGAAAAGCAGTTGCAATTGGAGTCACCATCTGACCAAGTTTATGATAATCCACTGTCATTCTCCAAGATCCATCTGTTTCCTGTATAGGTAAATTATGGGGATATGGTGGGAATCAGCACACCTACATCTTCGAAGTCCTTAATAGTAACATTAATTTCTGCATTTCTTCCAGGAATGCTTTATTAATTTTGGTTTACTATTTGTATAGGTAGACATAGTGCTGGTGGATTCCACTTGCCCTTTTCCGCTATAATAGTCCTCTCTCCATAAGGCAGGAACAAATGTGGGGGTTCTGCCACTTGCTGAGCATGTATTGCAATTATGCATTCCAGAGACGGGGGAAATAATAAAAGGATGGGTTCAAGGATCTACTAGGCCTTCAGGATCCACTGAGCCCACTATGAAGGGACATAAAGTAAAACTCCATTGATTATCTGACCTCTATAAACTCCTACTTTGACTGGTAGACCACAGTGACATTTCAGGTATCCAGGAATTAGTGTCAATTCAGAGCCAATGACTAATCATTCTTGAAAGATGTGATTATTTCTTTCCCCCCAAAGTACGATTAGCCTGGTAAATGGCTATGGAACCCTTTGGAGAAGCCTGAGAGAAAGATTAACTGGAGAAGTTTTTGCCTATGTAGCAGGGTCCTTTCTAAAGTGGAACCAGGCTCTCTTTAATCCAAGGGGTTCTGAGTCTATAAACTGCCCCACGTCTTGGAACTGATTGAGGGGTTATAACCATGTTTTTGTCTTTCACATTAGACTTCTATTCATTAGACCCAGAACTCTTATGCATATACAGATCAAGCAAGACTTTAGTAAACTGCACATCTATTTCTTTTCTAGGGACACTGTGATCAGCTGGCCAGTGCCGTAAGTCTTTGAGAGTCAAACAATTCTGATTCCTGCTTTGACTCTGCTGCACATTACAGTAATCATGCCTATTTGGTCTTTTAATATTTTCAACATCATGCCAACATTCAGGCCCTGTCACCCAGTTTTCCATTATACCCATTGCATGTAGAGATCCAGTTCAGTGCTAGCAGTCTCCACTTTAATTTTTGACCTACAGAGAAGAGTGACTAATAAACTCTTTAATGATGGTTGGACTTCTCTCATAAATTTATTTCTCATACTTATGGGGAAAGGTGTGTTCTCTAGAACCCACTGGGGTGGGTAAATAGGTCTTGCATGATAAATTTATTTTAGTATTCTGATCTCTTTAAGTCTTTGAATACTTTCCTTTACCATGTACCAAGGCAGTTTTGGCATTTTAACTTAATTTAATGTAGGCCATGTTTGGGTCCATGTTTCAGTTCGTCTAACCAGATCAACTGTTAGAGCCCTTCCTAACCCCTCAAGCTAAAATTGAATCCAGAATCCATGCTTAGTAGGCCTATATCAATAAATTTAGCCTGACCCAACTTTGTTTCTTCTACCTTGATCCCACACTTAATCCATTTCCACACATATCCTCTGGATTTCCATCTGTGTAATTTGGAAAAATAATGTAGTTCTTTTGATGTTTAGTGAAACTTCTTTCAGCTCACACTTTGTGCCTCACTCTTTGGGGCCTGTTGAGACTTGAGTCTAGTTATATGTTTAGAAGCAAAGAGGGTTGACAGGGGTTCTGAGGAGAACCAGCAGTGCCTTAGGGAGGCCAGTAAGGTTCCTTAGGCAAAGGAGGGCAAACCGCATTAGGCAGAAATGAAGTAGTTGCTTCTACAAAAAAGACTTGGCAGAATTTAGGGGTATAAAGTCTTCAACTTCATTGAGATCTTTTTATATGTCCCCATTCCAATGTTCAGAATTCCATTTTTTTTCTCAATCCATGCCCTAACTTTACCAGAAGACACTTTGTGAGGTAGGAGACACAATTTGTGTAATAATTTAGCCACTCACAGGATATCCTACTGGGTTCAATTTGTAGAAATCTCAGCACTGAGGCTACAGGAGATAAGAGTTTCTTTCAAGGAAGAGATAGAAGATTTCAGGATTTTATTCTAAGCTCAATGGGAACTTTAGAGAGGTTTAAGCAGGGTAATGACATGTATTGACTTACAAGTAAAGAAAATTTATTTAGTTCCTGTGTAAAAGATGACGTGTAGGGGAAAATGAAGAGATTATTTCTGTAGTTGTCTCTTAAAATGACAGTGTCTTGGACCACAATTGTTGCTGTGGAAAACAATGAGTCAATGTGGGATACACTTTGAAGGTAAAGTCAACAAGAATTGCTGATAGATAGGCTGTGTGTATCAGGATTGGGGAGAGTCACAGAGAGAAACAAAAATGTCCTCTAGGTGATAGGCTTGAGCAACTAGGTGAATGGAGGTGACATTAACCTACATGGCAAATATGATAGTTGCAAGTTTGGGGGTGGGGGAAATCAAGAATTAATTATGAGAAAGCTTATAGACGTCAATGTGTAATGTCAAGTAGACAGAATTCTGCCACCCACTCATCTACTCACTCCAAACAGTCTTCTGCTCTTATATAGTTCATATTTGAATTTCACCAAACTATTCCCAAAATGTCCGTAAGGGCAATTTGTTTTCTGATATAAGGCCCAATTCAGTATCACATATTGTGTTCAGCTTTGAGATCTCTTAAGTTTCTTTAATCTGGAACACTTCTTCAGCCTTTGTTTATCATTAATGACCTTGCCAGTTTTGAAGAGTGCAGGCTAGTTCTGTAGAATGTCTCAACTTAGTTTGTATATGTGTGATGGTTTCTTCATGGTAATTTTAGATTAAATATCTTATGCAGAAGTACTACATAAATTATGTTGCATTTTTTCAGTACATCATATCAAGAGGCACTTAGTATCACTTTGTCCCATTCTTGGTCTTGCTTACTTTAATCACTTTAAGTATTGGCTTCCAAGTTTCTCTACTGTAATTTTATCATTTCCCCTTTTGTAATTAATGAGTAATCTGTGGGGAGATACTTTGAAATTGTAAATATCCTAGTCCTCATCACATTTTCATCCCCTGGTTTTAGTATTTATTGATGATCTTGCCTTAATCAATTTTGATATTTGCAAAGTGATAATTTTTTTAACTGAAAAATTCCTCCTGCATCTATAAGTTATCATTCTACTGAAAGGAGTAGCTACCAGAAAATATTGAAATGGTATATGTCTCTCTTACCAGGCTATGAACTACTTGAGAGCAAGCACTGTTTCATTTAACTCTAACACCAATGCTGTGTGCAAAGTAGATGCTTAATAAATTTGTATTGAAATGAACTGTACTAAAGCCAACCTTAAAATAGGGAAAATATTTAAAATGCCTGCCTTTGAAGGGTTTCTATAAGGCCCAAATGAGATTTTGTACATGAAGAAGCTTTGTAACCTGTAACAGGTTTTGCATTTGTGAGCCGTGATCCTTGTTAGGGGCTCAAGCCATACCTATCTCAAGGCACACTGCAGTGGAGCCCAGATTCCTTAGTCCAGCAGGAGGAGGGAAGTTAGTGGGAGTGACTATGAAAACCAGTGTCTAAGGAAATGGAGACAGCAGCAGGTTTCCTCTAGAGCCTTTATCCTCCTCTCTTTCTTCCTGCCTTTTTGAAGAAAGTGCTGGGTGGGTGCTAATGCTTTGCTGATTCCTTCTCCTCCCTTCCCTCACTCTCCCTTTGCCTGTCTCTCCCACTCTCTCTTCTAGAAAAGCAGAAACTTTCCTGCAGCTGTCAGGCTTCTTTCCCCAAAGAATATCCTAATCGCCCCGCCTGATTGGGTCTCGTTAGCAGGCTTGGTGGCATTGATTGTACTCAATCAGCATCCTCCTGCCCAGCTGGGAAAATGTCCCATTTATTCCTCCATGTTATGTACTCTTTTCTCTACAACTGTTTTACAGTTTTTCTGGGGTTAAAAAAAAAAAAGCAAGTCCAAAGACCAAAATTTTCTGCTGTTCCTGGTTGTGGGACTCCTTACGATTTTACTTTGCACAATGATTTCCTGCTCTCTCTATCTCAGACAATTTCTGGAAGTCCCCAGTGGCTCTCTAGAGATACTCACACTTCTCTCCAACCCTTACCTGTCAACATAATAGCAAAGATAACAAGAGCAAGCATTTTCTTACCCATGCAGTTGATAAAATATATTTGCATAAATGAACTTGTGTGTACCTTACAACAATCCCATAGCATAGATGTTATGGTCATAATCATCCCTATTTTGTGAATGACAAAACTGAGGCTCGGGAAAGTTAAGGGACTTGCCTAGATCATATATCTAGGAGGTAGTGGAGCTGGGATTCAAACTCAGGTAATTTTCTTGGAAATGTGGCACTATTCTAATACTCCAAGCCCCATCCTTAGTCCAGATAGTGGCAGCTGCACTTCATGGCAGAAGGTGTTCTGATTCTGGAATGGCCAGGGTAGCATCATGCTCCTTGGCATGGCTAGCAGAGATCATTCTGTTTATAGGTGGAGTAGGCAGCCTCTTGGGAGCCCTGACTCAAAATCTCCACTCTAGATCTCTCCCTTGCTGATCTGATACATTAGGAATGCACACATCCACGTTACTTGTCTGAGTTAAGCGACCTGGAGAAATGCACGCCAAGTTGGGTTAGTTCTGTCCTAGTGGGAGAGAGGGAAAGAGGAAGAAAAGGTTTAGATCATGATGGAAAATTCCTCTGCAGGTCAGACTCAGGTGGGGGACAGGGGAAGTCAGAAGCCTTTTCCTGCCTCTGGCATCTGTACAGAGAGTGGCCTTATGTGATCAGCAAGGCACTGGAACTGACATTTCAAGACCTGGGTTTGACTTCCAGGTTCTCTGCTTGCTGGCTGTGTCACCTTGGGCAAATTACTTACAATATTTGCCTCAAATAAAGGTAAGGTAGGGATTGTGAAGGTAGAAGTCAAAGGTCCACCTAACGTCCCAAAGAAAGATGATACATAAAGGTGAGAAATGCAGTAGACATGAGATTCAGTATGTAGACTGTGTACTGTGTCATAGTTCTAAATGTTAATGATAATACAAAAAACTGCAGAATTTCTATCAAGATTAAAAAGAAAAATGGGAGGACTTTGGTGTGATTCAACTATTAATGTTTTAATCTAGACATTTCTACTCAGTTGGCAAAATACCTGTGCTCAAACACCAACTCTTCACCCATGTTCATGCTCACAGAACTTTGTGTCATTTGGTTCTTTCCTTTTCTGCTTTCCTTCAGTTGCATTGTTTTGTTTCTAGCTGATTATAGTTTCTTTATTGGTCACTATATTTCAAAATAATGTCAAAACAAATCTTTTTTTCTCTCTCTCCAGTAAACCATTTATTTTAACATCACAGAAAGTAGGACTTGTTCCTACCTTCCAGCAACTACAAGCATTAGCCATGCTACTGATAACCTGCCTCAGTTTCCTCATTAGTAAGATGGAGTGATAATATATCTCATGAGGTTGTATGAGACTTTAGTGGAGTTGTTGGGTGTAAAGTGTTCTTTAAGAATAAAATGCACTATACAGATTTAACGAGTTATTTGTACTTTGATGCACATTCTCACATTTTGTGTTTCATATGTGTTTGTCTTATCACTTTCACTTACCTGTAAGTAAATGGAGAGTAGGGGAGCCTATCTTATTAATATCAATATTCTCAATGTATTGCATATTGCTTGGAACAGAGTAAGTTCTTAATATATATCGGGTGGATGGATTGATGGTCGTATGGATGAATGGATGTGTGCTTGAGGATTAGATGAGTAGATAGTTCAGCTGAAAAGGAGATACAGTATTCACTCAACAACCAAAATTATAATTTATTTCCTTTAAACTTTACTGCCATCTGGGAGGTAGGTATGATTATTTCCATTTTACAAATAAGGAAGCTACAGCTCAGAAAAACATAGGCTGGTAAATAGAAGAGCTGGGATACAAGCCAGATCCATTTCCAAACTTAAAACCTCTTTCATGAAGGCAGAGAAGGACAAAGGATTGTAGAAGAGCAGTTTACTATCAACATCAGTTTGAGTCTCCAGATACACCCAGGTCCTTACAAATTATGTGCACCAATGCATTGGCTGTTTGTTTCTATTCATTTGAGATGGGATTCTGTCATTTACAACCAAAGCACCTTGATTAAAGCACTCTCCTTTACCCATTTCCCCATAGCATGCTTTTTTAATTTTATTCTAGCACAGTGTCTCTGCTTGAAAGTAGAATTATTTATGAACATCTTTCTCTCCACTAGACTTGGAGCCCTTGGAAGGTATGGGCCATATCTTATTCATTTATCAAAGACCATCAATGTGACAGTCTCTTTACTGGGTGCCAGTAGCTTGCCACAAAAATCATTCTCAATAAACATGTGCATTTTAATAATTATAATGTACAAATATTTTATACTTGGGATTTGTCTTGATTTCCCCTGGCACTTATTAAATACCCACTATGTGCCAAGGGGGTTTTACAGAGATACCTCTATTTTACCTCGCATAGGTCACAGAACAGGTAGCATTTCATGATCTGCCATCATTATCCTTTTTTCTTTCTTTGGAAAAAACAAAAGTCCCCCTCAAGCCACTCAGCAAACACATAGTCAGAATATGACGAAAATCTTTGTTTTAAAACCTTGTTAAATTTTCTGTTTAAAAATGTTTTGTTCACATTATGATAGGAGGTCTTTTAGAAATCAATGCTGAGGAGCAGTCTTCCTAAGACAGTCAGTATTCAAAGCAGTTTGGAGAGAGAGCTGGTTGCTAGGGGCAACACTAACTTCTGAGGGGGAATCTCTCTGCATGTGGATAAAAAAAAACAATTCCCCAGGAAACCCTGTAGGAGTAGGGTCCTCTTACAGAGGAGCAAATGAATGGAAAGTGGCTAAGAGGCTCTGGACTGTGTGGTTGTCCTCTTGGATAGCTTGTAGGGTATCAGAGCCACTTGCATGGGGCACGAGGTCATAACCCAAGCACACAGGTGGCAGCTTTCCTCCCTCTGACAAGGCTGCTGGGAAGACAGAAAGGCCTTTGGTGTCCATAGTCATCTGCCCCTGGGGCTCGACTCCGTGGAGCAAAGCAGTCCAGATTGGAGCCAGAGGTGTTGTGTGTTATTTATTTACTTACAGTATTTATTTACTTACATATTTTATTTTTTATAGTAAAATTAACTTTTTCTCTTACTACATGGTTTGATGCATTTTAACAGATGTGTAGATTTGTGTTGCCACTACGATAATCAGAATATAGACAGTTTCATCATCACTTCCCCCAATTCCTTCATGCTACCTTGTTATTAGAGCCACACTTTCTCCCCACCTCTGTACCCTGGCATCGACTGATTTGTTCGTCGCTATAATTTTGTCTTTTCAAGAATGTCATATAAATTGAATCATATGGTGTATAACCCCTTGTGACTGGCTCCTCTCACTCAGCACACCTTTGGGATTTGTTCAGGTTGTGCACATATACGTTGTTCTTTCCTTTTTGTTGCCGAGTACTGCTCCATATATGCACATGCAATCCTTCCTCATTATTCGTGGTTTCCATATTTGCAGATTCACCTACTTGCTAAAATTTGTAACCCCCAGTTTGATACTCATGATGCTTTCATGGTTATCTACTGCCATGTGCAGAGTGGCAAAATTTTGAATTGCTTGATGCACACATTCCCAGTGGAGTTTGAACAAGGCGACACTTTGCCATCTAGTTTCAGCTCTCAGACTGTAAACAAGTGTCCTTTTCTCAGTTTATTCAGTGCCACCTTTTTCTGAATTTTTGTGTTTTTTATTGGTAATTTTGCTGTTGAAAATGGCCTCTAGGCATAATGCTGCAGTGCTGTCTGGTGTTCCTAAACACGAGAGAACTGTGATCTGCCTCATGGAGAAAATAGACGTGTTGGCTAAGCTCAGTAAGTTCTAGTGCTGTTGGCCGTGTGTTCAATGTGACTGAATCAACAATCTGTATTAAATAAGGTGTCTTTAAACAAAAATGTACATAAAACAAAGTAATGTATTGATCAATTGATGAAAATGTGGCTAGAGGTTCACAAAATCTAACCTGTATTTCTCCTCGGGACAAAGGTTCAGTGTTTGCTAATTTAGTGTTTAAGGTGACATTACAGAACACAACTAGTGTGATATCTAGGGCTGATTGTAATAATGGCATTTATTAAACAGAGTTCTGGGCTAGTTACAGTGGGGCTCAAGACCCAGTCTCTGATCTCACGGTGTTCACAAGTACATTGGGTTGATAGCTCTTTCATAAGTGTGCCACTTCAGGAAAATTTTATTTTCTTAATTTTTAGAAGGAGAAAAGCTGAGATTCCAAGGAACTTGAGTACTGGAGAAACTTTTATGTGTAACCCAAGGAGAAGCATAAGCTGATTTCTCAAAAGAAAGACACTGAGATCCTGGAAGACTGTGCTGTCTACATTCCATCGTTGTGTTTTAAAAGAAGTTTCTTTCTCATTTCTGCAAAGTCCATCACAGGTTTGGGCTCTCTCCAGAACAGCTACCCCCATGTGTGAGTCTCAGCATTAGACTGCTTTGATATTGTTGCTCCCCTCTCTGTATGAGAGTCCATGATTGAGGCAGGAAAAAAGAGCACTGGAGAGTCTGGTACCAACAAACAAATGCTTCAGCTCGGAAGTGAGGCTTCTGTTCAAAACCCATTGCCCCAAATTATCTCATAACCCTTCTTTTTACTGTTCATTAGAACACAAAATCCATGAGGGTATGCATTTTTGTCTCTCTTGGTCACTGCTCTATCTTTAGTCTAGGACAGTGCCTGAGACATAATAGGCCTTCATTAAATCGAATTCAATGAATAAATGTATTGTCCTCTCCTGGACACCGCACATTCCCAAGAATGTTTCTAAATCTGGGGAATGCTTGGTACATATGTGTTTTTTATGGGCCCTCCATGGAGGGCTAGAATTTTGTGTCCTGGGTGGCACAGAGCAGAATGGAGCTAGCTGGTATGGGTGTAGGAGCAAAGACAAGGGAGACAAGAAATTAACTAGTTGTGGGGAACTCATAGAACTTAGAGGCTCTGGATTCCCACAGGCTGGAAATTGGTGATCTTGTCAAGTTTACCTATATGTGGAGGGTTGGAGGCCTCAGCTGACATCTAGGATACATATAAAACAGTGGCCAACAGCTAGAGGACATATATTGTTGACTACTGAATTATGCAGGACAGATTTTGGGGTTATTTGAGTCAGATGTGTATAGAAGTGGTCTAGAAGGTGCTTCTCTTCATCCAAATCCCAGGCTAAAAGTAAAGGCCCTTTCAGTCCTAGCTCCGTAATTATGATAATGACAATAAACTACACCTAGCATATAAGGTAACATTTTAGTGTACAAGGATATTTTATATATATTATTTCCATGATTCTTCACTTTTTCTTTCCAAGACAGACAACTTTTAAATTTACACAGATTATAGGCATAGATAAGATTGGCTGTGGGTAAGGAACAAGATCTGGGGTACTAAATACACTACCACGCCATCTTACCCAGGAGGGTACATTGAAGTACAAACAGGTAATACATGTGATATGTTAAAAGGGGTGAGCTTGGATCCATTCTAGTTTATATATCTAGTTTTCCACTAATAGTAACAGACTACTTGTCCCAAACCTGTGATGGGTGTGTGGTATTGTAATATCGAAGTTAAAAACTTTGCATTGTCTTCTATAATTTTTGTAACCTTGTGATTTAATTACTATGTCTAGCTTAGATGGGTGCATAATAATCATCATTGGATCACAGTGGGTCCAGAACACTGACATAGTCCTAGAACACTTTTTAAAAAATGCCATTTTTCTCCAAACACCAGGTTCTTGAGGTCTTTTTCAATCTCTCTGCAAGTCCTGAGCTCTAATTCACCAGTCAGAAGAGAAGATTCCCTCCTCCATCATGCATTCCACCTCACAGACAATGAATGATACCATTTCCTCAATACCTGTACCTTCAAAATCTGGGGCAGTGAATGGAGTGATGACAGTGGTCTGTTGAGGCAGAGACAGAGGAGTGGCCCTGTCCTCTGACTCTGAGAACTCTAGAAGGCAAGAGTGGACACTGTGAGGGAGTAGATAGACTGGTCAGTACTGCAACCCAGGCCCCTTGGTTAGAGGGCGGGCTTCCTTCCATGTGTAGGGAGCTTACTTAGTGTATCTCTTGGCTTCTCTCTCTCTCTACTCTTTCTGCCTCAGGGAAAGGAAGCAGACTTATCCAGTTGGTACTTTGGAGAGAATGCATAGGGTATACTCACTGAGCTCCAACTGGCTTCTTTTCCTCTGTTAAGGGTCAGACTGATTGCAAGGAGCCCAAGTTGCCTTCTGCCCCTCTGTGGCACCCATCACACTTGGACAGGCTCTCCGTCATCACCTCCATGGGCAGAGCCTACCAGTATAGGCTGCCTGTGATTGTGTGGTTAAGGCCTCCTGACTGAGGACCTCCAGGAGGCCATATCTACCAACTTAGCCTTTATTAGCAGCAAAGATGGCATTTCTATCTCTCACTTGCCACCATTTGTCTTTTTGTCTTAGTTTTCTTAGAATATGGAGGGAGAGAGGGGATGCATATTGGGCACTTCTTTGAGGGAGACACAGAGCTAAGGATTCTTTCCCACTCTTCCCCAACTAGGTCTTTTTCACACCTGGTTCTAAACTCCTATTCTAGGCAGTCTCTCTGGATTAGATGCAAATATCTGAGCCATGGTTTAGCGTAAGAATAATGCTGAAAGGAACCTTAGAGATCATCTGGTCCGACTCCTCTCCTGAAAGTCTTGCCCCTCTGGTAGAGTAAGAAAGTGGATGTTTTCTTAGGACTCCCACTATGATCTTGGGACGTGTTTTGATCTCTCTGAGCCTCAGTTTCCTCACTGGAAAAATGAAGCTAAATCATTTCTACTGCTCAGTGTTGTGGTGAGAATTGAATGAGATTGGTGTTGGACAGGGCCTATCAATTTTAAAGCAGTGGTTGTTAGCAGTGGCCTGGCTGGGCAGAGCTTCCAAGTTTTCCTGGGATGGGTGATTCCAGGGGGTCCTCACTTGGAGAAGCTGAGATTCTCGCTAGGACTTGGAGGAGTAGGGTTAGATAGCAGAAAGTCCTAAAGAAAGTACTTTGGACAGTGGGTTTTTGACTGCGTAAGCTGTGGTGTAAGGGGTGAGGCCACTCCATATGAGTACCTCTCCCAGCCACTGCTTGATGTGTGCCTGAAGGGAGCAGGCAGAGGGTGGGGCCCAAGCTAGTATAAGGAAGGCAGGGGAAAGAATGTCAGAGAAGGCTGTGTCTCCTGAGGCAGCAGAGTACTTGCTCCTGGACACCACAACCCTGGACCCCCTCATCGGGATTCATGGAAGTCCTGAGGGAAGAGACCTCATTCCCAGGCAGAAATTATGGTAAGCTTGAAGTCATAGCATCTCATCTACTCCCTTATTACATGACTCAGTCCCATCCCATTCCTGAGCCTGTAGAAGCTGATGTGAAACCCAATACTCTCCAGGATCAATCTCTGTACCGCCAACTGACTATCCCTCAATATTTTCCTACTTCTCCACCATTTCCTGTGACCCTAAAATTCTTATAAAGACCTGGAAATGATTTTCTATGGATCACCATGGAGATGGGTGACAGCAGCAAAACCATTGCTCCTTTCTGGGCCTCAGTTTCCCTTTTTTGTAAATGGAAATAACACTCTTTCATAATCCTGTGGTTTCATTCACCAGGATCACTATCAGAAAGTTTTTATTAAGACTAAATTGTGCGTAGCACTGTACTGGGCAGGTTGGCTTCCACTTCCCAGGTGTGTGTGTGTGTGTGTGTGTGTGTGTGTGTGTGTGTGTGTGTGTGTGTACACACAGGTTTTTCTCACATCAAACTTGTTACATGAACACCTGGGTTTACACTAATGGTAAATTAGGGGACGATTCACTTTATAAAAAGATCCATGGTAGGAGTCCCTGAGTGCATTTATAATGTGATTTAATTTACATCATATTCAGCTGCTGTCTATTGTGTGCTGGGAGGACCTGTCTGCATAAACAAGAGCATGTGTAGGTAGTATTTTGAGCTTGATGGAAGAAAAAAAAATAGAGATACTAAAGAGGTTCTTATTGCTAATAACAATGAGTAATACTCGTGCTTGGGAACAAAGGTGACTATGGATCCCAATTTCTTGTAGCATCAGGAGCAGCAGGATGCCACAGGGGGCAGGGGAAGAATCCAGATCCTTGCTCACCGGCCTGTCATAGGTCCAAGGGGGATCCAAGTGGGGGCTTTGAGTGGTCAGAGGGCCTGGGAGCCAGGGGCACTCACTTTGGTTTCGGGTGTAAAAAAGGAGAGATGAAGAGAATGCCATTATTTGGTTTACCTTTCTTAAGATCATTAGGTTTAGGGTGCCTGAGCTGAGGCCAACAGGGAGATTCTTAAGAAAGACGGTGTTCCCACAGTCACCCAGGGCTCTAGCTAGTGCTTAGCCCTTTAGGTATCCTTTTTCTACATCCCCATCCCCTCGCCTTCCCTGGATCCCTTTTCCCAGTATTATGGATGAAGACTCAACATGAGTTTTCCTTGTTCATTTCTTTTTCTTTTGCAGGATCTCACAGAGCTATTTAGCTGATGAGAATCTCCTGTTTTGAGGCTCCGCAGAAGTCAAGCTACAACCTCTCCCTTAAGCATCTTTTCCAGTCTCACAGTTTTCATTATCACTAGAGGAAGACAATGAATTTTAGTTTATGGAGCTAGATTTTATTAGACAGGCAATGGAAGAGCATCAGAAATTTGCAATCAGAAGAGTGACATGGATAGAGCTGGGTTTCATAAAGGTTGTTCTGATTGGGGAAGGGGGTGGACTCTGCAGTGCTGTTGGAGGATCGCAGCATGAATTGGGTGTTGGGAATGAGAAGATGGCATATGGTAGGATGTGAGGCTCAGTGAAAACACATCTTGCAGGTAATTGGAGTGAAGAGCGGGGATGGGAAGATGCTTAGTACCCCTGACCCTTTGTGTCTTCAGGAAAAGCATCTCTATTCCTTTTGCCTGACTCCAAAGGTAACCAGCATCTTCTTCACTCTTGCATATGCCTCTGACCTCTAGTCTTCCAAGTTGTGTGCAAGCAGGGGTTTGATTTTCCACCATTAGATCAGGACCCCATTAATATGCTGAGACCCGGAGTAGAAACTGCCTGAGTCCATCCTGGAGTTTCCTGGGGCCCCTGCCTCTCCATCTGTGTCACAGCTTCTGTCAGGCATCAAGGGTCCCAAGGACGGCTGGATGGCTGGCTCAGACCTGTGGACACCTACCACTCCCCATATTGGGCATCTTCAGAGGAGTCTTTGGCGTCACTGACAAAGTCAGCAGGGACTGGGAGGGAGCCTGGAGCTTTATTAACTAATCTCTGGTACTTGAGTAATTTATTATGTTTAAGCTGGTGCCATCCAGTCTCGCTGCAGTGCCCACGTGCACTGGGAAATAAATTAAAGGCTGTCCAGAGATACTTGGATCATCTGTGTGATTGCTGGGCTGTTGAGATGGACATTTAAGGCTCTTTCTTCTTGCAAATTGGAAATTAGGAATTGATAAGACAGCAGGCCAAAGAGCTGGAGTGATGATGGTGGCAACTTGGCTGGAGGGCCAGGACTGGGGGAGGGAAGACGTTGCTGGGAGGCTGGGTGGAGTGGGGTGGAGACAAACCAGGGTTCCCAATAGTGGGCACTCCAAAGGATCTTATGAAGCTGAGTGAGAGGGCTCTTCCTTGGCCTATGGTGTAGGTGGCAGGGATTTTTCTGCCTCCTGAAAAAGATTAAATGAGTAACAGAGAGAACCCTAGCCTAGGAGCTGGAGAACCTGCTTGTGGCCCCAGCTTGTCCACAAGACTGCTGTGTGACATTGGGCAAGCCCTTTCCTCTTCTGGGCTTCAGTCTCTCATCTGCAGGATGAGGAGACAGGACTCAAGGCTGATATATACATTAGGCATACAAAAATGTTATAATTTCTTTTAAAGACAGAAAAATAATGAAGTTTTAGGTTGAAGAAAGTGTTTTAATATATAGTTTATATATATATTCATCTTTATACCAAAGCAGTCATAAAATGTAATTTTTAATATGAACATTTTTGTGTGTGGAGGAAGGGCCCACAAAATTCATCATGCTGCCTCTATTGGACTAGCAGATCCCAAAGGCTTCTTTTGCCCTAACAGCAGCTGACTTCTGGAACCATGTGTCAGCTCTTGGCTCTAGGTCTATCTTTGTTCTGGCCCATGAGCTTTTTGAGAGCAGGGACTGTGTCTTTATGTGTCTTCCTCTGTTTCTGCAGCAGGAGCTCCAGCTGACAGAGAGTGGTGGTGGAGCCAGGAGTGGAAACCAGGCTTTAGCCTTTCCACTGCCCCATGCTGCTGTTTCCTCAGCAACATGCAGGGGAGAGACACGTGAGCTGGTGTAGAAGCCTGAATATCTTTTCTCACTGGTCCTTCCATTCAGGCCTTGTCCATGGGTCCCCTGCCTCAACCCTTAAACCCAACCCCACTTCTGTTTACTGCTTTTCTGTCCCCTAAATTCTTTCAGAAGAGTCTAGAAGGGCCCTGGGCAGGGACCCATACTGCCTCAACATGACATCACTGCCTTCAGCAGTTGGAATTGGGGGGCCAGAAAGGCACGCAGGCTATGGGGTGCAAAGCTGACGGAACCCCCTTGAGCCCTGTCCTGTAGTTGGGTTGCCTTACCACCAGGTGGCAGGCTTGCTCTACACAGATGCTTTGGCTGGAGCATTTGCCTGGCAATGGCTAGAGTGTCAGAGGATGCCAAATCAACCCATGGACTGGGGGATTGTTGAGGCCCATATGGGCGGCTTCAGAAGCAGGACTGAGGCCTCTCAACTTGCCAATGGGCTTCTGCTGAGATTCTGGCTCCAAGGGCTCTTCAGGTGCCCCAGGCTGATGTCAGGTGTCTGACCAGAGAACCCCGCTGGAATAGCATCTGTGTATGTGTGAGGGAGGGTCAGTGAATGGGCGGGAAAGAAATGAACCTAATATCTCAGAGGCATTCCAAGGACCCTGGTCCTAGAGAGAAAGGCAACTCCACGTTCCACCACTTAGACTACTCCTGCTCTGGGCAGGGCAGCCTGAGTGGTCCCTCCACCTATGCCCACACCCCTCTGACCAGCCTGGAGGGCCTCAGGAGCCAGGGGACAGGCCATACCTGAGCCCAGGTCCTCTCTTTACCGGGAGGAAAACTGCAGAAGATCCAAGTCCTTGTCCATCAAGCGCCAGGGAGAGCAGATGATAGTAAGAGACGAAAGGAAGAGATGGTTCCTGGAAGCAGAAGAAACGGAAGCCAGCAAAGTCTTGGCCCAGGCATACTACAGAAAGGGAGCAGGGAGCTTCAGGTCCAGGGAGAAAAGCGGGAGAGCCCGGCCTCATCTGGCACTGCTTTGTCTCAGGCAGGACAGGTTCTCGCAAGGTCTGGTGTCCCCTGGGATTCCTGAGTGGCATCAGCAATACTCTGCTCCATCACCAGCCAAGCCTGAGCCCCACTCAGGTGGTGACTCACACCCTTCTTTCAGTGTCATCTTCATGCCCATCATTTAAGCCAAAAGGCCCAGAAATAAACCCTGGGCTTTTCTCCCCTGTCTCCTCACCTTGGCCTTGCTCCCTCCTTGCTTGGCTTCCTGGCCCTGCCCCTAGTTCTTACCCCTCAATCTTGGTCTCTGCTCCTATTTCACAACCAACAGGATTTGTGTGTGACATGGCCTCTGTTCCTGATAGCACCAGATTTGAGAGCTCTTTAGGATGAATGCTCCATGTCAGCACTATCTGGCCCCCTCCTCTGTGGGTGTCTTGTCTCCTTGGTACAAGAGGAATCAGCCAGGCCCAGATGAGTAGTCACAGTGGGGCACAGATGCTCAGGTGTACCTAGGTCTCTTGCCTTTCCAGTTCACAGGGACAAGTCTGAGCCAGAGCCTGCTAAAAATACAGAGAGAGGAGAATAGAGGTGGAGGTGGGGAGGGGCCGGGAGGGATGTGGACTATGACAGCAGAGAAAAGATATTGGGGGATGTAGGAAAAGACAGGAAGAAAGAGAAGCAGAGAAGGAACAGGAGGAGAGAGAGACTGAGAGAGAAAGATAGAGAAAGGAAAAAGGAACAGAATAAAAGAACAAAAACGAGAAAAGGGAAATAAGATAAATTGCAAACTGAGGAAAAAGGAAAACAAAAGAAAAAAAGAAAAAATATCCAAAAGACAGAAAAATATAAATACATAGACATATACAAACATGGGCATGAGCAGCTTTGTGCATGTGGGCGTGCACACACATGCACACAAGCTGTTTCTGGTCACTGTTCTGACCCTTTACTGTTCCTCCCTCTGTGTCTATAACTCCTTGAGCTTTTGAGAAGGATGTGGTCTTCAGGTAATGCCTCTTCTGTGACCTGCCCCCTGCTTACCCTTGAAAACTCCCTCACTTAGGCTAGGATGCACAGAGGGGGACAAAATCTTTATGCCTCACACTTGTCACCCAAAATTGGATCTAACCGCCTCTCTCCTTTTCTCTTTCCTTCCTAGTTTCCTTAGTAACTGACAGTTCCCCAGTGAATTCCAGACCCTGGGTGACAGACCGCTGTCACTGTCATAGAAGCTCTCGGTCTCTCTCTCTCTTAACTACCCTCCCCCACCGCACATAGAGTCAGACTTGGTGGGGGTGTGATGATGCCTGGGTAGGCTCAGGGGTAATTAAAACATGTACCATTTATTCCATAACAGGGAGCGGAACTTTAATTACTCACTCTGAGGGTGCGGGTGTGAGTGAGGAGGTGGCTATTGGAGAGATTGGGGAGGGGGACGGAGACGTGTCCGCTTTTCTTCTATCCTTTCCATTTGCCCAACTTGGATTAGATAGGTGGGAGGTGGGTCTGGGGAAGCGAGGGGTGCTAAATGTGTGTGGGAGAAGCAGAGGGTGAAACCTGATTGTGTTCATTAAGGCAACACAAAACTGAGAGCCGTAATAATAATTAAATTAATTATAAAAGCAATTTGCTTTTGAAAATTTGATTTGACAGCTTACTAGTGGCTGCACTGATCTAGCAGCTCTGGCTTAAAAATAGTCAGAACAAAAAACCAACTAGAAGAACCATCAGCTAATTTTAATTAGATGCCAGGATTGGTAAACAAAATTCCGTACCACCCTTTCATTGTGGCTGACTTCGGTTTAAGGAGATGTCGGGATTGATTTTGGGAAAGGCAGGGGAAGGGAAGGTGCCTTTTGGAGAGGAGATGGAGGGTCTGGGGGGTTGCCAGCAAAGGCAGCTTCCCTGGGGGCTGCTCCCTTCATCCCCATTCGTCCAGGGAATATATGCTCAAAGGTGCTTTGGTGGCTTCTCATGACTCAAGGTGACTTTGCTGTGTGACCTTGGCTAAAGGCAGAAAGGGCTCCTCTGTACGACCGCATGTGTGACCGTGTGTGTGCGTATGTATATGTGTATGTGTTACAGAGGTCATTGCGCTGACAGCATTCACTGAAAGACAGAAACTGCCAAGAAAGAGGCAGAGAGAAGACTAGAATGTTGGCCACACACTCTCTCTCTCTCCTGCCTGGTCTCTAGAATGACTAAAGGTCTTAGGAAGCTGACACATTCCTTGTCTGGAAGTTTTGATGAAGGCAGAAGGAGGGCTGGATTCTGCCAGGGAGAGGCTGCTGCATCCTGTGGACCTAAGATCTCCAGGCACCACTCTGACCCTCTGACCGCCAAGGCCCGTGCTGCGATTTTTAGTCCCTTTCTTTGCTCCCCAGAATTGCACATATCCCCTGTCTCAAAAGAGCATGTTCTTGACTCCATCAAAGCACTGCCTTCACCGTGCTGTCACTGCTGGGTCTACTGTTCCTCCCCCTGTGGCCTGGAAAGCCCTCCTCACTCTCTACCTTGGGCAGGGACTTGATTCATCCCCAGGTCCCTCTGCCCAGCATCGTACCCAGCACAGAATGGCAGCCACTAAACATTGGTTGGCAAGAACAAAGGAGCAGCCTTAACCTTTCTAACTACCTCTTCTAGCAAACATTTGACTACTCACCTTCCTCTGTCTCTCTTCCCTAAACCCAGTATTGCCACTCCTCCACTGTTCCCCTCTCATCCTGCAGGCTGGGGTCCTCTCACAGTGCCTCTGAAATCGCTCTCTCTGTGATCACCAAGCACTTCCTCCCCTTCTCCATTCCTGTGGTCCCCGGTTCCCTGCAGCACGGGCACCGTTGGCCACCCCAGCGTGCTGCCTGCAGGGCCGGCCCTACACCCTGACTGCCCTGGGTACAGATCACGTGGGTCACGTTCGGGCTGACATCACTTGCTTCAGTCCACAAGTTCTCGCTGGGGCGTGCAGACTAAGGCTCCTGGAGGTGTAGCTGGAGCGGGGGAGAGCAGATTTGGGTCCCGCCTCATGCAGCTTAGAGTTTAGTCCACAAGAAGGTCTCATAATCCCCACTGTGCATTTTCCCTGCTGCTCTGCTCCCATTTTTTTTTAAACACACAAACAGGCATTTCCACTTGAAAATGCCTCTGTACTTTCAGAACCAGTGTTTGAAACAAGATTTTCTACCCTCATCTGCCCCCATCTCTCTCAATATCTGAAGGGTCGTAGAGAGAGAAATATCTCTGTCTCTGTCTGTCTCTGTCTCTCTGTCTCTCTGTCTCTCTGTCTCTCTATGTCTCTCTCTCTCTCTCTCTCTCTCTCTCTCTCTCTCTCTCTCTCTCTCACACACACACACACACACACACACGTGACTTCTCCCAACAGCCCTGTTTCTATGAGGTTTACCACACCTTTCCCACTACCCAGGTTTTCCCTAAGCCTTGGTGTCATCTACTGCTCCCTCTTCTGGTCTTCCAGGTTATAATTAATCAGTGAGTCCTAGGCTTTTTCCTTTTGAATGCCCCTCCCCTCCATTCTCTGGCATACTCCCCTACCTCTCCTCTTCTGGGGCCAAACTGCCCTTTTCTAGGCTGAGTATTTCCTTGACTTCTAGTTGTCCTTGACCTCTCTGCCTCTCGTCACCACCCTTCAGATATTGTAAGCCTCTTACTGTGGAGCCCACATGGGAGTTCTTTGTTTTCCTGCAGTCATCTCACATGGCGATAGTTGTGTGAATGTCCAGGAGCCTGTCACTTGACCCTTTCCTAAGCTCCCCGTGTGGAGCCTGATGTGGGGATATACTTGAGAATATGCAAAAGGAGGAGGTGGACACCTCCACAACAATAACTGAGGCTGGACAGTCCATCAGCACACTGAGAAGCCAGGAGCCCAGAGGCCAAAGAAAAACAATTGAGAAGGACTTAAAATCACAGGTGTAGGGGGAACCAAGGACATGGAGTATGCTGGAAAGGGTGGAGTCCCCAGGAAAGAGGCTTCTGGGCTGGGGATGAATGATGAGCAGGTACCTCAAGTTGATGAAGAGTAGATCTGGGATAAAAAAGCGGGAAAGGAATTAATGGGAAAACAGGAAACGGAGCCATTGTTTCTGAAGCAAAAATTGGGACTTGTGGTCTCACAAGAATCTTTGACATTGAGAAGGTTCTGGAAAGTTAGGGCTGCACTGATATCGGAGGAGAAGAGGGAGGGTTAGGTAACCCTAGAAGCTACTGTGAGGCAGACCCTACTGTCTCTCCAGCCACCACCTGGAGTGTTCTGGTTCTAGGCAGCATATAAGTGTGTGTAAGTGTTTGTGTGTGTATGTAGTGGGCGGGGTGGGAAGGTGAGGAAAAGAAGTCAGACAGCTCTGACCTCACCGGTTACAAGCTGTGTAAGCTCGGACAATTAATCTCTCTGAGCTTCAGCTGCATCATTGTTGTGAGGATCGGAAGAAGAAACATGTGTGAAGCCCCTAACTGGGCTCCCAGAATGTAGTCCATGTTCAAGGGCTGCTATGTTATCACTGTTATTCAACCCAATCTCCTTCTGACTTCTAAATGTTTACTCCTACTGTTCCCTTCTTGCTAAATGGCAGCATGTGGATGGCAGAGCTGGAGAGGCTTTGTGGGTGATGTGGCCCAACATCCTCACTTCATTGGTGGGACCACAACACTCAGAGTGTAGGAGACTTACTCAAGGCTTCCCAGGAGTTGGTTCAGAGCTAAAGCTGGACCCAGGCCTCTGGACTCCCATTCTAACACCTGGCCCATGATTTCTCAGAGTTTCTAGTTCAGGTTACTATAAGTAGAAACTGGTGAAATAGAGATGCAGTGGGGACTCCAACTTTGGCCCTGTTCATGGAGAACCCAGCTGGTGGGACAGAAGCCACAGGGTTTCATTCCCCTCCTGGTCCCCATGTCCTGACATTGTCTGGAAAAGCTCTGCCTATAGAGGGCGAGGCTCATCATAGAGCACTGTGGGGCATTTACCATGTTCTGGCTGAAAAGCCTTCTTCATAAGTCTCTCCCGCTCTGCCGGTGCATGTGAGGGGAGAGAGAAAAGAGGGCAAATTTACCTCTCCCCTAAAGTCTCTTCAATCTGACTGGCAGGAAAATACCATCCACCCCAGCCCGGCCCAGGCTCTGTACAGAGAGAGCGGCAAGGGCAGGTCTCACCCTGAGACAAGTGAGCTTGTGATCCAGTGCTTGGGTCCAACTGGAGGGAGGATCATAGTTTGCCTTGCTATGTGACCTTGGACAAGTTACTTCACCTCCTTGGATTTCACATCCCTCACATGTAAATAAGAGGGTCAGAAAATCTCTAACAGTCTATGATTCTAAGTCTTTGGGGAATGATCATTTCCTTTTCCAAAGGACGTCTATGGTTTAAACCCTTAGGTAGGTGTCAGGTGCTCGAACACTGGTATGGACCACCCTGGCAGGGAAGCCCACTGAGACCTGGTCTTGTCTGATGGAGAGAAGCGGGGAGCCAGAGGAGTTGGTAGTTCTGGCTTTTAGGTCTACCCTAGACCCTATGTGACTATGGACCTCTATTTGTTATCTATAAAATGGGGATGTTGCATACAAATATAACTCACTCTGAGATCCAGTGATGATCATAGAAAGTTTTTTGGAAATGTCAAAAATTCTGTGTTTCATTTGTAATGAGCGAAAGCCAACTGTTTCTTTGACTACACAGTAGAAAGGAAAGGGCAGGCGGATGAGAGAAGCTGGCCCAGCGTCCTGGGTTTTCCCTGTTTGAGAACATACTTTAAGGGTGGATCCTGCCATGTGCCTAAGCCAGCAGCTATGTCTTCTCACCTAAGCAAGGCCCCCAGTGGCAGGGGACTGAAGCTGAGACCTGTGCACACAGTGACTTCCAAGAACCTCCTCCTCCTGCCCTAGGCATATCTCAACGAGCAACTGGAAGCTCTACTTTATCCATTTCTGGGCCTCCATAGGGTCCGAGATGCTGGAGACTCTGCTTGATGGCTGAACATCATGGTCTTGGCCTCCTGATTCTCTCACGAACGCATGGGTTGGGTGTGGCCAAGGCTGGAAGAAGATCAGGAGATTCTTCCATAGCAGCAGGGAGCATTCCCTCCAGGAACTGACCTTGTTCCAATGGAAACGAGGCCAGAGTGGGGCTGGTTTCTTGGAACTGTCCCACTTTTCCATCCTCTTACCCCAAACCCCCAACTCTCAGCCCTCTCCAGGTGAAGAGATCAGGAGACTGGAATGATCGGGATGAGGGGTATTCACAACCAAGGGCTATAGCCAGGTAATCGCCTTTCCTCAGAACCCTTCTACACTCTCCACCAGCCACAGGCACTCTGATCAAGGTGGCTGCAATAAAAAAGCTCAGCATTCATTCCTCTGCAGAGAGCTGATCAAGGATGGATGTATCAGGAGGAAATGGGGAACCAGAGCTGAGAAGAAGGGCAAGGACAGAGGCAGAAGCCCAGGGCCCCTTAACCAAACTGACACAGGTGGTCATGGGAAGCCTGAGGTCTATGAAGCAGAGAGCACTCTGACCTTTGGCCCCTTCATGATCCAGCATCCAGGATGAGAGTGTGTCCCGGCACAAGAGAGACCTGAGCTGATGAAGCTCTGAGGCACAGTGAAGTATTCTCATTTGTGTGTGTGTGTGTGTGTGTGTGTGTGTGTGTGTGTGTGTGTGTGTTTGTGTGTGTGAAGGAGGGTAGGAGCAAAGGCATGGGCTGAAGCTGCATAGGAGGCACTCAGAGAATGCACTAAAAAGAACTTCCAAAGACCAAAGGACATAGGATCAAGGAAAGCTCCTTGTTTGATGGTTTTTGGGAAAATGAAGCTCAGTGTTTTCCTCCCCCATTTTATGTTTTGAAAACTACAAAAATGATGCATGCCTGATGTAAAAACATTTGAAGAACAGATCGAGTATAGCGAATTGTGGACAGTCATCTTCAAAGCCACCTGCATCCTCCTCCTCCTCCCACAGGCTATCACTGTGGGCACCTAGTATAGATCCTTCCTTATACCCCACCTTTAAAAATATACTTGGAAATAATAACTAGTACCTGGAGTTACTGTATGCTAGACACTGCACTAAAGTTTTACATACATTATCTTATTTGAAATTCTGTAGCCACCCCTAACATACACACAGGTTTTTTATTTGTTTATTTTTAGTATAGGACTATACCAAGCATGTTCTTTTGTGGGTTACTTTTTTATTGACTTTGTCTTGTATATCTTTCATGGAAGTGTCTATTGCTCCACTTCATTCCTTTTAATGGACATGTGGTATTCCATAGTATGGCTATACCATGCTATATTTCATGATCCCTCATTTGTAGTATTCATAAGATTACATTTTTTAAATCAATATAAGTGCTGAATCAAACATCTTTGTGCATTTGTCTTTGTGCAGAATGTGTAAGAATTCCATATGATGATTCCTTGAATGAAACTCTAGACAAAAAAACATATGCATTTTTCAGCTTGTGAGATCCTTGCACGTTTGTCCCGAGCTTAGATTTTGGAGCATTCTTTATCTGGGGTTTAGTCCTGCCTCAACTGGGAGTGGGGGGACATTGGCCGAGCCCTAGGTCTTTTGCTCTGCCCTTGGAGTAGATGACCCATAGATGAAAAGCAACAGAGGAGAGGCAAAGGGAACCCCCCACTACTAGAGCAGTCAAGGGTGCCCCCACAGGGGACCTGGAAGAGGCATTGGGCACACAAATCCTCAAAGCCCTACTGACCAAGGCCTTGGGAGCCTCTGTGGCTCCTTTGCTGGAGGGGTTTTGATCGCTGTGTTTGGAAGGTAACCTAAAGCCAAAGGATGATACACAATTAATTTCATCTTTGTTTGGAATTCATGAAATGATTAGATTTTCAAAAGGGATTGACCTTCCCTTAGATGCTTGGATTTGACTGAGATTCAAAGGGTTGATTTGCATCCCCTAAGTAGTTCCACACCATGCTGGGGAAGGGGAGGGGTATTGTGTGGACGAAAACCTCAAGGCCGACTCAGATAGGTCCATGAGAGCGGAGACTTATTTGTGTTTATTGCTGTTTCTCCAGTGCCTGGAACAGAGCCTGGCACCCACACTAGGTGCTCATTACATATTTATTGAATGAATACAAAGGGTTTGAGGGCAAGATAAAGTAACTGAGAATCCAGACTCTTGATTCAGATAGACCCCAAGGGACTAGCTGTGTGACTAAATTTCAATTGACTCATCTATAAAATGGGACTAGTGATATTTCCTAACAGTACTAACCTCATGGGATAGTTGTGAGGATTATATAATAAAAAATATTAATATAACTAATTTTTTAATGACAATAAATACTTAACCAAACTTTGCAGTTTTTTCTTCTCAAATCCCTTCTAATCTCTTTTCCAGCTTATCTCATTTCTCTTGAATATTGTAACTGTCCTAGAATGTCCCCAACATCATATTTTTTCTATCTGTTGGGCACCAAGATCAGAGTGTTGTACCCTTTAGATCAGTGGGGTATGAAGCCATGTGGCAGGGTGGTGGGGTGAGGGAGTCCAGTCACTATCGCCATCTGCTCTCCACAGAACGTCCCTTGTTCCTCCACCCACATGTCCTTGTGCCCATATCCTGCCCCCTCATGAGTCTTCTTTGCTCTGATTTGACTGTCTGGGTCCTCATTGGTCTGGGCATCTCCAACTATTGAGCCGGCTCCTCACTTGTCAGGCCTCGGCTCTGCTTCAATTCCAATCACTGGGACCCCAGTTGGCATTGATACGTCCAACGAATCTGTGAATAGGATGGGATGATGTCTCCTGATTCATTCTAGAGAACAGGGAGGAGAGAGTAACCATTACTATCACCTACTATTTGCCAGGCACTGAACTAGGAGGGTTCACTTGTGGCCATTACCTGACTCCTCATCCGAGAGGTAAACATGAGGAGAAAAGTGGGTCTATGAGAGTTGAGGTCATGAACTCAAGGTCACATAGCTGGCAGGTGTCAGAGCCAAGGTCTGCACCTGGGTCAGGGTATAACCAGGTGTTCTAGAGTGCAGGGGTTTGCTCCCTGCAGCTCTGCTTGTCAGGCACCCCCTTTCAGTCCTGAACGTATTGCGCTGGCAACCCCATCTTTCAGAGCTATGCGTGACCCTGGAAGAAGAGAGGCTGAAATCTTATATAATTACCCAAATCATGGCTCCTAAATGGCCTCTGATTACAGCACTAAAGCAGCTTTCTGCAGTGCGGCCCTAGCTCTCCTGAATAGAGCTGTGGCCACTTTGTATGGGATTCTTTTTTTTTCTTTTAAGGCGAAGGAGATGGCTTATCCGCATGCAAAGTAGGTCAGAACCTTAGCAAAGATCTTTTCAAACACTTGGCTTTTTTGAAGTCCTGCTACGGAACTCCTTTTGTTTCTCCTGCCTTTGCCTCTTCCCTCCCGCCCTTCTTCTTCCAAAGGCTCAACGACATCAAATGGCTCTAACCAACAGCGACAGGGAGAGCTGCACACGGTAAGCTCAATTATAAATAATGCTCTGCTAGCCCAGCTGGGCCAGGAATGCCAACTGCAGCCAGACTGCATCCGTTCAGCGCCTCCCAGTCCCAAGCCACTTTTACCACATCACAGGCACCTGGCTACTATGCCCTCAAAAAGTATGCTCTTGCCCTTGATCCCACCAGCTCAGCTGAGGAATGGCTGGCCAGGGATTACACCCATGCCTGGGAGCCATTGGCTTGAGTTTGTGGTGCTCATTATTAATTCAAACTTGCAAAAGGCTTTAGATCCGACGGGAAATCAACTGAGCTGGAACGTTTTGTGCTTTGCCTAATGGCCTGCTATTTTGGGGGTTATTTCTCTCCCATTTGCTCTTACTTTTCAGTCCCCCAGCCCCACCCTCACCAACTGTAGGTAGAAATCAGCGGGAGTTGTGTAGGCACTATGGATACTTTTCAATAGGATGATGTTTACAAAGTTGGCCACAACCAATACGAGCTGAGACCCTCACCCTACCCGTGATGAGCAGGCACTTCGGTCCCCATTTAACAGCAAAGGAAACCAGGCGTCAGAGCTGAGTGAGGTGACTGCTGCTACTGAAGACTACAGAGCTGAACAGGACAGCTCCGGGGCTAGAACCCAAGTCTGCTGACTCTGGGGCTCTTTTCCTCAACCCTCAATGATTGGGGGAGGAAACCTAGTGTGTGTGTGTGTGTGTGTGTGTGTGTGTGTGTGTGTGTTCACTAAAGGAGAGACTAGTGATCAAGGCGAATTTGCTTTTTGTATGTGGTTATGGTCTCATCCTGGAGTTCAATGGGATTCCAACCCAAAAGAATCTCCAACTACATTCTACCCTCTCTGGACTTGGCAGGAGAAAATCTCCATTTTGTCATCCCCTGCCATCTTTCTCCTGTCAGCCTCAGTCTGAGTCCAAAGGGCAAGTAATCTTCCAGGAAGGCCAGTGTCTTCAGAGGTATTTAGAAGGGGCATTGCTATAGACATTACAGAGGAAATGTAGGGGGAAGGGCAGGGAGCAGGCTTAGGAATGTTTCTTCCATTCAATAAATAGTTATTGAGGACCTACCATCTGCTAAGATGCTTCTAGGTGCTGAGGATACAACAGAGAACAAAACAGTCAAAAACTCCTGCCTTCATAGAATGTGTAATCCATGAGGGGTACAGACAATAAATTAGATGAAGAAGTAAATAAAAATGGTGATAAAAGCTAAGACAAAGGAAAATAGTAAATAAGGATAGGGAGTGTTGGGGTTGCTGCAATTTGAGGTAGGGTAATTGAGAAAGATGACTGAAAATGTAATGTTGAAATATAGGCCCAAGGGAGTGAGGTATGAAAAAACCTGAAGAAAGCATTTTGCACAGAGGAAATGGTGAGTGTAAAGGCACTGAGGCCCCAAACATTTCATAAGTTTAGGGAGTAAAAAGGAGGTGTTGTGATTAGACCAGAATAAGTGAGAGGCAATGGCACCAAGTGAATTTGGAAAGGTAGTGGGTTGGAGGGGTGCAACTTTTATCATGAGTGAGGTGTGAGTCGTTGTAAGCTCTGAGTAGAGGACTGTAAGGATCTGAACCCCACTTTTAGCACCAAGCACTCCTCCTACCATGAGTATTCCTGGGACCACGCTCCCCTCTGCTAGGCTCCCAGTTTACTGCTCTTTGATCAAGAGCTAGGAGGGACTGGGTCAGACTGGAAGGTAAGTCGAGTTCCTTCTTGCACCAGAAAAAGGCAGAGGAAGAGAAACAGAGTTCAGATCAGACATGGGGACTTTATATGCTGGGTTTTCCTGGGGCTTTTACAGTTACAGTAGTGCTGATCCATTTGTCACTCCAAGACTGGGAATTTGAGTGCTGGGACAGCTCCAGGCTGGGCCCATCTCTCCCAAGATGTTTAGGCACACATATATCTGTGCACATCCCTTCTCTTCATTTTCCCACCCTTCAGGGTGTCCGGCTTCCACTCTTCCTGTGGGCTCTCTAATGACTGTGAGATGAGGTATTGCACACAGCAGAGAAGCCAGCAGTGTGGGCAGGTCTGAAGTTGCTGGATTTCTCACCTCTTCTGTCTGCTCTCTCTCTTCGTGCCACCTCTCCCCCTCCCCTCTTCTCACCCCTTTGCAGAAGAGAACGACAATGCATGTGTGAAGATTGCTTGCTGGCTGGAGACGCTCCCAGTCTCCTCCTTTCCCAACTCAGAAGAAACAGTCGTTTTTCCACATCCTGCCCTCAGCCCTATCCTTGGTATCTCTGCACCTCCATCCCTTCTCATCTCTTTCCCCCTCCATCATTCAGAGGACTTTCTTGGCTGCTGAATGGGAACTGGCTGCATTGGGAGGTTAAATCCATGATGCAACTGTTAAGTGGGGATGGTGTTGAAAGCATCCCAGTGTATCCAATTTGCATTATTTACCCCAATACAAAAGATCTAGATTTTATAGGCAATTATAGAGTTGCCTACATTTCAGAACTCCCACATGAATGAATTTTAAGACATCGAGTTACATTTATGTACACAGCTCTGAACTAGCCCTTCCATTTGTGTAGGAGAAAAGGTCAACAACTCGAGGATTTCTGTTGGTCCCTCTCTCTCTTTTTTTGTCTCCTAGGAACCTCCCATTGTAAATGCCCAGACCTAGGGTTCTCCTTTCTTCTCTCATAGGGAGGTCAGTACCCACAGAAGGTGGGACTTAGCAGCTTCCTTCCAGGGACTGGGTGGGGTTTGTTTGCCTGTGTAAATTGCCTCTTTTTTTTTGAGAGAGAGAGCAAGAAGAGAGAAAATGAAACACTTTTGCCACCTCCTAGTTAGCTCTGAGTCCCAGGTGAGCTGGGGAGCTCACAGCTCCTTTTGTGTGGCTGGCGGCCTGTAGCGTCTCCATGGTGATGCTTTGTGGTTTTTCAGAACCAGCCTTCCTCAGCAGCATCCCTGAGCCACTAGTATCTGGAATAGGTGGGAAAGAGGGACCCTATGGGATCAAGGGAGATCTGAGTTGGGTTGGTCTGGGTGCTGACAAGGTATTTTTGCCCCTTGGCTTCTTCAAGATCAATAGCAACTTAAGAACCTGGAATTCAATCGAAGAATACCCCAGTAGTGTGACATTCAAGGTCTCCTAGAACCTGATCTTATACTCCCTTTCCAGGTTCACCTCCCATGACTCCTTTACACAGAGGCTCTCATGAGCCTGGCCTGGTCTCCTCACTCTCCCCTAAAACAGTATTTGTGTCCACCTCTGTGCCTCTTGTCTGTGACCTTTCCCTTCTTTAGCATTTCTCTGACTTTGTTCCAGAGCCACCTTCTCTGGGAAGCCTTCCCTGATATCAACAGATCTGAGTCCTTAGGGCTTTCCCCTGGTTCTAAATATAGGCACCTACTATCTCTCTGGGTCTGGTTTGCTCCTGGGAACACATAATAGCTTGTGTTGTTAATTTGCTTTGTCATGAATGCAGGTGGCATAGTGAAGAAGGCATGGGATAGACATCTGATGGTCCTGGGCTTGAATCATGGCTCTGCCACTTGCTAATTTGCTCTCATGAGATGAATGTCACTTGCTAGCTGTCTTACAGAGCTGGTAAGCAACCTGTGAGCCTCAGTTTCTTCACCTTCAAAATGGGAATCCTAGTATGCCTTACAGACTTGTGAGGGTTAAATAAATTATTTTAAGTGAAGACACATGTGCTGATATAGGGTCTGGCAAGTAGTAGGTATGGCCCCTGCCCGCTGCTTCCACTCCTTCCACTACTAGTTTAGACACTGCTATTTGCTCCCCCAGCACCCTGTATTTTCCCCTTGTAGACCTTTGCACACATATATAATTAATGGTTGGTTTCTTGCACTGATTTAAGTGATGCTTCTCTTGGGGAGCTTCCAGGCAGTGGGCTTTGTCTGACATGTCTATCACTATCTCCCTGTGCTTAGCACACAATCTAGACAGCAAGGTGCTTATGAAACATTTGCTGACTCATCATCTAACATGGATTAGGGCCCCCTCCACCATGAACCTTCCTAGAATGCAGGCACTGCTTTTTACTTCTTTGAATCTCACGGAGCCTTGCATAGAGTAGGTGACCTAAGTGCTTCGTTGGAGAAGAGTTCTTGAATCTCATGCCGTACAGAAGTGCATGACTACAGAGTGACCCTCCTAGGTGATTTTGGGAACTGAAGAGGGGCCCCCTTCTGTAGAATGGCTTAGGGAGGATTTCGGGTTGTGGAGACAGAGGCATAGGCCAAACAAATCCTTTGGGCCCCTTCTCCTCCTGGAATTTATGGTTTACAGAAGTAGGAAGCATTTCGTTCCAGAAGGTATTAGTCAACCCCAGAGAGACCACACCCTTGGGGCCAGATGGAGGGGGTCAGGCCTCCTTCTCTTGGAGAGCTGGCTGATTGGCTGGAGTTAATTCCCACGAGCATTGCTAAAGTTAGGACAAACTCAATTTTAAGTTAAGTGGAAATATTTTTATTTGAGTTAATGTACATTGGATCTAGTAAACACACAGAGTATATTACTACGTACTCTGGAAATGTGCAGTCCGATCAGCAAACAGATTAGTTTTAAGTGAAAAGACACTGGCAGACGCTTAAATTCATTGACTTGTTGAGAACGTCTAGATTTGGATACAAATGCACTGGAACGCTAGATCAGTTTGGTGTCTCAGCCTATCCGCACGGAGAAGCTATTGATTTTAGTTGATATGCATTGATTCCCAGAAAACAGGATGGCTTTTGAAAATGAACTTCCAGTAATTTCAGAAAGAAGCTGGCGCGTTTGTCTCCACGCGAGGCTGACTTGTTTTGTTAAACGTGTCTCTACGCCTCGAAGGAATGGAGCAGCAGACAAATATCTTTGTATGAATTAAAATGCATTGATTCTTGGAGGGAAATTATGGTCTCTGTTAAAAGATTTTTGGGGATGTTAGCACATGAGAGTTTGAATAAAGTCTTTGTTCAGTGCCCCTTCCTCTCTGTTTTCTGTTATCCTTCAGATGGTGGCAGTTTTCAGAGCTCATCTGAAGGTAGAGGTGGTGCTGGGTGGGTGGGGTGGGGAAAGGAGGAGGGGACCCATTCACTGCCAACCTCCTGCAGTGAATGTGAGCATAAATTTGCTCCTCTTCAGGGAAAGGAACCTCAAAAGGGTTCAATGTTGATGATCTCATGGCCAGACAGACAGATAAGATCAGGTGCCCAGGTAGGAGCTGAGAGAAAGGGAAACAAAGGTTTCATTGATTTAAAAAATAGCAATGAAAAAGAGGGGTCCAGGGGTCAGGTTTGAGATGCAGAAAAGAGGAAGTCTGTGTGCAGTTTTGATCTCTTGGTCAATGGCCTCTCTGTGCTGAAGGGGAAATGACTCGTTGATAATCATTAAAATGTTGCAGGAGTGAGTTATCTTGGTTTCTTACCTTCTGAATGAGTTGGACATGAACCAGAGGTGTAATTTAGGCATTTCTCACCCTTATTAATGAATAGCTCCCATGGGGTGTGCAGACAGCATGGCTGGAAAAATGATTCCAAGAGCCAGGAAGGAAGCAATTGGCCTGGAACTTATTTTTCATGTATTGAGACTTCCTGAATCTTTCTGGATCAAAGCCACTTAGGGCAACTTTGAGGGTTGATCATTGATGTTAACTCCTCTTTATCCACTCCTAGTTCCTCCTTCTCAGCCCCCAGGGTAATTAAATTACCCTGGATGAGTAATTAAATCCATTTGTGGGATATTTGTTGGCTGTGGGTGGGGTAGAAAGTGCTGACCAGTTGCCCAAGTAACACTGCCATGGAAGCTAAACCTCCTCGATGGGTGACAGAAAGGAAGATTGCAGAGAAAGACCTTAGAGAAATAGTCTATTGTGAAGACACCTCCTTTTACTTCCAGCTGCAGTTGTTATAGAGCAAAGGTCATAAGTCCACATCCAGACAGTGGATTCTCTCTCCCTTACTCCCCTCTTCTCCTCTCCACTTCTTCCACTTGCCTGTATTCTGCTTTAGAAAAGGATTGCCTAGCCTTGGAAGCATAGGATCAGAGCACTGGAAGGGATTTTATGAATCTTTCAGTCCAGCTTCCATCGGATGCTTCATCCTCTGCCTCTGTAATATTTGTGCCAAGTATCATCTCAGCTTGAATTCTTCTGGCCATGGACTGCACATCATCTCTCAGGTATCTTTTTCAAATAGTTCTAGTCAATGCAAAGTGACTCTGCTCTTTGCCTGCCAACACCAACACCAAACCTCAATAAGCTTAAACATGGTTACTCTGGTTCTGTCCTCTGTAGTAGCACAGAAGCAGTCTCAGTTTCCCCCACATGAACTCCTTAAGCATTTGAAGATAGTCACAATCCACACTGGGGTGTTTGCCTTCTCCAGGCAAAATATCCTAGATTCTTCAGCTATTTCTCATATGACACTGTTTCAGGACCAGCTATATAATATGTGTGAGCCTCCAGTGAAAAATGAAAATGCAGGGCCCATTGTTCAAAAATTAAAGATGTCAAGTTAGTGACAGAAGACAACATTAAAGGAAACGCAGAACCCTTCTGAGTAACTGCACAGGTTGTGTACCCATGAAGTCAGCCCTGGCCACAGGGGATCTTTTTCTCCAGATATCAGTCTGAGTATCTTTCTAAGTTGATGTTCCAGGGCTGGTGTGTTCGGGGCAGAAGCAGGGTGCCTATCACATTTTTCTGGATATATCCTTTAGTGTTATTAAAGCCATTGACGATCACATTAGCTTTACTGGCAGTCAGACATATAGGTGAGTCATAGTCAGCATAATGTCTATTCTAACCTTTAGATTTGATCATACCTGTAGCAGCATACCATCTCTCTCCCACTTTGTACAGTCACAAGAATCCACAGTGATGAATTTTGCTTAGCCCATAGGATCCATCTTAATGTCTAAACATATTCATTGTCCTTTAGGCAATTTATTCATTCAGTACATAGAGAAACATATACTGAGTGCCCACTGAGTGCTAAACACAATGACAGGAGTTAGAATACCATATTAAATAAAACCTGACCCTGTCCTTAAGGAGCTTTAGTTTAGAAGAGAAAAAATATTTGACCAATAATTACATAAAAACGTACTAATTCCTACAATAGAAATGTACTGTAGGAGTGGAAAAGATGGAAAATTTCTCTGCCTGGGAAGTCACGGAAGGTAGCATTTGAGATAGCTCTGGAAAGATGAGTAGAAGTTTGACATATGGCAAAAAAAAGAGAGGGAACCCAGTTGCTGGTAGCCTGGTTTCCTCTCCATGAATCCCCACCTCATTTCTTTTGGCTATTCAAGGGTAGTACCAAGGAACTTGGCCTTTGTGTCTCCCCAGTCTTCCTCAACCTATTCCACCTCTGGGGCCTTTCAAGCAGACCTCACTGCCTTGATAAGAAGACATTACTAAAGTTTTTGCTGCAGTTGTAATTTCTCGACATCATCTGGGTGCGTTGGGAAAAATGAGATCTAATAATGAATGATTACAACTCTCAAGTTAAGTCTAGTTGGTTGACTAATCAATTTGGTTAAGTGAAAATCCATAGCAAATGAGTCGACCGCAGTATGACATTTCTCCATCCAATTTAAATTAAAATCACCAACCATAATAATTTCACAATTACTCCAGGAGGGCACACTGGAGACTTGACCCCCAGAGCAGAGAAATTGCAAATGCCGCAAAGAATGGGCTGAGAGTGGGGTGATGAGGGAGTCACTTGAGATGAACTCTGCCTGAACTGCTCAGCCTCCTCAGCTCCTGGGGGTGGTGAGTCTGCGGAAGACACTGAGCAGTAGTGTCATATTTTTGAGTTCAGCCTCGCTTCTCTCCCTGGCCGGGGTGGGGGTGGGGGTGGGGTGGGGGGTGGGGGGTGGGGAATGTAGGGACGGGGCAGGGGAGCAGGAATTTCTAGCCCTCTGGCTAGAAGGCCCACCGAAGTCTCCTCCAACATGACAGTAGGGTCTCTCTTCTCCAGATAAGAGGGTGGGAAGGAGGTGTAATTTATTCTTTCAAATTCAAATTTTCCTAAATTTAGAAACTAAGTTCCTGGGCAGTGGATACCATGTGTATTTATCTTGAGTTAAGAGTCCTAAGTACATGTAACTGTTACTAGTAAGTTTTTGATAATGATGACAGAACAAAAGAAATGATTATATTTTATCTAATATGATGAAAGTTTATTTGCTAAATGCCTCCTTTTTACCAGGTATGATATTAGGCACCAAGGAGAGAGAGATTCATTAAGTATACAGACTTGCCTCCAAGGGGCTTATCATCTCTTGTAGAAGCCTGATAAACACTTGATATAAAACAGAATGTCGTTAATATTTATTAAGTAACTTGAAGGATAAGAATGATTTAGATCAGAGAGTGTCATGCAAAAATTTTGTATGCCAGTTACCTCATTTCTAAAAGGCACTTAATAACAATACTACCTCAAAAATTTGTTGTGAGGTGAATCATGTGCCTGATACTGCTAGTTGACCCTCAGTCACTTTTCCCTCCTTCATCTACAGCAATAGAACTCCCAAATGTTAGTTGAGTACATGGCTGCCTAGAATTAGATTATGTTTCCCAGCGTCCCTTGATAGCATGGCCACATGTAAACTCAGGCCAATGGTATACAAGTGGAAGCAGTATGTGCAACTTCTAGGAAGTACCCATAAAGCAAGGGAGCATGCTCTTATCCTTCTCTTCCATCCACCTGGCAGGAATTCAGGCATAATGGCTGGAGCTGGAAAAGTCATCTTGGAGCATAAAGTGACTTTGGAAGTAGAGGCTACACAGGCAGAGCAACAAGATGGAAGGGACCTGGGTTCTGAACACTGTGCTGTGCATACTTGGCTCTGGACAGCTCACCTTGGGAATAAAATTTACTTAAATCACTTAAGTAAATTTTGGGTTTACTGTCACTCCAGGCCAAGCCTAATTCTAATTAATTCAAATAAATTATTGCATATAAAACACACAGAACAGTGCTTAGCACATAATAAAGGCTCAAGAACTGGTAGCTAATATTAGTATTTTGAGTCCTTACTCGAAAGGGAACAGAAGACAAAGACCCTTCCCACTGAGCTGTAAGGTGCTTGCCTTATTTTCCATTGGAACTTTCAACTGAGTAAGCCAGCATTTTGCATCATGGTCAATGCCCAGCTCCTTAGCCTCTCTCCCTCCCACAGTCCACTGTTCTCAGCTTACCTCTTCCAACACCTCCCCCCACTACCCACACCAGACTTAAATCCTGCTGTCACCAGTTTAGCAATTACTTATAGAGAGAAGCATCAGCGGCAGCCCAGGAGAAGTATGAGCAGGGAGTCGGGTCCTGTGGATCAATTTGTAATTTTTCTTGTGGCGGCAAGGGGAGCATGAGCGATGTGTGCACTAAATCCCTGGCACGGCAAGGCAGCATGTCTTGGCTTGAATTATTTATCTTTAGGCCCCTTAGCCAAGTGAGACTGTGGCCCTGAGAGTAGGGAGAACAGCAGGTGCATATAATTGCTCCCCAGCTTAGACCATAATAGGGAATGAAGGTGGTGGTAAGCTGCTGGTGATGCTGGTTCTAAACATCTTGCTATAGGAGAGGGCAAGGTAGTCTGTCTGTCGAGCCAGACAGAGGCACTTTCAGTTTCTGGGCAGGTGAGAGTCAGAGAGTCACTCCTTTTCATTGCTTGAAGTCTTAGTAGAAAAATGTTAAAGTTATTGACTGAGAAATAACAGGTGGCTCTTTGCCTATTTTTGGGTGCATATGTTGAGAATGTGTAAGTACATATTTTGTGCCCTGGAGTGGAAGGAGAAAGGAATGTGGGAGCTCTCCTGGCTGTAGGGGAGTCAGGGTTGTTAGAGCAGTGACTCTTACCTGAAGGTGTGAGTCGATAGACACTCCTAATGCTCACCAATACTTCTAAATCTCTTCCTCTTCCCGTTCACATGAATTAATCAGAATTATGTGGCTAGTTCTAGCCAATGGAGTGCAATCAGAAAAGACATGTGAGCTTTTAAGAGTCAGTGTGCATTTTTCTATATGTTTTTTCTTCTCTTTCTTCTCTCTCTCACCTTAGAAAATCCTGAGATGGTGATGTGATGTCACAATCTGGTGGAACCTACCTTGGCCTTGGTTCCTGAATGACTGTGTGAAGCAGAGCCCCCATGCCCAGCAGCACTGGGCATGGAGATTAGTGAGAAATAAATTCGTTGTCTTAAGTAACTGAGATTTGGGGATTGTTGGTAACTGTAGCACAGTCTAATCTATTGTGATGAGTGATGCCAAAATCAAAGCAGATTCTTTAGCTTCAGCAGGAGGCCAAGGTTAGTAAACTAGACACTGGAGTCCAAATGGGTCACTAGACCATTGTGCATGTGGCTTGGACAGGGGAGAAGCCCACAACAAATGCTGACACATAGAACTTGGATAGAGGAGTCCAGGAGTGATACCAAGAATGTCAAGGTCAGCTGATGAGATCTGAGAATGTACCTGGGACAGATGCCCCTGTAACTCTGACATTCTGTTATGTCATTGATCATGGATGGCAGGCTATGTTTAAGATCCCAGACCAGAAGAACAATCCCAGAACCTTCCTCAAACTTGTTGTAGACTAAATTTTTTTCCCCTCCCCAAAATTCATATGTTGAAGTCCTAACCCCAATGCGATTGTATTTGGAGATAGTGCCTTTAGAGAAGTAAATGAAACCATAAGGGTGAGGCCCTAATCCAATTAAAATGGTGTCCTTGTAAGAAGAGGAGTGTGTAACTGTGTAAGATTAAAGTCTCAGCACTGTGACAAAGCCTAATTAAGATGCCAAGAAGGGGAATCTCTGAGAAAATGATGAGAATGAAGAGGAAGATGTTGTGGTGACATAAGAGGAAATGGACAAAACTCTCCTGCTGTCTGACCCCTACTACAAAAGAAAAAATGAAAGAGCAATTACTTCAAAAAAAGCTAGCAGAAAATTTGCATCCCTTCTCTGTTCCTTGAAGTTGTAAATCTTATCATATCTTTGAAATGTAAACACCCCAGAAGCTAACCAAAACATTGCCTATAGAGACAGAAAAAAAAAGGGGGGAGAAAAGAAGTGTTAAAAATATACATGCTGCTATAGAATTTCCCTTACTAAAACTGATTTCTAGAAGAGCTAAGATATTTACAAAATTACTAGAAATAATAAGGATGAAAGAAAATGACTGTATATGAAAAGTAGGTAAGGAAAATAAAATGTATTTGGATAAAGAAAGATATAAAGAACATTTTTGTTTGTTTTTTGGTAAATGAAAAAAAAAAGAAAGTAATTTTGTCCTAGAGTAAAATGATTGTTCCAGAAGAAAAAAGAAGAAGATAGGACAAAACTTAATTGGATAATAAGTTGGATAATAATCTAATTAATAGTCTAATTAATTGGATATAATAAGCTACAGAAGATTTATGGAGAAGGAGTCTTTAGAAAGGAATTTTGTGTGTAGACAAGCTAAGATTGAAAAGGATTTAAGTTTGAAAGAAAAAAAGGAGAGTTTGATATTAAAAATACACTGGTGCAAAATTAGCATTTGGTTTTCTCTCTGTTAAAAGGATAGAGTTTTCTTACATTATTGGTCTATTCTTAACAAGATATTGTAAACAAAGATTTTCTTTACTGTTAATGTAATCTACCTAGTAAATAAAATTCTGTGTTTTGCCTTTATCAGGTCTTGGATTAGTAAGAAAACTGAGCCTTCTCCATAAAAGAGGTAAGTAATTTTTTTTTTTACAACAATGAAACCTTTTGTATATATTAAATTCCATGGAAAACATTTTCAATTAGAAAGTGATGCCAAACTTTCTTTAGGGTATATTTGTATGAAATTCTTCAAAATCTGATATGTGCTGTATAACGTTATCAGTTATAATTTTAAAATGTATGTCACAGGAATCATCAAATTCCCCTGTCAATTGCATTGTCATGAACTCTCGTTAGATATTTAACCATGGCCATTTTTAAGTTTTTTGTCATTTGTGTGAGAGGAACAATAATGAACCTTTCAAGTGCTTCCCTAAGGTGCCTGCACAGCCCCGAAAGATGTCACGGGATGGTAGCCGGAAACCTGTCCCTGCTCTCCTTCCCACATCAGTAAAATGGGCCATCACACTGATGATATAATGTTGACATGTGAAAACTTCCCTCTACTGTAGGATACTCTGCAGGCTTTGCTGGAATATCTGTGAGGAAAATGATGGGAGATGAGCCCACAAAAATACTCAAGGCCCAGGCACAACCATGAAGTTTTTGAAAATCATATGGTTGAGTAAGATGTGTGTTGTCTCAATAGCTGTGATTGAAAAGATACAAACTTATCCAACCCATATGAATGTAAAGAAGATATAAGCCTGTGTAGGGATTTGGGGGTTTTAGAGACCTTTAATCCCCCACCAGGACTAGTGCATCTGCCCCTTACGCCATTTGGTAAAGAAGGACTGGAGATTATAGCAACAGGCCACCTTTGAGAAGACTAAAATATTAGTGAAGCAGACTAAATCTCTAGACATCTCTCAAGCAGTGTTACCATTTGAGTTAGATGTGTCTGTGACTCCAGAATATATGGGTCAGGCACTGTGGAGAGTGCCTCTAGGAGTGTCCCAGCACTAGAAGGGAAGAGAAACTCCACATAAGCCCACAGAACAACAATTCCTTGTAGTGAACACAGCACTCCATCCAGGTAGAACTTCTCAGGAAGGAATGAACCATAGCAGCCAGTGGACTGTTGATTACTATTAACCCTGCCCATTAACCCTTTGCACTGACAGTTGGACTACTCTTAAGAGATTAACCCTACAGCTTGGATAATAAGAAGCCAAGGGGTGAATGATTCATAAATGGGCTCTTTTAAAGTTAGGATATATGGAAGGACATTTGCGTTTACCTGCAAGAGGCTGAGGCAATCCTGATTGTTTCCCGTGTCTTGGCTCATAAGGTACTGACATCCCCTGACAGTCAAGAAGCTGATGTCCTAACTCGAATATGAGCCATAGCAACTGAGCTTTTAGTAGATACAACAGATAGAAAGAGTGGCCACCGCAGTATCCAGGTGGAATAGCATATTGCCAAGGATGCTGGATTGTCCTTGAAATAGAGTGACTTGGTTAATGCAGTTAATATCATATTCTGTGTATTCTAAATAATGCCCAAAGCAAACACCAAAAGAGTCTGAGTCGACCCATTAGCATTTCCAATCAGTGAGAATTTGGGAATTGATTATATTGGCCACCTCCCTCTGAATGAGGGTTCTAAATATGTCCTGGTTTGTGTGGACACTGCATCTGGCCTACTCAAGGTTTCCCCTGTCACCTTGCAAATCAGACTACCACCATTAGGGGATTATATAAGCTGAGTACAATGTACAGATATCCTCAAATAGATACTATCAAATTGATAGTGATCAGGGGTCACGTTTCAAAGTTCATGATATGCAACACTGGGTGAAAGAACATGACATTTAATGGAGATTCCATTTCCACTATGACCTGAAAGCAGCAGAGTTGGTAGAAAGGAAAAATGAAACGTTAAGGCAGCAGATTAAGTTACTAATAGGTAAAACCACCTTGGCCAGGGAGGCTAAAGTACTGTCCAGGCTTTAATGCATTAGAATGATCAACCAGTAGAAACTATTCCTCCATATGTCAGACTGGGTACTGCGCTGAGACACCCAACATTGTAAAGGTGTAAAAGTCATGGGATGAGCCATTGCCCCAATTCTCATTGTGAATCACTGTGCTATGCTGTTGAGAATACCAAGCCCCATCATGCCTGGGAAAGGCTTATCAATGAGAATTTGCAATGGGACATCCTGACCAGATAGGTAAGTTACTTTGCACCCCAGAGTGAGGGGGAACAACTCAATCTCCACTGGGATCCCGTTGTTCTGCACAGGTTGGACCTGTGGAAATGCACTGTACCTGGAGTGGAGCACACACCACTGAAAGAAAGGAGAAGGTGGGGTGCTGTTCTGCAATATGCTGTCCTAGTCCATCTCCTCATGCCTGGCAGTGCTGCCCTCCCCAGCCAACATGTATTCCATGTACAACCAGGTCATTTTCTTAAAGCTCCCAACCTCTCTCTTTCAAGGGAAGGTGGACATGATTTATTTTCTACTGGTATGATCATTTGGCTGTGATCTTTGTCCCGTCTGTTAGTCTGAAGGATGTTATAACACACAGAGAAGTCCTTACTACATTCATCCAGCAAGGCTTGAATGATAGCCAGCAAATCTGTCCTTACTGAACACTGAGATGTCACTAGAATTTGCAATGGAACATCCTGCTGGGATAGGTGAGTTACTCTGCACCTCAGAATGAGGGAGAGCAACTCCATCTCCACTGGGGTCCCATCGTCCTGCTGCAAGTAGACAAATAAGAAACCTGCCCTCTAAAATAAAATGGCCTCGGACATTCTTACTGACTCACAAGTGGGCACCTATACCATTATCCAACCAGAATGTTGTGTGTTCATATCAGATGAATCTGCTAATGTGTCCTATTTTTTAAATAACATGAGGACACAAGTAAATGCCCTCAGTGATCTGACCCCCAGCCTAGGGGACTAAGTCAGTGGTTTAGATCATTGGGCCCTTGGTAGAAAAAGTTGTCACTTATTTTGGGAATCATTATCTTAATCTGCGTTTTCTCTTGCATGTTCCTGTTTTGCTGTTCTGGCATCTGCATCCAGTGTAGATGGATAGTCCTAAATGAGCCACCTCCATGCTAGAGAAACCCCTTGCTGACTGCTCAGGGCACATTATGAAAGAGGGGGCCATATGAAACTATAAGAAGTCATGAGGGATGGAATGTTGGGGGAGGTCATCAAGAAGATGTGGCCAGTTGAGAAAATAAGCATGTGCTGCCTGCTAAAAAAAGTGCCTGGGTTACATGTCGTCCTTGGCAGCCATTTCAGAATCTGGTGTCAGCTCTCATTTGGCTGGAATAGCTCTTCCCAGAGGGTTATGGACATGGCAGATCTTGCTGGTGTTTTCAAAAGCCGGAAAGGAGAGGAGGGATGGGAGTCTATGATAGGCACAGTGTTTCACCCTGTCTCAGAGCCACCTGAATCATGATTTCCAGGATCCCTGTGAAAAGTGCATTGCAGCTTCCATCCGGGATCTAATGAATCAACAGTGCTTTGTGCCTTACATGTGGTACATTGACATCCTCACAATGATGCTGGAAGGTAGATGCTTGCAGTGATCATACTTTACAGAGGAGGAAACTGAGGTTCAGCAAGGAGAGATGTCTTGACCAAGGTCACACGGCTGAGAGGTAATGGAGCTGGAACTCAAGTTTACGTTTGTTTGACATCATTCCCATTCCTGTTCTGGCCTAAGAGCGGAGTCTTAGATCATTGGGGTGGGCCTTTTCTTCTAGCTTGCTTGCTAACTCCTAAACCCACTTACATGGCCCCACAGCCCCCAAAGTCTCAATGAGCTTCTCGTCTCTGCAGGGGCTCTTTCTTAGGCAGGGATTTTCTTCTTTCATACCCTGCCTCGTTCTGTGAAATTTCTCTTCTGAACTTCTCCAGGGCCAGCTCCACGATTCCTTGGTTTTTAAGTTTCCTGTGATATGTGCCATACTCCTGCTTCCTTCCCCACAATAAGCACACAAAATAAAACCTAATGAGCAAAATTTCTTTTCATTATACTTATGGGTCTTAATATTCATTTATTTTTCACTCAATAGTCATCAAATATAATTGAGCACTTATTATGTGCAGATATTGTCAAGTGCTAGAGATGTCAAGAGTGAACCTAAATGGACATGGTGTCAACCCTCACAGAGTTATGGTCAAGTGTATTTCTCATATCAAATGCCACTCTCTCTATATATTACCTCTTCAGTGCTGTGCTACTGGTGATAGAAAACCAGGTTTTGGAGTGCCCAGGAAAATGTCTACTGTTGGTAGGTGCTGTGTGGAATCAATAAATTGATAAAATGGGGTAAGAGGTAATGAAAGGCAAAGGTGAGTAAAAGAGGTACATTTCAAGGAGGTCAGGCAGCCTGCCTTCTGCTGCTCATTCTCGGGAGACACTAAACTCTAATGCATGGTTTTTTAGCCTGGGGCTCTAGAGAGGGCAGCTGACATGCTTGAGGCTTGAGGCCAACACCCAGCCCAAGCCCATGATGGGAGGATGCATTATGAATGCAAGGTGTAGTAAATAGAAATTATTAAACTCACAGATAGGGACAGAAATGCCTTTGTGTGGCTGTAGAGTTGGGAAATTATGCTGAAGCAATGCATTGCAAATCAGCCTGTGCTAGGCAGAGAGGGGCTTTTATTGTGCAGGTCTCGAAGTTCCTTAGGCAGCTTTTGTGTGCAGCCGTGGAGGCCCTTCTGGGAGGAGAGAGAAGCTGGTAATTTTGTGGCTGATTGGCAGACTGTCCAGGGCCAATAAAGATATTTGTTTTCTTGCTGAAGTGCTCACAAACCTAAGTCTTAGCTTCTTAATTTTATCTTTCTCTTTGTGTGGTATCCCCTACTCCCTTTTCCATTTTGGAGAGAAATAAAACCTGGTCTGTCTTTTTCCATTTACCATGGCTTAGTTGGGTCCAAAGGGATAGAGATCCCATCCCGGTGATCCATGAGGACAGAGGACATTTGCCAAGGTATCTGGCCTTTTCTCCAGGTGTCCAATTTGCTTTGGCACAATCTACATAGATTAACTGTGCCAATTTGGTGCCCTGGGGGAGCTTGATGTTTGCACTTATTCCAATCCATCCAGGATCTCTGTGATGTTTGATATTGTTTGCCCTGTTGTAAAGATGAGGACTGGTGACTTGCCCAAGACACTTATTTAATCATGGCGCTAGGATCTGAGGTCAGGTTTATGGGATTCCAAAGTCTGTGGGTTTGTGTATCTTGAGTGTCCCAGTGGCATCTCACTCTAGTAGTATTTATGGCATCCCTGCTAATTTAAAAATGCCCTCACTGGGACTCTTGAGCTGGGCTCTCCAACTGGTCAATCCTAAGTCACAAGAACATCTTGAAGTTTTGACAGAAGTATCTGGTTTGGAAATTGAAGGGACCTTTGAGACTATGTGATTCATGTCCTATCTCATCTGGACTCATTTTAAAGATCATGAAACTGAGGCCCAGAGAATTTAGGGACTGGTTCAAGACTACAGTCAACTCTCTAATGTCAGACCCAGGACAAGAAGCTGTACTCTCACTCCCAGTCTAGAGTCCTTTCTATTTTATCTGCAGAATCTACTAGGACGAGGTTTGCCTGCAACTTACAGACACCCCAAAAACAGTGCCATCACTCCATGATGTAAAATTAATCAGAAACAAGCAAATCAGATATAAAATAAATCAGAAAATGTTATGGTAGCTCTACAGTGTTAGGGACCAAGACTTTCTATCTTGTAACTTTGCCATGTGTGGCTTCCTTCCCAAGTTCACCTCACAGTCTGTGGTGGCTCCTGGAGTTCTGGCCATTACATCCAGCAGCTTGAAGAAGGAGACTGTTCCCATTTGGGAGACTTTCTAGAAGTTTTATAAAACCCTCTGTTTCGCTTTCCAGAATTTAGTCTATGGACACACTAGTTAAATGGGAGGCTGGAAAATGTCATCTTTTAGCTGTGTGCCTAGTTAAAAGTCAGGATTCTGGTTCTATTCTTAAGAAAACAGGAGAGAGCAGCTACTGGGAAGCAATTAGCAGCCTTTGCTGTAGCTCCTTGGTCTCCAAGCTGGCTGCCAATGCCATACCTTCCAGTCTGTACTTTAGAAATTCCCAGCCAGGAGGGAAGCTGAACCAGCAGGTCTTGGCTGGAAGAAAAATAAGGTTTTTGTTTTGTTTTGTTTTTTCCTTTCCCTTCTATATACAGGTAGAGCACTTTGGCTCTGGAGACTTTGCCTCATGGGACTTTTTAATATGATACTACCTAACATAGATTTTTTGGGTACTGATACATTTTTGCCCACTTTAAAGACATAATTGCTATATAACTTTGGTGCTTTCCTGAATTTTATAAAACATGAGGGTAGAGGTTTAGGATAGACAGTGGACGATGTGATGTATGTAAGTGTGTCAATGTATACACACGTGTTTTTGAGGAGAAGGGGGAACGTCCACTCTTATGTGTCCTAGTACTTTTCCAGTCCTGTCCCATGCTGAAAAGACATGAAACACCAGTTTTGCTTGTGTGTTGGTTCTTCAAGTAATGCAGAGCCAGAGCTGCTTCTTTGAATGTCTAGAGGCAGTTAGGGGCTCAGAATGAGATAAACTGAATGTGAAGCAGCCTAGGTATGGCTGAGTCCAACCTCCTGCTTCTATAGATGGTAAGACAGAGGCCCCAGAAATATCATATAAGTTTGCCCCAAATTTATAGAGCTAGGACCAGGATCCCACCTTTCTGACTCCTAGACTAAGGTGATTTTGCCTCTGCCAGTCACCTCTAATACTATATATAAATATTATTTTTTATATTGTTCTTTAGCCATTTCACGTGTGTTACCATTGTTTCCCCAACTATGCAAGGCTTTGGTGTGAGAAGGATGGAAAGGTAAATAAGACAGTTCTTCTCTTTAAGAATTTGCAGTCTAGGGAGGAATGCAGACACATCAACAACTAACCATAAGGCAAGACAGAGGACACTGAGGTTACACAGATGTAAGTGGTGGTCGCTATGGAAAAAGTGATTGATTTTGCTGGGGTGGGTAGATTATGGAAGACATCATGGTGGGGGTTTTCGAAGAAGAGAGGGATTGAGGAAAGAGGTCACTTAGATTAGAAGAAATGCACAGATATAAGTCTGGAAGTCATAATGCTAGCTAATACTTCCCTGCCCCAGACATTGTCATTGGAATCAAGAGAGCTCCATAGTAAGATCCAAGGAGGAAAACCCAGGGAGCAGCGCCAGTCTGACTAACTTGTTGGCCAGTGTTCTTGGTCCTGTTTGGTCATTAAGTAAACATAAACCCAGCTGGTCTTGGGATCTTACCAAGACCAGGCGAGCCAGAATTTCTAGTGGTGGCACTCAAGCATCTGTCTATTTAAGGCTCCCCAGGTGATTCTGATGTATAACAGGACATTTCAGAGCTAAGGAAAGAGGTGAGTGAAGCCCTGACAAGGGTATGATTTGTTAACAGGGGAATTCTACAGTGGAACCTCCAGGAGAAGGAAGCCAGGCAGAAGAACTGAGCCTCCAGATCCCAGGTCACACTGAACTCACCTCCAGCTTTGCAGATGAGGAGGCAGAGGCTCAGAGAAGTGGGGAACATCGTCCAGGCCTGCCCACAGCTTGTTATGGCAGCATGTGGTATGGACTCCTGAGCCTCCCAGGGCAGAGCCACCTTCATTTCAACGCACTGCCTCCCTCTGCCAGTTGCTCAGTCCATGTCAAAGCCTTTAAACAACGAACAAAGAAACAGACTCTGTGACTCTGTAGGCGCCTCTCTTCATTTGTGTGCAGGGAGAGGTCCGGCTGTTTCTGAGTGTTAATTAGGAAGTTGCCTTGTTCTCAGTTTTGCTTGTGTTTCTTCTTGCTTCTGGGGCAGGCATGCTGGGTTTTGACTTCAGAGGGGAAATAACTAGTTATGGTAGTAATGGTGGGGGTGGAGGTTATAACTCTGCCATTCACTTTTGGAGGCTGAGATGGGGACAAAAAGGGCATGCTCGATAAATAATGGGGCAGGAGTTGGCAAGAGGGACTGACGAGGATCACTTCACTACGAGCTAGTCGGATGCGGCAGAGCATGCCCCAGGGGAAATAGGTACAGTCAGCAGCTGCCACCTGATCTGCAGTTGGCTTCTTGGCTGTGATGAAAGGCATCATTTGTTCATTGTCTTACTTGAGGGGGGGCAGTGGAGTCCAGACTTGTTCTATTTCTCTTCTTATGCATGCCCAATGAGCCCCCATTCTTTTGGAAATTTCTCCGTCAGTATATCTCCAATAATTTGTTCAATGTCTTTCTTCTGACAATCAAGGGCCTCCTTGAGGGTCCAGTTTGTGTCCCACATACATACCCTCAGTGCTTTGCATAGGGCCTGGAAAGCAGCAGACCCTTAATAAACACTTATAGATGGGCAGTGGGCTGACTGATGGGAGAAACACAACTGGAGCTACGGGAGGCAGGTTATCACATGGTTCTGTCCTGACACTCTGTGGGATCATGAACAAGTTGCTGTCTCTCTGCATCTTGCATTTCCCCAACAACAATAGTAAACACACTGAATCTAGAAAGAACACCGGCAATCTTTTCCCAGTGTCTGCAATTTAACACATCGGACGGTTAACTGAGTTTCATGGGCTCTGGTTGTAGTTCCAGATCTGCCACTTACTAGTACTCACACCACTGAACTTCCTCACACCTCCAGGGAGGTGGTGGGAATCAATCTGCAGAGCAGTGTGAGGCACTTGAAGCAGCTTCGACTTGCCATGTACTTAGATAATCTTATGGCTCACATTTAATGAAGATGGAGCAAAAAGTCTATTCAAGCAAGTTTTAAGACATCAGCCAGGACTTACCAAGAGTTAGCACAGATAGAAGAAGAAAATAGTTCAATCGTAAGGAAATAGGAAATTATTGGGGAGCAGGGCTGGATCAAAGCTGGTCTTACTTGGATGAAGAGTGTGGACTAGAAGCTTCCTGAGGACTTAGTTTATCATCAGGGACAATGGCTAGATGAGTTTGAGGACAGATTTCTGCTTTTTTGCTAATTTCTCTGAAGCTCTGGGTAATGGTGTTTTGTGGCTGCAGATTTCCGGTGAGCACCTGCTGAAAGTCTTTGCCTTGAGAGAGGTTCCAGCAAGATCCAGGAGCTTTGGGAAAAAGCCTGCCAGGCTGGCAGCTTGCTTTGCTCCTTCCTGCAGAGCTCCCCGGGTCCTCACTAATAGAGGGACCCAGGCCTCAGGTGTCCCCACCAGGCCTTCTAGGCCCTCTTTCCCCCACCAATTTTGGGTTTATCCCTCTTGGCTCTTGCATGGATCTGGAGGGACCCAGACCCAATCATCTCAGCTCCAAGAGAGAAAAGGAAGAACATCTGTTAACACAAATGCTTTTCTAATTTCTTTTTAAATCTCACTCAGCATCTGCGTTAAACAAGGCTGATCGGCTTGTACAATATTTAATTTTGGAACCATTTCAAAAGGCGCTTGTAAGAGGGGAGCATGGGGGACAGCAACAGCCTCCTAAATTTTTAATAGGGTGCTGGTTAGGAGCTTCCGCCGCTCCATCCTAATCACACGGAGGAGAATAAGCAGAGACAGAATTTCTTAATAACCAACACCTTTGCAGCACCTCATTAAATCACTGCATTTCAGAGACACAGCAGGACACTTGGGTGAATAAATAGTGCCGTCTCCCAGTCTGAAGGATTTTCACATGTGAATTATTTCTCCTGCATATGATCATTTCATTTCTCTCTCTCTCCTTTTTTTTATTTCCACAAATGATTTTAGCTGATGAGTTCAATTAACGAAGATATTAGAGGCAAAGTTGAAAAAGCTTCTCTTTCCTCTCCCTCTTTTCCATCCCCTCCTCTCCACCCCCCATAACCATAGAACCGTATTTTGTGTGTTTCTGCAGTTTAACAAATAGCACTGCCAAATGAGAGATGAGAGGGGGGAGGTGGGGAGGGTGAGGCTGGTTGATGTGAAAACAAAGCATTGCCTGGCTGGATGTTTATGAGAATGGTGATAAATGGAGCCAGGGAGGGCGAGGCAGGCAAATAAAGAGCAGGGAGGTGCTTCCCAGCCCCTAACCACCTGTGGATCTGGGTCCCTTTCTACCCACAGTCATCTAATCTCCAGTGGGACCTGCTACAGGACAAGGGAAGTGAGGAAAACCATCTGCTTTTAGTTGCATTTAAATATTTATTGAGCACCTACTGTGTGCCTGGCCCTGTGCTAGATGCTGAGAGTTAGTGCTGTCATTAAGCTTAAGAATCTAAGCCAAAGAGGCCCTTCTCATATTCTATCTTACTAGAGTTGAATCAATTAATTCATTGATCGATGCATCAAGGTTTTAGCGAAGACGCCATAAAGTGGCAGTCCATAGACTGTGTCAGATCAAAATAATTTTTATTTGTCCCAAATTCTATTGGCTGCTCATTTTTGTTTTTAAAAATAGAATCAGTGCTCTAATGTGGTTTTTAAAACTGTGTTTTATGATTCCTTAGTGGGTTTTGAAACCAGTTTAGAAGGGATCCCCAGCTGCCCATTTTAAATTTTATTTTTCGAAAAATCTATCACTAAGTAAATTCTTAAGTGGTGTATTTTCTGAGCCTTTCAGTGCATAGGGGATGTTTTTTCTTCCTCTCATAAATATATATCACTCTGAGAATAAAAATGGAATGGAATAAATTGGATATGCTAGAGTAGTATAAGATGGAATGGGATAGAATAGACAGAAAAAAGAAAAAATAGAAGACAGGAGGGGGAAAAAAAAGAAAAGTGACCACATGGATCACACACAGTAAGTACTGTTTCAAGTTTATATGTGGTGTGCATATATGCTGGTCTGTGATCTAAAATGCATTTCTCACTCTGGGTCTAAACAACAAAGTTGAAAGCCTCTGCTCCCACTGGGATGCCCAGCACTCACGCTCTTGTCTTATTACAGAGTGTCCCTCCATATAGTCCTCAAGTTGGTGAAGAGTTGCAGGCTCTGGGGCTCTGCTGCTTGGGTTCAAAGCCTGCTCACATCTTTTCTGTGTGATCTCAGTGTTAGAGTCCTTTGGCAGCCAGTGATGTGGCCATGAGTGGCCAGTGATATCAGTATCCTAAGCAGATGTCCCCGTGATCTGGAAATGGCAGGCTTTGTTGCTCTTGGATCCTGCTTATTTTTCAGGTTTTGTTTCTTCACCTGTTCTCAATTCTGGGAGCTCATCCAGTTCCTTCTAATAAAGGGTTCTCTCTCACGTTAGCCAGAGATGGGTCAGTGCTTACAATCCAGAACGCAGACTGCCATACTTAGAAATCAGGAGCTTTCATGTAAAAGACTGAATTTCCAGTTTCTTTCTGGGGCGAGAAAAGGAAGATTTAGTTTTAGTCTCTGTTTCCCCATGGCAGGCCTCTAGGTGGTGCCATCATTTCCTGTGGCTGCTATAACAAATTGCCACAAACTAGATGGCTTAAAACAACAGACATTTATTCCTTCACAGTCTCAAGGCCAGAAACACAAAATTCAGCAGGGCTGAGCTTGCTATGGGGCTGTTGGTGAGAATCTGTCCCTTGCCTCTTCTAGCTCCAGTAGTTGTTCTGACATTCCTGGATTTGTGGCCACATCACTCCAATCACTGCCTCCATCTTCACATCTCCTTTTCCTCTGTGTGTCTGTGTCATCTCCCTTTGCTTCTCTCTAATAAGGACACTTGTGATGGCATTTAGGTCCTATACAGAATCCAGGATGATCTCTTTATCTCAGGATTCTTAACTATTACATCTATAAAGACCCCTTTTCCAAATAAGAACATTCATAGGTTCTGGGGATTTTGATGAGGATGAATCTTTTTGTGGGGAGGGCTCTACAAATGGTGTTCCAGTTTACTTCATTCATTCACATAGCCTCCTTGGCCAGCTGCTGCTACATGAGTTTTGGACCTCTTAGTTTAATGAATGCCTGCTCTACACCCAGGCACAGAGGGGAGAGGCCTGGTTCCCATCCTCAGCAGCCTTATCTCCCTGAGGAGGCTAGAGTAGTGGTGAGGGTTTCATGGAGCTAGTGGGCCTTGTATAGGCTGAGAAGAATTTAAATAAGTATAAGAAGGTGGGGACTAAAAGTCTAGTGTCAACTACTCCCAAGTGCTGGGGAGACAGCAGTGAACAAAATAAAGTCTGCGTTATTATGGAGTGTCATTCTAGTGGAGGTCAAAGAGACAAGAAACAGAGTCATATGAATGTTAGATAGTATAACTGTGGTTGAGAAAAAGAGAGCAGGGAATGGGGGTATGAGTCCGAGGGGAGAGTGGGCATTGGTATTTTCACAGGGTGGCCAGAGAAGGCCACTCTGATAAGGTGACATTTGAGTCATATCCTAAAAGAAGAAATGAAGGGATCCACATATATATATTTCTTGGAACAGCAATCCAAGCAGAGGGACAAGCATGTGGCAAGGCCCTGGAGCAGTTTTATGCTTGGTATGTTCAGGGAATAGCAAGGAAGCTGATGTAGCTGGAAAGAAGTGATCTAGCAGGTCAGAGATGAGGATGTCGGCAGGAGCTGTCATCAGAGCAAGGATTTTGCAAGAGGTTAGGATCCAGGAAATGGTCCTTAACAAGTCTTTAAAACAGGGTATCAGGAATGTGGATGAGAAAAAAAGTCTTTAATTTCACTAACTCCTAACTGAAGCTTAGCGTTTCATTTAATTATGCATGTAGGCACCATCCATAACATCTAATCCACAGCAATTTTGGCAAGACCTGTTACTTTGTCACCAATGGAAATCACAGATATTTTTATATCATATTACAGTTATTACACTTATCTTGAAATATTGTTTTCTTCCAGCACTACTTCAAAATTATATAATTAGACCTGACGCTAGAACTTATTATTTACTGTATTAATAAAAAGCTCATATATTACTATATCACAAATTAGTTTTTAAAAAATATTTTTATAACTGTACTTCAATATAATTTATTTCCTATGCAATCCTATGTATTTTATTTTATGCATTTGAAGACATTATTCTGGGAAGGAGTCCAAAGACTTCCAAAACTGGTGAAGGGGTCTGTGGTGCATGAGAAAATTAAGGGCCCCTGTCTTCAGACCTTTTGTATTTAGTCCCTACTTCACCCTTCAGCTTTATCTCTGGCTGCCCCCACTCCCTTCCCTTAGAGATGCCATACTTTATCCATACTGAACTACAGATAGTTTCTCCAAAGCCCATGTCTTTGTTGCCCATACACTTTTGTAATGCTGCTCCTCTGCTTTGAACACTTTTGCCATTTCTCAAGTTCTTTTTATCCTTCAAGTCTCAGCATTGCTGTCACTTTCTCCAGGAAGCCTATCCTGATCCTTCCACTGCATGGTGGAAGTGTCAGCACACTCAAGTGGACTATACACTGGTCTGTTCCCCACCAGACCGCCAACTCCATGATGACAGGGACTCAGTGTTGTTCCATACAGGGTCACCAGTGCTTTGTCCAGTGCCTGGCATGGAACAGGTGCTCAATACACTCACAAAAACATCAGTGGACTCTGGGAATGAATCATTTTATTGGATCCTAAGACACTTTTGTGATGTAGTTGGTATTAGTTGTGTTTTGTAAATGAAGAAAGAAGAGAGGGGCTTAACCAGGGAAGGAGAGCAGCTGGAGGAAAGGCCGGGAGGTTTGGGGAACAGTGAAAACACTGTTTGAAACAAGGGTATTGTGGGAAGAGAGGAGATGAGGCTGTGGAAAGAGGGTAAAGCTGAGTGGGTATGCCCTACAGAGTTAGGGCAGCGAGGGGGAGTGCAGGCTTGGACATCTCCAACCATCTTCCCTCTTCCTGTCTCTGGGGAAAAAAGAAGAGGACATTTGGTCACTAGATTTTATAACATTTTTAATCATTTTATCCCTCAGTTTTGTCTCTGAACTTTGTATTTCTAGTTCTTTTTTGCCTTTTCCATCTGATTGATATCTTATTTCTTCAGATAATCATATCTTAGTTTAGTGAAAAAGTCAAGAGTTAGATTTCAACTTCTCTCTCTAACACTCAGTAGCTGTGTGACCTTGAGCAATTTTCTTAGACCCTCAAGAAAGGCTTGTAGGTGTAGGTTTCCATAGACACATGCTCCCAGCAAGCACTCTGTCCTGAGTGACACCTGATTTGTTTTCATCCTCCCTGTCTTTGTTTATCTCATGCCCCCTGCCCATGTTATGGCCCTGTTCAGAAGGCAGTCTCCTCCCAGAACAGCTTCCTGTCTATAGAAACTGTTCCCATCTTTCAAGGCTCAACTCAAATGCTACCTTTTTTGAAGTCTGTGATACTTTGTGGCACCAAGCAAGTTACTTAACCTCTCTGGCCTCAGTTTTCTCGCCTGCCTAGGGAATTGCTGTGAGGGCCAAATGGGCTGACATGTGCTAGGGCCCTTGCACACTGTAGAAGCCTACCACAAGATTGTTTCCTTTTCTCCCAGGGTATTCCAAATAGCTGGCTGGTCACTGTGCATGTCTCAATTAACATGAATGGGTCTGTAATTGCTTCTCTCAGATGCTCCATCCTCAGTCATGAGCACTGCTTGCTCTCCTGCTTAACTTCCTCTTGCTCTGTCCCACATGGATCTCCTCTATAAATCTTTCAGCACCTTCCTCATAAGCAATAAGCCTGCAGGCAAGAGTCATGTTCACATCAAAGGGCTTCTCTGGGAGTTGGCGATAAAGTTATCTTCTGAGGTAGCTAGGAGGCCTCTTCATTAGTCTGCGCCTTTGGGGACAAGGTCTGGGTCTACCTGTTTTTATCTGGGTTGGTACTCTGGGCAAAGAATAAATGCCACTGAGTTAATTCTCTAAACACTGGTCTGGAAGAATGGTTAGGAAAGAGGCATGGCATTTATGGAGGGACCTTTTGGAATAGGCATTTAGCCACCTTGTTTGGACACTTGTACTTCTATGTTCTATGTGGTAGTTATTTGCCCCCACTTCACAGACTAGGAAACTGAGGCCTGCAGAGATTAAGAGATTTTTCTCCAGATTGCACATCTTGTGAGTGGCACAGCCAGGAATCAAATCTTCATTGGTCTGTCTCCAAAGTTTAAGTTCTTCCCATTATGGCCCTCTCTCTGTGCATCCCTCACCCTGAGCAAATGAAAAGGTCAGATTGCTGCCTTCTCTTGGGAGAAAGAATCTGTCTTATTCTGGGTAAGGTCCACAGAGAGGCCACAGGACTATACCTGTTCAAAGCTGCAAGGCAAAGACAGACCAGGAGTTCTGTAAAGGCTACCTTCTTATAGGGTCAAGAGTGAGTGGGGCATCTGGATGACTAGTCTTGTGTTCTAGGGTCATGGAAACTTCCCAGAGGTGCTGTGGCATCTCAGGACAGGAGTGCTAACCAGACCATCAAAGCAATGATATCATGTGCTCACCTGACCCCTGCTCACACTGCTCCTGCTGGCTTGGGGGCCCACAAACCCAAGGACACTGCCAGTGTGTCCTGAGAGGAGATTTTTGACATGAAGGCTAGAAAAGGCCTCAAAAATATTTAGCTGGACTTTTGATTACTAACTCTTATCAGTGGGCTCATTCACCTGAGTTTCTCAACTCCTCTAACCCCCAATTCATTTTCTCACCAGATAAAGTACCCAGACCTTTGCAGGGCCACCTTGTTCATTTTTTTCCCATAGCCACCGTCTGAGATTAGGCCTTGTACAGCTAAGAGCATAGGCTCTGGAGCCAGATTCCTAGCTGACTGCAGCTCTGCTTACTTGCTGTGTGATTTTTATAAGTGCTCTTTGTCTCAGTTTCTGCATCTGTCATATGGGGATAATAATTGTACCAGCTTCATAGCCTCTCTCACTGTGCTTTCATCTCCACTGTGTAAAATGGGTATAATACCACATACCTTGTTCAGTTGTGGTGAGGAATAAATGGCATGTTTGTAAATCATAAAGCACAGTTCCTGGCACACCAGGGATGCCCCCCAAATAGTAGCTAATAATAATAGCTAATATTTATTGAGTACTTATTTTGCACCAGATGCCATATTAAGTTATCTCCATGCTTATCTCATGTATTTCTCTCCATGATCCCTTGCAATAAAATTACTACTTTTTTTTTTTTTTACAGATGAAGAAGCCGAGGCTCAACATGTTACATGGTTGCTAAATGTCCCACCCTTTTAAAACAATGCCCTGAAGGGGAGACTATGTGTTTGCTCCTGCATGCATCCCTAGCTTTGTATAACTGGTAACAGGCCCATGACTGGTAGAGTCAAAATGGAAACTATTATCATTATTGTGGTGCCAGCAACCAAACTGAACATGATTAGTGGCCAATGTGGGATTTGATGTTTGAGGTTGGGAATGTGTTGCTAGGAGTGTGATATGGACAGTGAGGGAGACTGGCACTGGGCTGTGGCCACTGCAGGAGCACAGAGCAGAGGAAGAGAAGAAACCATCTTTCCTCCCCAGGCTCTGGGGCTGGAGGCAGAGCCCTGGGCCACTGGTGCCTGTGGTACCCCCCATGACACCCTGATGGATGGGATCTGACAGAGTACCCTAGTTCCTTCAAGCACAGGGAATCCAGCTGCCAGCCAGCTGGTGACAGAGTCCAGGTGAACTGCAGGCCTTAGGCAAAGACAGATACTGTGCAATGGATGCGTCCTCCCTGGGGACTCTCCTCCCTGGGAGGTCCTGTTAAAGAAAGAACAGTGTGGAGCAGAGAGCCAGCAGGACCTAGCTCACAGAGGCTGTCTGCTCAGGGCAGCTCTGACTGCTGTGACCATGGTCAGTCACACTCAGATCAGGAGGCCCCATCGACTCTCTCCCCTTGGCAAACTCAGGAGGGTGAGAAAACCACTGGAGGTGGAGACTGCTTGATTGTCTGAATAGAACACTAAACATAAGGAAGGCTATTCTGGCTTTGAGTCAGTTCCCTCATCCCCACTCCACCCTACTGTAATACAGTTGCCCACTTCTTCTAGCACTGGAGGGGCCTCAGAGATGTCTGGTCTAACATGTTCATCAGATGCCAAGAGGAGCATTTGTGTGAATTAGAAATAGCACTCTCTCTGGGTTGACACACTTCTTTGGGCTTGGCCAGCAGATGATGATGCTTTTGTGAAACTGAGAAAGACGCACTGTCTTGGGAGATGCAGCCCTGTGCTAGGCTGCAGGCTTGTGGAATGGAAAATAAGTGGGTGGGACTTCAGCTCCCTCCAATCCTCTTGGAAAGTCTAAGTCCTCAGCCTGGTCTGCAAGTAATCTGACAGCTGTTAGGTTTCAACAACCACCATTCTCCACTCCTGCCCACCTTGTGGCCATGCTGGGCCCTTTGGTGCTCCTTGCTGCCTCAGATCCTCTTGCATTGGTAGCTCTCTCCATGGAACATTCTTTCTATTCTTAATGAGCTAACCGCCACTCACTCCATTAGTCTCATTGTAGATGTGACTTGATCAGGGTAGCCTTCCCTGACATCTAGGATTGGAACAGAACTCCATCATACAGTCTTTTGACAAAGAGTCATTCTATGTAGTTGACATTAATTACTTGTGCATCTATCCCTTTCCCAACCCACTTGTGGACTACAAGCTCCATGAGGGCTGGAACTATTTTGTTTACCACAGTATTTTTAGCACATGGTAGACACGCAATGAATAAATATTTGTTGTGTCACTGAAAGACCTTTCTCTGATTTACTTTCCTACAGGAAGTTTTGGGGAAGCTTTAGCAACAGGACTTTCAAAAGGGCAGTACTGGCCATGGTGAAAATGCTCATCCAGGCAACTGGCATTTGATGGAGCTCTTCTCTCCATTCCTCCCTGCCCCAAAGGGCCCACAGACTCAGACTCCAAGCAGCAGCCTGCAAATTCTCCCATTTTTCCCATGATCTTTCACCTGTTACTCATTCACCAGAGACCTGAGGAGGAAGGTTCTAGCTGCCCATGCACTGGGCTCAGAAAAACACAGCATCAGCATTACCTTAAGTTTTATTTTTAACCAACAATTGATCTAGCTTCCAGCAGATTTATTTTCAGTGCAGGGCCTGTGGGCCAGTGCTAATTTGCATGCCTGACTCTGCCCTTGGGAGCTGAACGTCTTAGGTGATTGTCCTGAGATGCAGGGACTCTCCCTGACCCCTTCTCGTTTCTCTCTTCCCACTGCAGAGCCAGAACTGAGGTGTCAACAGACAAAGAGCACGATCCCAAGTGGAGAGGAAGAACCTCAGAAGCAAGAGAATGGGGAAGGGATAGGGACTGCCTCTGCCACAGGCACCGGCCAGACCTGCAGTTCCATCTACCCTCCCTGTGATCTGGACTTGGCTAAGGAGCTACATCCAGATCTTACCCTTTCTTCTAAATACATCATAAACTCAGCTTGTGCTGTTTTTTTTTTTTTTGAACTTTATTCTTCAAATTAACATTTATTGAGAACTTATTTGGGTGAGTGCATGGTGCTACAAGCTGAGATTTTGGTGGGATGACAAATGGCAATCCTCAAAGTCACAATCTGAGGTGAGGAAAAAGATTTCAAAACAGGTATTTGTAATTGGTATAATAAGTCCAAAGGAAAAGTTTTGCACGAAGGTGCACAGTGAGAGAAGAGCTAGTTAATCTGCCTGAGACTTGGCAGGCAAGTCTTCATGGAGGGTATGTTATTTGTACCGTGTCTCCTCAAGCCAAGACCTTGTAGAGGTAGGGATGTTCCAGGCAGAGAGAACAGCATATGCAAAGTATGGAGGCCAGAAGGTGGATGATGAATTTGAGAAAGAGCCTCTTTAATAAGGTTGGAATGTAGAATGCATAACAGCAAGTGGTGAAAGATGAAGTGGGAAAGAAAGGCATTTTTGAGAAGTTTATGGTCACCTCTGAATCTATACATTCTGCCCTCCTCTCTAAATAGACCATAAGCCTTTCAGAGAGGCACCCTTGATGAGTGGCTGCTTCCTCATCCCTGCCTCACAGCTCCAGGCCCAGGCCGTGTACGCAGTTGCCACAGGAGGAGCCCAGACCTGTTTGGGCTGGGAGGCAGGGCCATCTGGGCCAGAATGTATGGATCCTCTCATGTGAAGTTTGAAAGGAAGCATGTTGCAGCTCCCTCTAATTACAGGGAAGTGAGTGGGCCTCCCTCATGGTTAATTTGCTGTATGCCTTTATTGTCAGCAGAAGACAGATGACTCACAGAGGGTATTCCATATAGGCCTGCCAGTAATTGTCTTTATGACTTCATAAGCCTTTACGGCCCCCTCTGGGAAAGAGGTTTTATTTTTCTTCTTTTAATTCTCCATTTTTATCTAGTAAATAACCAACTTCCTGGGAGTAAGAGGAATGTCAAGTTCAGGATCTAGATGAGACAATCCCAACAAAATAGGCCATGACCATCAGAATTGAGACTGGGGTCAAAGGCAGAGGACAAGAGGGAATGAGGACAAGGTGACTCACCCAAAAGTACATAGAGTGGGGAATCCCCAACAGTGATTAATATAGATATCATCAAAATTTCAAAATGAATACACGTTTCTTTTCAGCAGATTTACTTCCTCAATGATGCTTGGCTTAGATTAATGATAATGTGAGTTTATGTTTCCAAAGTACACACAGCCTGCTCAGCTTGGAGGGCTGAGCGGAGTTGGTGGCAGTGGGTGGAAAGGGAGGAAACCTGCCCCAAAGAGTGCTGTGTGGGAGGAGAGCCACAACGACACTATATTTAATTAACATTTAGTTTCCACATGTGCAAGATGGGCAACAGGCAGATATTTGTTTAAATAGAATGTGAATGGAAGGTATTGCATTTCAGTGGTGTTCTGGAACTACCTCATGCTGGCTCACAAAAACTAACTGTTAAATTTTCAGGAATTTTGTGAGCTGTTTTACATCATGTTGATAGCTTAGAGTCAGCCACAGTGGGATTATTTACACGAAGGTAATTGGCAAACTCTACAGAGCAGAGCCCCTACTCCCTGCTGTTTGTTAACCATTTACCAGCACACCACTGTTGTAGCAAACTATACCACTAGAGTATTCAAACAGAGGAGAAGGACCGCTTGGCAGGAAAAAAATAATACAAGCTAATATTTATTGATCACTTATTATACACCAGGCATGTTCTAAGCAGTGTGTGTGTATGTGTATATATATATATATATATATACACACACACACATATATACTCATGCATCCTCCCAACTCTAAAGGCTAAAACTGTACCCAAAAGGTTGAGACTTAGAGTCAGAGCCAGAAGAGATGATAAACTTGTATTCCCATTACCTTGTTTTACTTAGGAGGAAATCGACAGCCAGAGAGGTGAAATGGCTTAGCCAAGGTCAGCGACCTAGTGACTATTCTCCTGCTCCAATCTTCTGGCATGCTATGCTCTAGCCCGAAGTGTAGGCAAGAGCTGAACGTCAAGGCTAGGAGCTGACCGAAGGAGGAGGCCCCAGGCTGGAGTCCATGGAATGAGCCCTGTTGTTCTGTGTCGTTTCTGCTGCCTCTGCTGCTTGATTGGATTTGACTGCTCCCTGGTGCCCCAGCTAGATCCTCTTCTATTGTTTGAGGATCCCAATGGAAACAATTCAGACTTCAGTCTTTCAGCAAACTATCTGGAATAACAAGAAAAAAAATAAATAAAAATAAAAACCCAAGCTGGAGCTCTGCCTGTTAGCCTAGAGTTAGGGAGTGAAGGAGATAGATAGGCTGAAGCTTTCAAATGATCAGCCTGGAGAATTCATTGTTAACTACATAGGGGTTCGAGGTAAGCCCAGTGTAGACTGGGGTTAGCGCTTGCTTCAATGATTGCTTTTGGTGTGAAAAAGGTGTCCTGAGTCAAGGAAAAAAGACTCAAGATGAAAATCCCCTCAATTCTTAAATATATAGGTATATTCTAATGTAGACCGCATTCTAATATGGTAAACATTCCAATGTAGACGATAGGATCAGGAAGTCCCAGAGCTAAAAGGGCCTTCTACGATGCTTTCCCTGCCTCAGGCCCAGCCAGTTATCTTCTGGAAAGCACGAGCATCTGAGTGCTTTTCTGCAGAGCAGGACGGTCCCAGGCAGGGACAATGGAATGCTTTCCTACAGCAGTGGGTGTTGCCGGCATGCAGTGCTATAAAGCAGATACAGGGGTTCCAGTGCCAGTTGCCTGTGCCACCCTGCACAAATAAATTCACCTCTTTGCGGTCCAGTTTCCTAATCAATTAGAGATTTCAGACTGTGTGGTCCCTTCCAGCTCTTACATTCGAAATCCTAAACAAAAGGAAATATTTCAAAGATGGAATTAAATACACACACACACACACACACACACACACACTCAAATTGACAAATAGAGACAGCTTTCAAAGATCTCATTCAAATTATTGCTGGATTTGTCTATTAGTGAGACTTGTTTCTTTGCATGTGCTAATTGGTCTTGGCATTAATTAATCTGATTTCATTATATTCTCTTTAATTTGTCAAGATATCATTTTGTTATTGGGTGACAAAACACTTTGGAGGATTGTTAGAATTGGAATATATTTTCCCCCCTTTTAAAGTTACTGAAGAAAAGTCATTATCAATTAAGTTAATTTGCATACACATTAGGTTAATCGTTTTAGTTTAGCCAAATTTGTGGAAATTTACATAGCAAATTGACCCTCCACATTTCACTTAAACATATGTAGCACACAGAGTAGTGCATTTTGAGTTGCTAATGAAACTGAGGTTATTTTACACGCTTCTTTTAGTAAAAGAGGTCTAATTAGACCAAGTAATTTTTTATTTCATCCGTAATTGCAAAACAAATAAGCTTCTTGGCATTTTTTTTCTAGCGGCGGCATCACACGGACAAGAACGTTAATAGGGAAGTCATGTTTTCCTAATTAAGCCCGGTTTGATTCCTGCTCACTGTTCCGGCGTCAGCCCTCTCCAGCCTTCTCCTAGGTACTCTTCTGCCTGAGTTGCTAAGCCTCCTGGTATACCTATTAATAGACGACTCCCCCACATGGAGCCAACTGAATTAAAAAATGTAACTAGGAAGGCAGGGTGGGAATTTTGACAGATTTGTTTTTAATTTTTTTTTTTTATGCCAGAGAAGAGAAAGTTGAATTCAAAAAGGGGTCTTGTTTCTCTCCATCAGGGGGGAAAAAAAGAAAGAAAAGTATCTTTTGTTCTCCCCCAGAAAAGAAGTTGGCATAACACATTGGTGGTGTTTCAAAAGTGACTCCAGGGGCCAGCTTGTTCAGTGTTGGAAAATTGGCTGCCATCTCCATCTCCAGGACTGTGGAGAGGTAGAAAGCTTACAGAAACATAAGATGCAAAAAAATGGAATCCAGAATCTGAGGTTTTGCTGAAGGTAGAGGAAAAGCGACTTCTGGTCTTTTTCTTGTAGATGATGGGGGCTGGAAGTGAGGGATGTTTGGTGGGGATGTTGGTATAGTTATACAGAAGATGTGCTCCTACTGTTTTCTCCTCAGTCTACACCAAGGACACAGAAGAGCTTGATCCATTGTCTTACGTCGGAATTTTTTTTCTTTTTTCTTTTTCTTTTTTCTTTTTACTTCTAACACAGAAGATTTTTCTGAATTGTAGAGGAGTTGACTAGAATAGACCGGAGGTAAGAGTTGGGCAGATTAGGTTGGAACGGGGTTCTGTGCTTTCAGCATGGAGTGGGGAGACTTGGGATCCAGTTCTGGCTCAAGACTGCAAAAAAAAGTAGCCATAATCTTTCACTCCTCACAGAGTCTCCATCCTTTGACATCTGACTTTGCAGCTCTGCTCATCAAGAGGAGGAGTCTATTTCTACCCTCTTTGAATCTGGGCTGTCCTATGACTTGAGTAGGCCAATAGGATGCAGCAGAAGTGATGATGTGCCAGTTCCAAGCCTAGTCCTCAAAATGCTTGCCTGCCTCTGTCTACTCTCTTGGAACTCCACTGCCACCCAGACCAGCCAGTTTGTGATGAGGTGGTGAGAGACACGTGACCCAGTTGTCTCCATTACCCAGTCGACAGGCAATCCCCAGAAGCAGAGCTGCCTAAATGACCTGTAAGTAGTCCCAGATTGTAAGAGGGATACCAGTTGATCCCAGGATAAATTTCCACAATTGTGAGCTACATAAATGGCTATTGCTTTTAGGTAGTAAGTCTTGGGGTGATTTTTTAAGTAGCAATAACTGATACAATCATTAACTAGTTGTATATCCTTAGGAAAATTCCTCCTCATGTCTGAGCTTCAACTTCCTAAATCTATAAAACCAGTTGGAATCAAAGGATCCCTAGATTTCTTTCCAGCTTTATAAAGCCCCCAAGTACAATTTTGCTGTATCTAAGACAGCCTGATATTTCACTAGAAGGGACTTCAGTTAAGGCATCCTAGGCTCTTACTGGGCATTAGAGCATAAGGAGAAATTAGTTTATCAGCTCCTCTCTAGATGAGAAGAAGATATAATACATGTAAGCGGGGGGGGGGAAGCATTGTCCATTATGGGACAAGAAACAGTGGCAGGGAACAGTGTTGCGCCTCTAAAATGTGATGTGGCGACGAGGTGGTCTATGTGCATGTGAAGTTCTTGAAGATGAAGTTACTGAACTCCCAGAGGTCAGCATGCTTTGAATAACCATGAGTTTTTTGATGTCAGTTATACAGCGGGTTCTAGGTCCAAAACCTCATCAAAGCAGGGCACCCAGCCCCGTTGGCTGTAAGCTCAGCCATTGATCCCAGAGGACCATGGCCAAGGGGCAATGTGGGCTAATGCAGGAAGTGCCCAGCTATCCTTTAGAACTTGGTTTCTCAACTTAGTTTCATTGTCATATGTACAAATGCCAGGTGCACACAAGACATTTTTGTGACATGCCCTAATTATGCACAATCCCTGGGGTGGTCTCTACTTTTTCTTTTACCATTCAAGAATATACTTAGTAGTGTAATAATTAAGAATGAGAGGTTCAGTGCTTAGCTTTTATAGTCAAGGCTTAGTATTTGTGAAATGAACAAATGGCCAATAAATAAACAAATGAATATTATTCTGTGGATAAACTTAAATCCACTCATTTAATAAAATAATTTATTTGCAAATTTTAATTTTTAAATTATTTGGAGTGTATTGTTTCTGAAACATCTCTCAGCTGATAGAGATCTGTGAGCCAAAACATTCTCCTCTAGAAATATCCCCATTATAGGAATTTCACCTACTGAATTGAGGCCCTGGGATATCAGTGCAGGTTCCAGACAGGTCTGAGTTTTCCCTACTCTCTTTGATTTCTGAAAACCCAATGAGTTTCCACTGTCCTCAGGCTCTTTCTCTTCCCACCAGCCCTTGCTGCCGAAGTCCCAGCATTTACTGTTCAAGCGGGACCGACTCATAGCAGAATCTGGTAGCTCTTCTCTGAGTTTCCCTGCCGCTAAGGCAGAGAGGACAGACATGCAATTGAGCACAGCCACCGTGGTGAAATGCCTGAGCTGGCAGGGCGAGGTGCTGAATCTTGACATCAGAAGTCCAGGCATATTTAGGTAGGGAGTGACGGCAACAGGGTCCTAGGCCAGTTGGGAGTCCTGGGTGGTTGGGAGCAGGGGTACAGGGGAGAAAGTCAAGTTTTGTTTTAGTGCCCTCTCACCTTCCTTTTCAGCACCACTCACCCACTATATGGTCCTTTGCCCTCTCCTCCCCAACCCCCTAGGCTACCACGTTCCCACAGCATCTTTGTACCCACACCACTGGTTTATGACGTAATTAATGTTTCCTATAACCGACTACATTATGGGAGGGAAAAGGCCACATTTCACTTATCTTTGTATCTACCTGGTGCCTAACAGACTGCCTTGTACATAGAATTTAATATGTGTTAAAAGTAAGCAAGCCTTTTCTGAGTGGAGAGGGCTAACTAACATCCCAGAAGTCACACTCCATGGGTGCTCCCTTCTCTGTGTAAATGCAGAGCTGTCCTTAGCTGGCAGAAAACTTACATGAGGGGCAAATCCTAGAGCCAGGCAGGGAACAGACATGTGTGAACAGGTCAGTGTAACACAGTAGTGATTGGAAGGACATGGACAACTGGAGAACATGTCTTCTGCCTAAAACATCTAGATCCACTTCTTTCAAAAACAGTTCATGTCTAAAGTCTGCCATGTGTGACCACTACCGTAAGGTCAAATCTTAACTCTCCAGCTCCAGAAAAACAGTGATTTTGCCTAGAGTTTTCCTAGCTGTATGATATCCAGGCCAAGCATTTCAAATTGCTATGCCTCAGTTTTAACACATGGAGAATGTGTGCGTGAATGACAAAACAATGTAGGTAAATGTACTTTGTAAAATGTAAAAATTGTGATACAAAGGCAAGGTATCGTTGTTAGGGTTCTTATCAGAACCCCGTGTGGCTTCTCCTTTTAGGAACTACCTCTACTCTGATCTTGTCATCAGTCAAGAGCCAGTCAGGGTTGGGTATGCCACCTCCCACACTGTAGTCCCCACCCCTTGTCCCCTTGCTGATCCACGAACAAAGTAGAAAATGGCATTTCTGAATGAGGCTGACAGTTCACTAGGCACGAAAACCCACCCAGTTGTGACTCAGAGTTTTGGAGGCACAGATAGAATTAAGGAAATGTTAATGTATTCGCATTGCTTTGCCTCCTGCCTACACAGACATAAGCAGTAAGGAAGGAGGATGGGATGGGAAAGAGGACAGGGAGCTGGGGAGTTGTGTTGATGGGCTCTGGGGTGGGGACTGGTGGTGACTGCAGGGTCCCAAGGCTGCCTGGCTACTGAAGCTGAACCCGAGGTCCCCAGGGGACAGGGAGGGATGTGCTAGCATCTGGTCTCTGCCAAGCGAGTTCGCTGCTTGGAATGCAGTATCAGCTCAAGCAAGGGGCTAGAGCAGAGGAGCCCTGGGGTGCATGTGTGTGCCCACGCATGAAGATGGAAGGGCAGGAGGACGCAAGTTGGATAACCCAGAGCTGTCTGCCTTGGTGCTGTGGCTTGTCAATGGCAAACAGCCGTTTAGAATCAATGTCTTTTCCAAATGAGCCCCTGAATGTTGTATGCTTAATAAGATCTATCTGTCTATCAGTGCATTTATGCAGGGAGCTGGTTCCCCAGGGCACAGAAGCCAGTATGCCACCTCAGCATGGAACAATCCCCTGGGAAGCTGCCTCTTTGTCTCCTCCTCCTGCGGGAGGCTCCAGGATCGAGCCCTGAGGGGCTGGAATGAGTGGCTGCCAGATTGATGGGTGTATGTAAAAGTGCCCTGTATCACTGGCTCTGTTACTTTACTTTTCATTCCTGAATGCAAGTATCTGTGGTAGCATTCACCAAAAACCAACTGAGTGCCATTGAGGATTGCCTGAAAGGTAAAAGTCACATAGTCCCATCTCCTAGGCTCACAGGCTACCTGTCACCTAGGACTGTGACCTCCATAAAAGCTCTCTTTTCCATTACTTAGCATCCAGCTGTGGGAAGTGCCCAGTACATGTCATTATCAAAAAGATGCTCTCCTTAATATCTAGCCAGACTCAGGCCAGCATGCTCTCTGTTCACTTCAATGATGGGGCCACTAGGGGGACCCCTAGGCACCACTGGGAATCTGCTGTGACTGGACCTTTGGGTTCAAGAATGAAGGATGCTCTAGAACTAGTGCAGGGATGGCTTCTTTCTAAAGAGGAAGGCATCAGGAAATGACATAGCATGCTTGCCCTAGGGAGATTTTATCTTATCCTTCCCTCTATCTGAAAACTTTAGCGTCATCCAACTGAACCTCCACAGGAAGGACCCAGTATAAGGGCAGTGACCCCAAGAAAAGAAAAACCCTGTGAGGAGATCAGAAGGTGAGGGAGAGGAGGCCCAGCCAGGATCATTGGGCATGGGCTTTGATAAGTCCCAGGTGGGACTCCCTCCCTGTTTGAGGCGGCAGGCAAACCTTGTAGACATCACTTGCTAGGGAAGGGCACACTAGTTCTCTCCTGCTTTCTCTGCTCCCCTTCTTGGGCCTTGAATGTTTTAAATGCCGGTTTTCATGGTTTGATGGAGAATTTTACACTAATGCAGAGTATTACCTAGTTAATATGACTAGAATAGACAGTGATTTTACACGGTGAGGCTGTTGCCTCCTGAGCTAACAGTTTCATTACCAAGGGTCGGGCAGCCTGCTCTCCTGGAATCTGATGAGCTAAGGGCTATTGGCAAATGGACTTCCTGGGAGGTTGGAGAACAGGTGGAGGGAAAGTGCTGGGTTTATCCATTCATTCCTTCAGTCATTCACTCACTTCTTAGTTTCTTCCTTTACTCAATGCCTGACTCATTCATGATTTTAAATTAAGTTCATTTATTTTATTCCTTCCTTCAACAAGCTTTTAGTGCAGGCCTGTGAGGTACCTGACTCAGTGGGAGGTCCGTGGGTATGGAGATGCATAAGCCCATTTCCTGTTCTTTAGGCACTCATAGTCATGTCAACCAAATGTTGCAAACTGCTAAGAACACCACAATAGACTAAAGTTCATCCAAAGCTCTGTGGAACCCAGGGGAGAGAATGACTGCTTGGGGGATAAGGCAGATTCCACAGAGGGGTGAGCCTTAACTGACCCTCAAGATTTTCCATCAGGCAAGTGTATTTTGAGGTTGAACTGGCAATGGGATCAACAGCTGGGTACCAAGAAATGGTAAGAGAACCATGTCCTAAAGAGAGACACTAACAATTGCTTTTCTACAGGGCTTATCAAGAGGCAGATCTGACTTTGTCACACTTGCCCCTCATCACACCTTAGTCTACAGAAAAAGAGAGAAGGGAAACCACTGGTTTAGTAGAATTGTTATGACATTCTCTTTGCTTCCCCAAAGCCAGGTAAGGGAGCCGCTAAGGGAATTATTCATGGAGACTGAGGATGCCTGTAGGAAGGGAGATTGGCATCTCACTCCCAGGCCAAAGGAGACTCTCCAGTGCTTTGAATGGGGTAGAGGATGGTAAGGGGGTCTTGGAAATGGTTGGCTGTGTACTCTGCTTACTTCTTTACTGGAGATTTCTGAAGTGGAGGTAGGTAAGTTGGGAAATAAGGAGCAGAGTAGATTGTTGAACAGCTTGGACCAAAGCCAGAGTCTGGGAGGAAGATGGGAGAGTCTGCTTCCACTCTTATTCTCACCAGCTCTCAGGGGGTTCCCAGGAAAACCCAGTAGATGTCATGGACATGAACGACCAAAGTATAGAGGAAGGGTTGTTGCTGTGGGGCTGCCTTCTATGTGAAGAGATAACCTTCCTGGAGAGGGAGTTGGGAGGTCATCCACTGGCAGGAGTCTAAGGTAGCCATGGCTGCCCTTTCCTGACATGATCTTCTCACCAAGGGAGTAGGCGAAGCCAACACCAATCGAACACAACCACATCCATCCACATAGAGCTGCCAGCAGGAAATGCAACCAGGCTCAGCCATTAGGGACCGAGGTTGTCCCCATGGGGTCAGGCTGCCAGTTATGCACAATGATTCTCACCATCTCTCCTGGCCCCTACCCCCACCCCACTGTCCCAGCACCAGAAGATTCAGACCCAGGAAAATTACCAGAAAGTTCAAATATCTGTTAATGAAAGAGTCTAGAGAACAGATGGAAGCCATAGCTAGAAAAAAAAAGTCATATTTATGCCTCACTTAGTATAAATTTATTAACAAACCAGTTAAACAGAGAAATGGGGAAGACATTCTGGACAGAGGTAGTCAGAGAACGAAGTCAGAGAGGGGTGCGAGCACATGGCAGGGAAGTCTGAGAGGTTCGGTAGATGTGTGGGTAAGTGATAGGACAAAAGAGGGTGGAGCACGGGAGGCTGTCTTGTGCTCTCAGAAAGAACCTGTAAGTGATTTGAGAGTTTCTCGTCCCTGGACAGGATCAGATGGCCTGACAGCCTCATCCCTTCCAGCTCACAGTTTCCAGTAATACTCTTCTCTGGGCAAGGGGAAGACTTTATCTGGGCCCCACACTTTAGAAGGCCGCACTCACCCCCTAAGCCACCCACATTAATACATGTATTAAAGGAACACAAGGTGCCTCTCTTACTGTGTTCCAGGGCTCCGTGCTGGCTTGGAGTAACCCGTACTCCGAACATCCATTCTCATGACCAGCACCACTCAGGCCCCAGGGAAATGCTTCTCCATGTCTCTCACCCTAGGTTCTTGAAACAGAAAGTGGCTGAGTAAGAATGCCATGAAAATGTAGATTGTGCTGTTACCCACGTCAGGAAGGCAGTGCTTTGGGTGGGTGGTGGAGGAATGGGGATATAAGCAGTGGAAGTGCTTAGATATAAGACCAATTAATTAACTTGTCAAATCCTTTCTCTCAGATCGCACCATGCAATAGATTCTTTCATAATGAAGTATCCACAGTACTGAGCATCCATTTTCTTATTTTCTTTGTGTTCAATTTCAAAATCAGGGAGGTATTCGCTAATTAGTGTGGTATTTGCAACAGTTTCATGGAAAAACTCAGAAACATTTTACAATATGAAATCACATGTCTCTTAAATATGTATATAGGCAGGTCTAGATATAACATGTATAAAGTGTGATACAGATTCTCTGCATTAGTGTATGGATCCACATATTGCTATGAGGAACAGTAATGAAAATAAACTATTTTATAATATTTTCTAAAATAATTTGTCATATGTGACTACATTATAATGTTTGAAAATAAGTAAAATTTAATGCCCATTTCTGAATACATGGAAGTGTGTCTTTAAGAATTTTATTGTCATTTTCAATTTCTCCAAATTGAAATTAATGAAAAAACTATCTAAGAACTAAAATGACTCAAGAAATATCTAAGTTGGCATTGATCTCAATAGAACACAAATTATGTAAACATCTTGAGTATAATAACATAATTAGAGGTTTTGTGTAAATAAAGACAAGAAAAATAATTTTGGAGTAAATATACAATAGTTTTTAAGTTATTTTATCTTTGTTTTGTTACTCATCCAAACATTGTCAGCACCCAAAATGTGCAATAATAACTAAATATCATCTATCATTGATATTTGCCAACTTTCAGTCATATTAAAAGAACTCATGAAAACACTAACTGGAAAAGATATCCGCACCCCCTGTGTTCATCGCAGCATTATTTACAATGGCCACAACATGGAAGCAACCTAAGTGCCTATCAATGAATGAAGAAAGAAAGAGAATGCGATACATACATGCACAATAGAATATTAGTTGGCCATAAAGCGGAAGGAAATCCTGCCATTTACAATGATATGGATGGATCTTGAGGGCATTATACTAAGTGAAATAAATCAGACAGAGAAAGACAAATGCCTTATGATCCCACTTAAATGTGAAATTTTAAAAAGGAAAAACCTCACTGAACTCATAGATACAGAGAGCATATTGGTGGTTGCCACAGGCAGGATGGGATGGGTGAAATGGGTGAAGGGGGTCGAAAGTATAAACTTACAGTTATAAAATAAATAAGTCGTAGAGATGTAATACATGACATGGTCGCTATCGTTAATAATGTGTTGTTTATTTGACAGTTGCTGGGAGAGCAGATCTTAAAAGTTCTCATCATAAGAAAAAAAATATATAACTGTTTATGATGAGGGATGTTAACTAGACTTGCTGTAGTGATCATTTTACAATACATATAATTATCAAATCATTATGTTCTATACCTAATATGTTATATTTTAAATATATCTCAATTTTTAAACTAATATGTTATATTTTAAATATATTTCAATTTTTAAAAATCCATAAACTTACACTTATATTTGGACTTTGTCATGAAGGTGTATTTGTCAAGGTAGGAGGATAAGCATATTTTATCGAACAGTCTGTTATTTTAATTTGTACCTTTTAAATATTTAGACCTATGGTTTGTGGGCTTCTGTTGCCCTGGTTCCCCTCCCCCCAATTTTAGTAGAGGGTCTGCTTGTCCTCTGTGACTCTCTGGGTGGACTCCCAACTCAGCCTTTATACTGACAATGTAGCACTTAAAGGCACAGAGAGAAGGTCTGGGAAATGGTCTCACACTTCAACAAAAAAAACTTTGGGACTTAAAGATTTTCTTGCTACACTTGGTCGTTTCACAGGTGAAGAAACTGAGTTACAGAGAGGCAAATTATCTTGCCAAGGTCACACAGCTACTCATGCACTTGGAGGCCCCGGAATAGGGACTGTCTACTGAGGAAGTGGGCAGGGGGAGGGATGGAGTGATGTTTGCATAAAACACCTGTACCTCAGCACTGCCAGTTCCCCCACCCTGCCCCAAGGCTTTAGCACCTTCTAGTTGGTGGTGCTCTGCAGATTTGGTGCAGAGGGAGGGAGTGAGAAGGTGGCCCTCCTGGTGCTTGCCACTTATATGACTTGTTGATCTCAGTGATGATGGAGGGTGATCTGGGATACGACCCCAGACCTTCCAGTCACCTACTCTTTCCAGGTCTCAGTTTCTTCTATTGTAGACGAGCAGCTTGGACAAGAATGATCTCTCAGATGCCTCCCAGCCTGACATCTTATATCTGAGTGATTCCCCAAAGGCTGCAGGTTTGTAGAACCCTAAGGACTGGATTTGGCCTCAATCCATGTTTCTTCTTCATTTCTAAAACCACATGCACTTGCTGGAACACTAACTCCATCTGGTCTTGATTCACTTCCACCTGATTTCACTCCCTGCTGGAAATCACTGCACCCCACCGGAGGCACCTTGGGGAGCTCCTCTCACCAACTCCCTGGTTTCTCTCCCCCGAGGCTTAGCAACTCAAGCGTTGCCAAGAGCTCCCCTCCTTTTGCAGGGAGGAGCAGCCACTGTCTAGCGAGCAGGTTTCTCCCGTTTCCTTTTGGGGAGGCTGGCAAGCTGGGACCACCAGCCTCCTCCACCACCCCCACAGCCTCCTTGGCCTGCCACCCTTTCTCCAGGAAGTTCAGGCTTTGAAAGCTTTGCTCCGTCTTTATAAATGAATCACCTGCTTGCCCACTCCTATCCCAAGTTCCTACTCATTTCTGTCCTCTTGCTCTTCTACTCCTTCTTTCTTTCAGATAGAAGTTAAAATAGTGGTTAAAAACATGCTTGAATTTGAATACAGCTCCTCTGTTTATGGGCTGTGAAACTTCTCTGAGGTGATGATGTTTTTGTCTTTCAACTGGGCATAACAGTACCTAACTGATGGGAATGCTTTGCAGCACAGTGCCTGATATATATAGTCATAAATATCAGCCTTTGAGCTACTAAACATTTGTGTTATGATCTTCATTAGTGGCCATGAGTTACTTACAGATTTTGTGAATAGCCTTCCACCTTTTTCTTAATTTCTAAATAAAATAATCTGAGCCTCTATCCCACACACCTCTCGGGAGTCACTCTCCCCAGTAGTTTTGATAATTCTCTGGGTGGCCCTATGTTCTGCTGGTTACTTGTGGTTCTAAATTTCTGTCCCTGATTCAATTCTGATGTCTCCTGTTGATGTCTTGCTTTCTGCCATTAATTGCTGCCTGCCCAGATTTTCCCACATGTGATCAAAGGCCTCCTTCCCTTCCTAAGACACCATGAGTGCAAGTTGTACTATTAATGGCAATTTTTATAGGGCTTTTGAGAACAGAGGTGGGTTATATGTACAAGAAGAGAATAACATTAAAATCGAGTATTACATGTCATTGTTCATAAAGTCAGGGTTTTCTGGGTAGAAAGAGGGGAAGTTGGGCCAGGTGAAGCGTTCCAAACAGAGAGAATATGGTGGGGAAAGATTCTCAGTAGCCCACTGTAGCAGTCTCTTAGCTCTTCACCAAATCCACTGCCTCCCAAGCACTCTGCTTTTCCCTTGGGATTTAGATGTGGCATGTGACTGAGGTTCAGTCATTAGAATATGAATGGAAGCCATGTGGCTACTCCCAGGTCTGGCCCACCAAAACCTTCCAGCATATCCCTTCTTGTCCTTTCCTCTTTGACTGACTGTGGTGGTGACCCCCAGAAAGGCCTTGGAGGATGCATGTTGAAGATGGCAGAGCTGCTGTTAGCCTGTGAGAGCTGCTCTCTCCAACCAGGAGCATTTGTTTTGTCTTGCCATGCGTTCTAGGAACAAAGTTCTTGAGTTTGAGTTATTATACATTTGGGGGTCTATTTGTTTTAGCAGTTAGCATTACTCTAATATACACTCCAGACTTTTCTTCTTTAAACTCCTCATGTTTGCGATTGCTTGTGTGATATCACCCTTCCTTGGTAGACTATGAACTATACAAGTTCAGGGATCATGCTTTTCTATCATGGAAACCCCATTCTGGTGCATGGCACGTGCTCCATTAAAGATGTGCCTCACGGATTGGAGTGAAATAGATAATTTGGGGAAACACTGCACAGTGCCACCTGAGGAGTGGGTGGAGCACTGCCTTGCTTTCAAGGGTTCACCTCCCATAGTGCTCCCACTCCTGCTCCCAGAATGCTGCCCGGCCCTGCACTGCAGTCTCATTCCAACTTTTGAATTTAGTGGGCGCCCTTTGTCCTGCTGCATATGTGACTGGAGTCTAAAGCTTTGTCTTAGCCTCCAGTTTCCTATGTCATTGGGCAGTGCATGAAACTGCTTCCTTCTACTCTCTGCTGAGCCCAGCCAGTTCTGGATAACTGTCTTATGTCATAATAACTGATAACACTTGTATCCTGATAGAATTAAAATGTCAGGGTTTGAATCCTGGCTCCACCCACTTATTAGTTGTGTGGCATTTGGGAATTTATGTAATTTCTATGTGCCTTAATGTTCTCATCTGAATAATCAGGATACTAATAGAACCTGTATCATAAAATTATGTGAGTACTGAATGTGATACTGCATGTAAACCATTTAGAATGGTTCTAGGCACATAATAAACACTCTGCACTTTCCAGTTCACAAAGCGGTTTCACAAATTTCAATGAATACTCCTACAATCCTAGGAGAAACCCATTATAAGTAAAATGGCCACTTAACACATTCAGGTTCAAATATTATTATTGATAAGTTCAAGGCACCATGCTAGTTTTTCACCTGCAAAGCCAGATGGACAGACTAGGTCCAGAAAGGTTATAAAAGTTGCTAGTGAGTGAGTGGTAGAATGAGACTCAAAGCCAAGCATTGAGTACTAAACCACTGTAATTAGCTTGCTTAGTATTCTGCTGTTCAAGATGCTAGTGCCCAGGGTATAGCAGAGAAGGACTTTTATGTCCCAGCAGAGAGTCTCCAGCACACACCCATGCTTGCACATACATGCACATCAGCATCTCTGATCTATCTTAGTTCAGTGGACAGGTGGTCTCAGTTGTCCTGTCCCTGACCAGTGTTTAGCTCATGTTATGTCAGTACTCTGCTCATCTGCAGGATGTTTTTCTTTTGCACAGTCCCTGGACCAGGTTTCTGCCCTTATACTCACCACCTTCTACTGCTCTATGTTGGTATGTCTTCTCCAGTTAAATCCCAAGCTCTGAACTTTTCTGACTTCTGTTTCCCCATGGAAGAGGTCCCAGTTTATCCTCCCACAGACCTTGCTAAGTGACACATGGCCTCCTTCAATTTGCCAGGATGAACTAATGGGGCAATAGTAAGTTATCCTACTCAACATTCTGGCATTTAGCGCAGGTGAGAGTTTCAGACAGGACTAGGGAGATGGCCTTAGCAAAGAAGCCTTTCAAAGAGCCTGCTCAGCCCACCACAGGATTGGCTTGACTCCTACTACCACTCATCCCTTAACACATGTCCCACCTCTCTCATTGGGGTGCCAAGGAGCAGACATCTCTTGGCTAAAGATTCTGATCTTGCAACAGCCTCTTACCTGTGCCCTTGCCAGACTCCTGTCAGCTCCCTGCCCCAGCCTGTGGGGCCGGCTCACAATCTTGCAAAGGCTTCTGGGGAAAGCGCTGCTCGAGCAGCAAACAGCTGCCATGGCTAATCCATTTTCTTCTGTGCATTTGCAAAATGCATAATTAAGAGTTCTGCTGAGGGGGGAAATAAAGCACACCATTAGATTTGTTTAGCATATTTACGTCAGGTCTAGTGCACGCCTGGGCCCCCATGCCACACAAGACATTAAGGTAAGACTCCAGAAATAGCCCCAGAGTTGTTTGATGGGATCTGCTTTGTGTTAATTCCAAGTAAATATTTGCTATTCAGGTTTTTATATGCTTCACCACCAGAGGGGATTTTGAAAGGTGGGCTCCCCCACCAAACACTTTTCATTTAATTATCAGACCACTTAAACACAGAGTTCCTAAGGCTCTCTCCATTCGCCCTTCAATTTTGCTTGCATTTTGCTTCCACCTTTTTTTCTTTTCTGATTTTGCTTTCTTTCCTGTTGCCAGCTTCTCCTCTCTCCTGCTCTCATCTGTACCCTCAGTGAGCAGAGCTGAGAGCTAAGTCTCTGGTGGGATGATAAAATGAACACGGTGTGGACACCAAAGATCCTGGATTGAGGGTGAGGCAGAACTTGCACATTCTCCTTTGAATCCTTCCCAGATGGGATCAGGCATGACCTTGTTGACCCTACCTGAGGGGCTGGAGGGGAGAGGGGTTGTGAATCTCAAAATGAAAATGCAAAAGTCCAGAATTTGGGAGGAGAGAGAAGTAGAGGAAGATAGGGGTCCAATGTGTAAAGGGAAGGAAGAGGTCCCAAGGGTCTTCCTAAAAGCCACTTGGTAAAAAAAAAAAAAAAAAAAAAAAAAAAAATTACTTTTAGAGCCAATAGGGTTTAATGTATAAACTCATAGTGACCATAGGAGTGGTGAACACCCTCACAGCACCCTGTGAAAGATGCTGTTCATGGCTCATCCAAGCGCCAGGTCTGAAGAGGTTGTCCCTTGCATTTACCACAGGGGAGGGAGGGAACATTGGCAAAACTTAGGTGGTACCATTTTGGAAAGCTGTGGTGAGTGAGCCTCACACTTGGGCCCAGCAGTCTTGCAGTATGTCGACCCAAACATTAACCTCCTCTTTCCATCCCTAATTATGATATTTCTTCCCTAATAAAATGAAGAGCACAAGCTCTTATGATGCAGAGCCCGTTGTAGGGTAATGCTAAGGTTAAATATCTCCACTTCTCATTGAGATAGACTCTTCCTGTAATTCCTGTGCTGTCCTAGACCCAGGTCCCACCTGGGGCTATCCGGAGAGATTGTCTAACTCTCTACCATATAATTTTCTCACATATTTGCATTCACCTGTCAAAGTACTCCTAAGTGTCTTTTTTGGTTTCAACAATTCTCATTTTTTTTCCTTCTCAATATTTATCACAATTCTCAGTAAAGAATTCTTGCGTAAGTTGTAGCTTGTCTCCCAATAGACTGTCTACTTCAGGAGGACAGGAGCTATGATCTACTCACTGCTGTAACCCAGCACCCAGCAGATCATCGGCAAATAGGAGGCACTCAATATTTGTGGGATGAATTAAAGACATGGTTTGGATTTTTTTTTCTGTTTTTTTTTTTCTTCTTCCTCTGAGTGTCCTGTAGTTTCTCTATTTACTTCTTAACCTGTATCTGTTGATTTGACCAGAGAAGGCCAGTATAGGACTACCACCTCCATGCTTTGCGCCAAGTCAACAAACTTTTTCTATGAAGAGTCAGATGGTAAATATTTTAGGTTTAACTAGCATATTGTCTCAGTCGTAACTACTGAACTCTGTCATTATAGCCTTGAAAAAACCACAGAAAATACTTAAACCAATGGATGTAAATATGTGTCCATAAAACTTTATTTACAAAAGCAAGTAGTAAGCTGGATTTGGCCTGCAAGACATAGTTTGCTAATCTCTCTTCCAGACACCGAGGTTTTAGGAATTTAGATCAGAATTGAATTAGCTTTTTAAAATAGCCTTATCAGAGAGCTACTCGTGCCAGCCACTTAAGCAAGGAGGAGTGAGCAGAAAAGAAAGAGCCTTTGGGCCCTTCATGGCAACAGCGGCCTCTGTGGGAGGCAAAGAAGAGGTTAACTGCAAGGCCTGCAGCTTGTCTGAGGTCAGGCTGAGAATGAAGCTGGACGAATATTGAGGAGACCATTCCCTGCACCAGAGGCCCCACCCCTGCCAGAGTAGGTACTCAGTGAGCAACCCAAGAGAAAAATTTCAGTCTGAGCACTGGCAATGTTTTGAGGATAGCATCCTGGCCCTAGTGCAGTTCTAGCATGAGGGAAAAGCCTGACGGAGACACTAAGCCACCATGCCTAATCAAAGTGACTGATCATGGCTAAAACTGTGGGTTTGGGCACGAGTACGGATATGTAGGAATGTGAATTAGGCTGTACACATGCATGCATCTGAGATGTGCATGTAGAATATTCCTATAAATTTAGACCTACTGAGAGGGTATGCTTGTGAACGCACATATTTCTGTGATTGAACTAACAATGCTTTGTCATAACTGTGAATTTTCTCTTTCTAGACGGAGAGCTCCCTGAGGGTAAGGGCTGTTGTTCTTTTTCATCTGTGTATTTCCAGTACTTAGCACAGAGTCTGTAATGAGCTCGATAATTCAGATTACTTTTAATTAATTGAGTTGATATAGCCACAGGGTGTTAGAAGGAATTGTACATGGCTGCCTTTGCATGTGGAGGTGGCAGCCTTGGGTGCCGTCCGTGTACGTCCATGCCCTAGGGTGTATGTAAGCACACAATGAATCATTACAAAGCATGAATGCATATTTGCACATCCATGTAGAAGAGGGCATTTGAGAGTATACATTTGAGATGTGCATACAGACAGAAAAATGTTCGAATATGAGCATGGGTAAATTGGGGTCTTACATGGGCACATATGATGTGAACATACAGATAATAAAATATTGTAGGATGTTTACATGAAACATACATACAAATGGGGTTAAGAGTGTGTGTGCTTGAAATATAAGCATGTAGAATGGGATATAGTGTGTCTGAATACATAAAGTGTGTACAAATATACCTAAAATATACATTAAAGGCCTACTTGCTGATAGACTGGTGGGAGTGTTGGTTTATATGAGTATGAAACAGATATGGTTGTTTGGGGATATACCCAGGGAGTACATACATAAGGGATCTCCATTCAGACACGACTGTGTATATAATCTATGAATACAGGCGTGTACATTGCGGTCATGGGTTGTTGAGGCTGAGTGTATCTGGAGTGTGTGCATGCAGTTATGTCCTGTCAGAGGTGCATGTACATCGGAAGTCTGCAAGCAGGCTTCAGCTACTGGTAGTGTATGTAAATAGTGGGGAGTATGCTGAAATAGAGAGTGTGAGGTTACCTGCAGGATGGTGATTGTTAACATCAGTACTGAAGGTATATATACATGGGGCGTAGCCAGATGGTTACTAAGTGACTAATGGTCAGGGAGCATGCACAGTGTGGATACTCTTGACAAAGGGATGTTTCATATCCCTGGCAGGATGGAGTGCGACAGCATCAGATTTCATTCACGCTACTCAGAATGGCATGCAATTTAAAACTTATGAATTGTTTATTTTTGGAATTTTCATTTAATATTTTCAGACCATGGTTGACCACAGGAACTGAAACTATGGAAAGTGAAACCGCGGATAAGGACGGATGACCGTAATGGTCTATCAGTGATGTGATGTCTGAAGGGAGTGAATGCAGAGGTGGACTGTTTAGGGTGTGCAGACTAGGAGGCATAAAGACCTGTGCAATTGGGAGTATGTATGAGGAGTGTGTGAGTAGGCTTGAGAACCCACCTTGGAGGAATATAGAGATATGGGTACATTCCAGGGTGCACGTGCTGGGTGGACTCTTTGAAATATAAATACTTAGTAGTATTTTTTGAGCATGTTTTTACATTGGGCTCTGTACATGCAGATGTGGACTGCTGAGTGCATGCATTTGGGCATGAGGTTTTGGGGGTTTGGACGGGTGGAGGTATGCACAGTCACAGGTGGCCAAGGGTGGTACTGGCACTGTGCCTGCCAATGAGGGCAGTTGAGCACGTGTGTATAACTGAAGATGTGTTCATGCAGACATTGATGTCGGGCATCTAGCAAGTGCTCTCAAGCTATGTGCCTCCTCCTTCCTTGGGCTAAAGCTCTCCATGGACCACCACTCTACTTGAACCTTGGCTTCCTGGGCAGGCATGGAGGACAAAGCATTAACTTGGCAAAAGCAGCTGAAACTTCATGGCTAAGGTTTTGGAACTCGCTGCCCAGAAAAATGATTGGAAATAAATAAATAAAATATTTCTAAGACCTGTTAGCTATTCAGGGAGGGAGGTATAGGTTTGGAAGAGAGAGACTTTGAGAAAAAAAAAGGGGGGCAGGGAGAGGGAGAAAGAGAGCAAGCCGATGAGCAATTTAGTTGAGCCCGAGGCAGGAGAGCTCGTGGCAATGGCAGCAGCTAACGGGCTGACAAGTTGTGTATGTTTTACGTGCCCATTAACTCGCTTACTCAATAAAAAATGCATAGTTACTACCACCCAGATGTGCCACTGCTGGAAGAGGCCTGCCTAAGCCACCTGCCTCCAGTCTATGGTGGCAGGGCCAGCCACTGTCAGGCAGCGGGAAGGAAGTGGACAACTTGTGAATGAGAGAAATTAGGCAGGACCCAGAGGAAATCGGTCATCAGCATTGCAAAACATTCAATGTGCTCTGTCTCTCACAGATTCTTTTGTACACTATTAGCTTCTCAAGCGACACTATCTTGGGTTGGAAATGTACTGGTTTTTGTTTGTTTGTTTGTTTTTATTTTTGTGGAGGGAGAGGAACAGGGGGAAAAGAGTTGGGAGGGGGCTTGGCGAAGAAGGTACAGGACCCAGGGGTTGTGACTGGCTGCAGAAGACTTGGCTTTCCAGAATTAGAATGTCAGGCTGGGCTCTTCCAGGTAATCTTGTTACCATTCATGAGTGAATGACCCACAACAGGTTATCAAGCTAAAGTTGGGTCCATATTTCAGTGAAGGCTGCTAATTCCCCCACAGGAAGTTAACACCAATTTGTTATTGCGGATTAAGTCAGCACCTGCTATGTGCCCAAGGCTTGCTGGGTACTGTGCAGGGATTATCAGAGAAGTGTGGGACTTGGCCTCTGGCCTTGGCCAAGTGCCCTCTGAAAGGGGACAGAAGATGAGCAAGATATGCTAGAAAAAAACATGAGATTGGGTAGTCTTGGGTTCTGGTTCTAGCTCCTCGACTTTCTAGCTTTGTGGCCATGTATTTTCATTTTCTTTTTCTCATTTGTTTTTTTCTTTAAATGTTACAGATAAGAGATACACCCAGCTTACATGACCAAAACAAACACTTTACTCATCAGCATTCAAGTTAACAATGGCATCAGGCTTCCCCTTAGAAGCATAGCTACAGAAAACTAAAAGGTCCATAGTGATGTTTCCCCACAACAGGGGACGGTCTCTCCGTAGTTAAATTGAAGTCTCCTTGGTGACAGATGCAGCAGAGCATCAATCCTGGGCAGATTACTCACTCTCTTTGAGTCACAGTTTCATCTGTAAAATGGATACAATGATAGTTCTTACTTCATAGTCTTGTCGCAAGGATTAAAAGGTAACATGTGTAAGGCATTTAGTTAAGAGCTTGACACATAGTAAGTGCTGAATAAATAGGAGCTGCAGTTATGAGCTATTAGAGGATTTCTAGGGTCCTTTTTAGAGATGTTCTGATAATTCAGATGATCTAAATCAGAGTTTTAGGGGTTAAATGAGGACTGGCAAATAGGTACCCTTCGGTAAGCCAGCCCTGGTCTATTGGAAGAGCTCCCTAGACTGCAGTGTTAGAAACGATCCACTGCACTGGGCTTGAAGGAAAAGAGTGAGGTGTTTGATGAATGACCTTCATGGGGTGAGGAGGAAAAAAAGAGTGGCTGCCTGCCCCTTAGGTACCAGCAATGAGCTGCATAGGTGAAAAGAACTCAAAGGAAGGCAGTAGCTGTGCCCCTTCTCTTTTCATCCCTGAAAAGACAGAGTTCTGGATTGGTGATGTTTAGCTTTCTGTCCTCCAAAAGTGATGTCCACTCTCTCAGGCACTGACCTTCCCACTTGTTACTCAGCTGACTGCTTAGACTTCTATCAGGAAAGCCATAGCTGCGGGGGTGGGGAGGTGTTGGGGAGGCAGTGAGGATAGGGGTAGAGGGTGGGGGCTGAGGGGAACAGATAGGACTGGTCCCTACTCCCCACTCCTCACAAGGAAGATAGTGCAAATAATAATAATAGTGATGATGACAATGATGATGATGATACTATTAGTGATACCGCCACCACATTTATTTTATATTTACTATAGGTGAGACACTATTCTAAGTACTTTGCATGTATAAAAACATTTAATACTTATGACCACTCTATGAAATTAGTTTTATTGTCTACTTTTTATAATTGAGACATGGAAGCACAGAGTTAAGAAAGGTGCCCTGGTCACGCAGTAAATTATGACACAGAATCCCTCCCTTCCCCACTCAGACAGTCTTCTGCAGGTGAAAGAACATGTACAAGTCTGGTACAAATTCAAGGACAAGCCCTAACTCAACAATTTTAGAGAATAAAACTGTTGAAGAGCAATGTATTCAAATGTTAACCGTGGTTGATGTAGGTTATGGCCTCCCCTTTTTTTTTTATGTTCTCTCTATTTTTTTTTAATTAAGTAAAATATGTTCATTTAATATGGAAAAAATTAAACCAAGTTCTATTCAAACAGTGAATAGGTTTGAATCCCTCAAGGTTCCTCGAGTTTCACACCTCTCTCTAGGGCCTCAGGGCTGCAGGGAAGCTGGGCAGCATCAGGGAGGCCTCTAGGCCCTACTGAGCAGTGAGCTGTCCGCATTAAACATCTCAGGCTAAAATCAGACACAAAACTCTGACTTGCTGTCACCTGAGGGATTTTGCTGGGAGGTCTGGATGGAGGCTGCTAGGTAGGCAGCTTGCACCACTGATTCCTGAACAGGCTGGTGTACGAGAGAGGAGCCCTCTGAGTCACCCCAGAGCCAGTGCCAGGGCCCCTGCTCTGCTCAGAGGAGCACTGCACAGCCTCGAGGACTCAGAGGTGGATGTAGAAATAGAAGGACTAAGGCATTTGTGGAGTAAACTCCCCTCATCCACCCACTCATTTCTTCACTAGAGGGTCCAGACCCCAGGCCCTGCACCACCTGCCTGCCCATCTCCCTCCTCCGCCTCCTACCTTTATTCCCCCACAGGATTTTCTGGCCCCAGGTCCACCCCTGAGTGGTGCTTCTAGGGCCAAGGAGACTCCAGAGAAGGGCCCAGGGAAGGGGGAAACAAGAAAGGGGTAGGGAGAGGAGTGGGAGAGTGCGAGGTCCAGGCAGTCTGGATTTGAGAGTTCTGGGAGGGCCAGGCATAGAGGCCAAACCCCAGGCCCCTCTGCTCCTTCTTCTGGCTGCTAGGATCCGTTACCCAGGCCAGGCTTTCCTCTAGAGAGAAGGGAGCTGTCAGAAGCGCACAGGAGATGCTGAAGATGAAGAAGCTAAAGGCAGAGTTGCAGAAGCAGTGCTGCCAGGAAAAATCAGCATCCAAGAGGCTGTCCAGATCAACAGCCAGCCTGAGAAGGGGGCCTAGGCGCTGGGTCTGCACCCCCTTCCCCTGAGCCAGCCTGAGCTTGCTGACCTACCCCTACCCGCCTGGGGGCTACCCTCCTCTACAGCCCATCTTGCAAGGGGAGAGAGGTGGCTTGAGGAGACTGCAAGGGTCGCCTTTGTCTCCCTTGAAACTCCAAGCGAATTGTTGTGAGAGGCGGGGGGCTCCCTGGGTCTGGGCATTCTCTGCTTGGATGTGCAGTGTTTATTATGCCTGGTTAAAGATCATTAAAGCCTTTGTTGGGGGAGCTGACTGACAAGGAGAGTGGATTAATATTAGAACACCCTGTCACAACTGGTGAAAAGGCGGGATTGATTTTATAGGGAGTTTTTAGTGAGAGCTGCGTGTAAAACCCCTGGGGTTGCTCTGGAGTGTATCCATCTCCTCCATTAGGAGGTCCCTGTGGGAATATTCAGCTGCAGTGTTTATTACAACCAAAGCTGCATATCATAGATATAGTATTAGCTGCTTTTATTTAGCTTGCTTGCTCTCAGTGGCCCGGGTTCCTAGTGGCTCAGTCTTGTGTGCCTAGGCAGCCTGCCTGGTCAAAGGTGACGGTTATGGGCTGGACCAGGACTGTGCACACGTGTGAGTGTGCATTTGTGTGTGTGTATACTCATACTGGGGTGGAGGCAGAGCAGCTCCAGATCATCGCCTTTTGGAGGACAGTGGTGAGAACTTTCTATTGTCCCTGCTGTAGAACTATCCAGCAGGGCTCATAGATTTCCTCTGACCCCAGCCTGAAGGCTAAAGATTGAACCAAGAAAGTAAGCCTGTTCTCTTTTGACAAAACAAATTGGAACTTCTAACACTTGCGTCCCTAAGATACCGTTTGCCTAAGTGCTCCTTGGGGAAGATGGAGCAGAGTAATGGTTTAGACTGAGTGCCAGGTCAGGAGTCAGCTCTGCACTTATGAGCTGAGTGACCTTGGGCTAGTCAGCTAATTTCTCTGGGCTTGGTTTCTTCATTACTTATAAGGTTATAAGGAAAATTGACCCCATCTTTCAGAGGTCTTCAAAGAATTAAATAGATATTACAAGCAGAGTACCTGGCACATAGTAAGCACTCAGTGCTGGGGAATGCTGTTTATCATTAGCTGACTATTCTAATATATTCTAAATGAGATTCAATCTACAAACAGTTGGTTTAAACAAAGCTTTTCTGGAACATCTTTATTGCAGAAAAGATGGCCTACCTCTGAAAGCTGAAGGGCCATGGAGGAATGTTCACAGTCCTTCTCCAATTGGAAGGCTCATGGAGTATTGGGCAGAAATCTGGAAGTAAGTGAAAGGCTCTGGGGCCAGCTGTCTCATCTCTGTGCACTGGGGCAGAGTCAAAGATGAAAACCAGAATAAGGTCAGATGCCAGGCTGGGTATTATCAGGATTAAAAAAAAATGCTGGGAGGGATTTCTATGTTTAGTGAGAGCACAGTGGATGAATCAGAACCCAAGGACAAATTCGGTAAAAGGGTGGCAGAGGAAAGTGAAGGGACAAAGATCAAAACTTAAAAGTGCCCCTGGTCAGCCCAAACAAAAATGTTTGATCATCATCCTTCTGATGGTGGTGAGGAGGCAGGCTGGGTGTGTGTGATGCAGGTAGGCTCTGAGCATGCCCATGGGCTTGCACCCGCAGAGATACCCAAACCTGGCAAGAGGGACTGAAGTTCTCAAAGGAAGGGCAACAGCAAGGTGGGTACAGTTAATCCAGTTGCAGGCGTTGACAGGCAGGACACAGAGATCCAGGGTATCAGGATATTGTAAACTAAAGAAATAAACCAGTACCTTCTCTAACTGCAAATATCACAAAATATTTTGTAAAATATTTAAATAATACTAAAAATTCAAAGAAGAAATTATAACATCCCAAATCCCACCTCCAAGAGATAATCACTATTAGTATTTGGGTCAACACGTGTCAACAAATGGAGGTGTTCATCGGTGTCCCTCCCCGCCATGCCAAATGAACATGCATTCTAGGAAACACACACAAATACACACCTGGTAGTTGGTTAGCAAATGCAGCTTCAAAGTGAATCCCCAATCCTCTTCCCACCCCACCCCTATTCCAACCAGATTGCAACCTTTAAGCCCCTCCTGTCTAAAGCCAACTATGCTTCAGGCATTTAGTTATCTAAGATACATATTCAGATTTGTGCATAAAACTTTACATGAGTGGGCTCAGATTTTGCATGCTGTTCCATTGTTTTCTTTTTTTCACTCTACGAAATGTCAAAGACATCGTTCCAAGTCAATAAATATAGAGCTGCATTATCATTTTTAATGACTGTATACTATTTTGCTGCTTTGTATGTCATACTTACCTTAACCATTCCAATATTGACTGACATTTAGGTTGTCACTAAAATTTTTGCTATTATAAATGCTTCAACAAAAATTCTTGTCCTTATATCTTTTCATGCTTCAGTAATTGCTAAGGGTAAATTCCTAGACATAAAACTACTAAGTGAACAATCATACACATTTTTATATCTTGAAACACAAAACTATCTTCCAGGTAGATTCTCACCCTTCTAGCCATGTAAAAGATGATCCATTTCTTCATCCAGATAACAAACTAGGTTTTGTCAGCTTTAAAAAAAAAATCTATGCTAATCTGATATATAAAAATATCTCATTCCTTTTCTTTGATTATTGTAGAGAGAAATGTTTTTCATATATTTATGGGTCATTTGTATTTCTTCATTTGCAATCTGCCTGAATACTGAAAATCATGTGAAAAAAGTATAAATATAAGAAAATGCCATGTTGTAGAAGAGTATCAATATAAGAAAATGTTTATAATGCATTCCAAAATGATTGCAATGCAGACTGTAGAACATTATTATAGCATAATATTTTTATTTAAAAATATATCGATATTTAAAGACTAAAGTAAAATAACACATTCCAAAAAATAGAGATTATATCTGGGTTGTACTTGAGAAGCAAGTTGTTGTTTTTAATGCTTACTTTTGTTTTTGTTGTTTTTTCAATTAGAATGATTAATTTGAAAAAAATCTCAAGAAGTATTTAATAAAGCCGCATAATATCCCTTACATAATCTGTACAACCCTGCTACTCCTTATGTGTAAATGGCCATAAAATGGTAGACTTTTTGAGCTAAAAGGAAACTGAAATATCATATACTCTCTGCTCCTCCAGTTTAGCAATGAGAAAACTGTAGTGTAGAGAAGGTAAATGACCCAACCAAGGTCTGTCAGCCTGTAGAGATAGGGGAGAAGTAAGGTGACATTCTATGGGACACCAACAGAGAAGGCAAAGGACACCTCATCTCAGCCACCACCCCTTCTGTGTGGAGGTCCTGCCTCAGTGGAGGACCAGGACTGTGTTTAAATGCAGCAGGATGTGTTTGAGCTAGAATTTAGAAGTGACCCTGGAATTGGAGCTAGAATGGGTCAAAGAAATCTGAAACATGGGGACTTTAAAGGACTTTAAAGAAGGTGAGGGTCTGGTTGAGCCTGGGAGTAAATCCTGCCTGAGGTAAGAGGTCAGCAGGTGATTTCTGAAGCCCAGGGATCTCTGAGCAGGGAGAGCTCAGCACCCACCAAACAGCCCCAATCAGCTCCTTGGTTCAGGCTGCTCACACCTTCCTCAGAAAGACTGGCCTGGGACAACAGAAGGGAGCCCTAAAGGGTTAGGGAATTGGGCCCCAGAACCCCTAGCCAAGCATGCTCCCCAAGGACTCCAGACCCTCCTCAACCCCCTTCTTTAACCTTCCTCGGAGACCTTGGAATCAGGGTTTTGGTTTGCAATTTGTTGCAGAGTTTTTTTTTTCCTTTCCTTTTCTTTCAGAAGCCTGTCTGGGATTCTGCTCCACACGGAGGTTGGAAAGAGCAGTGTGGCTGCCTCTGGAAACCTTGTTTCCCCTGCCACATGACATCAGTGGGTTATATTGCAACTTTCCACATGGTTGCCCAGACATAGACAGTTGTGTTTATGAAAATCCTCTTGATACCAGCTTGGAGCCTCCCTGGCACTCAAGGTTCCTTCTCAGGCTGTGGTGTGTTCTGCTTAGAGGAGCAGCTGACAAAGGGCGTTTGGAAGGCCAGCTTCTCTGCCAGGTGCTCATTGGTGGTGGTGGGGCGGGGGGAGGAGCAGGAGCATCTTTATCTGCACCATGCTCTGCTCCAAGAGGCTTCAGAAGCATATAATCAGGGTTTTCTTGATAGCGGGGCCCAACTGAAGTGGGGTTGAGTGGAGAGGGGAGAAGCTAATCTTTTGGGAAGAGAGCTGCCAGGGAGTCAGAGCCCCTGGTTTGGCTAGTTCTGTTGCTGACCTGTACTGTAGTTTTGGATAAACCATTTCATCAATCTGGGTCTCAGCTCTTCCTATCAATTCCCTAACACTGAAAGAATGATTTCTGTTCTTCCCTGCCAACAGTGGGGAAAGGGAGTCAGTGACAGGAAATAAAGGGACACACTGGGGAGAGAAGAGCAGTAGATTTAGGAAAGTCATTTTAACTCTCCGAGCATTAGTTTTCTCTTCTATAAAATAATGGGGTAAACTTAGTTGGTTCTTAAAGCTCCAGTTCTAAAGGGGGGAAAAATCATGGCTCTATGACTTTTTCAAATCCTTAGCCACTAACTCTAAAAGATCCATTGGTTAACATTCAGGGACCAAAGTCACCTAGGAAATCTTACTGTGAGTCAAAGCTTGGGAGGGTTAATTTAGGGTAAATCTAGTGCATTGTGTACTTAACTCCTTTGCATAGCAACCCCTTAAACTTGGTCCCAATCGATGCTCCCCACAGTGCTCTGATGTTTGGGGGAGTCTGGGCTCTCCCTAACCTCTGTTACTTCCTCTCAGAACTCCTGGTGCTGGTCATCACTTGGGATCTAGCCTCGAAGTTCCTGCTGCCCAATGAAATGTAAGTACTGTGGGGCAAGGACAGAGCCTTGGGGCCTTTGCCTCCCTCACGTTCCCATACTCATTGGTAGCCATTCATTCTTTATTCATAGGGTGTGCACACATAGAGAAGACATGGTCTAGTGGAATGTGAACATTCAGCATACTTCCTGAGCCCCTTCACTCCCACCTACCTGCCATGGGGAACAGCATCTAATATTTATTAAGCACCTGCTATGTACCAGGTTCTGCTCTGAGAGTTGCATATGGATAATTCTCACTGTGATCCTAAGAGGCATGCAGTCTCATTCTCCTGAACATTTTATTAAGGAAATTGAGGCACAGGGAGGTTAAGTAATTGTCCATAGTCACGGAGAAAGTAGCAGAATCTAGATTCAAGTGTGGACAGTCTGACTTCTGATCTCAGGCCCTCAGAAACTGCACTAAACAGTCTTTGACCCAAATGTTAAGAGAGAAGAGAAGAGAGAGGGAAGGAAGGATTGATTTTCCCAAGAAAGAGTTTCATAGAGGAGGGCATGTTATAGTAGAGTTATAAAGAATGAGTAAGAGTTTCTAGTAGGAAAATATTCTGCACTCTGCAAATAGATGTGCCTTGTGCCCTCAGGTCCAGCTGATGGCTTGTATGGCCCAATTTGCTGGGAGAGGGGACTGACAGCAACTCCACTTCTCCATCTCTCTTTGGTGAACCCTTCAGAGAAAAAGAGGCGTGGTTACAGAGGAGCATCTGAGTGACTCTTACCCTCTCCCATTAAAACTATAATCCTTGTACTTTTTGCCCCCATCTCCATGGGGTTCCCATCACCCACAACACATTGCCTTTAGGACACCAATTTCTTGAAGTCCTACACAGGGAGGAAAGAACTTTTGGACAAAACTGAGTAAAACTTAGCAGCTACTAAAAGGCTCAAGAAAAATGCTGGGGACCTGAGCATGGAGGCAATCCATGCCAGGCCGAGAAATTCCCCACACTTCCACCGTCCTGTGTATTCTCTCTACCTGCCAGCTTGAGGCATGCTCTGGACTCAATGACAGTCTCTTCCAGTGTGATTTAGAAGGGGCTGTGCTGAGCAGTCATCCCTTCCTAATGGGCAGGTCATAATTCTCAGCAACCATTCTTCTCTCCCCCACTCCCACCCTCCCTGTGGCTACTGCTCTGAGGCAGTTAGGGCAGATTTAAGATCAAAACTGAATCGGATTCACCAAACAAGGTGTCAGGCCAGGCAGGAAGGGCTGGGGTTTCGGAGTTATAGCCTGGAAGGCCTGGCAGTTCCTTGGAGACTATTAAATGAGTATATTTTATGGCCAGACACAATGCTGAGAGAACTGCCCATAAACCAATTACAGGAAGCTTCCCCGCATGTCTTGGGGAATGCTGTAGATGGCTGGTGATGAGTAAGCATACATTTGTACCTATCGGTTGTTCTTGAGAGTCCCACCTGCTGGTGGCATACTGGCTGGACCCATCCTTAGGAGCCAGGCAGCCTCAAGGGTAGGATTACTTCCTGAAAAGGGTCAGCAAGGTCACTCTGCATTTAGAAGCAGCAGATTTTCAAGATGGATAAGGCCCACCTTACCAGTGGAAAAATGGAACGTCAGAGATAGGAAGTCTTTCTTGCCTGTAGTCACATAACTCTTGGGAACTAGAAAAGGATCCCTGGACTCCAAGTTCAGGGCTTTTTCAGGCCACCATCATATGGAAAAAAAGCAACTTTCCCCACAGATCCTGTCTGCCACAGAGCTTTGAAAGTAAATTTTCAGGACTCTAGCAGACTTCAGGCCCAGCTAGGCCCTGGTGTGGAGGTCACAGCTTCCATTCCGGGCTCACGTTCTGTGACATATTGCCTTCACCTGGGGTCCCCTACATATCTCACACACAAGTCCTGGACTGTGAGATCCAAAGACTGTCTCATCCTCCCTACTAGAATGCCAATCTATATGAAGTCAGGAACTATGCTTATTTCTCTATAAAATTTAGCATAATGCCTCCTGGTACTTGTGCATATTAAATAAATGAGTGCACCCAAACTACTACCATTATTGTCACTTGCAGAGAAGGACGTTGAAGTCCACAGAGGTACAGTTACTTGGCCAAGGTCACATCCTGAGAGTGACAGAACTGGAACTAGAACCCAGGTCTTTATCTACCACACCGCATGCTCTGCTCTTGCCCTTTACAACTTGTTGCTTCCACTCAGATTCCACTATGCAGGACCCTGGGAACTGAACCAATTGATATAGAATGCATTCTCTGCTCTTTTCCCTCTGGGAAAATCCGATTGTACCATCCATCCTAGCTGTCAGGGTCTCACTTTACAGTGGCAGTATTTAGAGGAGAATGGAATTTGCTCTTATGAAGACCTGGAGAGGTCCAGTGGCACCCTCTTCTTTGTATCCCCCCGCCCTCCACCAGCATCCCTGTAGCTCTCCTGGAGAATCAGCCCTGAGCTCCTGCTGGACATCTTTGAGGACCTGGGAGAGGCGCAGGGGAAGCAAAACCCAGGGGACCCAGCTGCTTCCCTGTCAAGTCCAGCTACCCTGAGCACTGACGGCTTGACAAGTGGTATTAGCATAAAAACCTCCACAGTGGCAGCTGCCGGCTCTGTGCCAGAGCCCTGGGCAGCTCTGCTTGATGCCATTCACTGTCACCAGGGGCGGGCACCTGCCAGCCAGAGGTGCATGGCTGTCTCTCACACCAGGCTCCCAGACTCTGGGCATCGCCTGCTCTCTGGGCTCCTGCAGATTACTCAGGCACCTTGGAACTCCTTCCTCAGGGGGAAACTAGCCTCCCTGCCTTTGTTCCCCACTTCTCCTTGTTCCTAGGAGGGCCCCAAATGTTCCAGTCCCCTCCACTTTCCTGACTGGAAAATTCTATTCTTCCAGTGTGACTCGGCCTACTTTCTCTCATGTTCCCCCACACTTCTCTTCTAATTCCTTTTCATTCTGACTAGGATGCCCTGTCTCCACCCCCCAACTTTTATCCAGGACGAGAAAGGAAACCTGTGAAGTGCTGCAAGGGATAAAGATCTGGGTTTTGTTCAAGAGGAAGGGAACACACTTTCCTGGATTCTGTGTCTATAATGCCCACAGGAAAGATGAGTCTTGGCAATGTGGGTGGAGATATTTGGGACCACAGTCACCCTTGTTAGCAACAAACTGCAGGACCTCCAAGGTGAAACACTAGGGAGACGGGTGGTACAGGTGGGGAGGCTGGGGCTAGATAAACTGATCTTCCCCTGGGGACCCCCTCCCCCAAGTACCATGAGGAAGGTCTCATTGCCCCTTCTCCAGCCTTTGTAACTTACACACAGACATAGGCCTGAAAACCTTCCCTGAGTTTCCATAGCACAGACATTATAAAAACAGAGCAAAACTAGTGGAAGACAAAAGAAAGGCAATTACAATCAGCAAATAGCTTCTGAGCCCTCTTCTGCTTGGCTCCTGCTGATCACCTGGAGCTTTCTACCTGGGGTGTGGAAATGTAGAGGCTCCCACTCTCCTCCTCCTCCACCCCGCTCCTCCTTCTTACACTGAGGCCCACTGGCCTTCAGGCAGCTGTTCTTGGGGCCTTTATGAGCTTCTTCCCTTTGCTTGGAACCCCATCTCCCAACTCACGGCCTTGAAGAGCACCCCGTTTCCCTCTCGTTGCCCTGGCATCTTGTTCTTGTCTTTCATGGCACTTCCTAAGTTATGGAATTATATATACTTTGGGGCAAATACTTTTCATGTTTTAAAATATTTATCGATAAATATGTCCTTCTTTTCCTTTTTAAATTAGTTTTTTTTAACCAAAGTAATACATACGTAGAATTTTAAAATCAAATAATGTCAAGAGATGTTTCATGAGAAGCATCGGCCCTGATCACATGTCTTTCTACCCTCTAGGGATAACCACTTTTAACTCTTGGCTGTTTCTCTTCGTGTTTAGATCCCTTCATCTAAATAACATACTTTTACTTTTTCCTTAACATTTTATTACAAAAAATTTTGAATAGATTAAAAAAGTTGAAAGAGTTTATAGTGAACACCCATAAACCCACCATTTAGACTCTACAACTGACATTTTACTACACTTGTTCTATCACAAACTTTCTAATTTTCCATCCTTCTATCTATCCATCATTCCATCTTATCTTTAGGTGCATTTCAAAGTAAGTTGCAGACACCAGTGCTCTTCATCCCTAAACACTTCACCAAGCATATCATTAGAATTCGGTATTTGCTTGAGGTTCTTTTTTTTTTTATTTTAAGATAAATTTTACATGAAATATACAGGTCTTAAGTGTACCAATCCATGAGTTTAGTCCTATGCATACAACTATGTAACCAAATCACCACCAAAAATCAGAATTTACAATTACCTGGACAGTTCCCTTACCCACCTTCTCAGCAAATATTGTTATCCACATAAGGCAGGCAGCTACTATTCTTCCTTTTCGTTTAAATTTATTTTTTGACAAAACAATTTTTGACCTCATCTATTGACTTTCTGTTATGGTACAGTCTTAGCTTATAGCTTTTGCCTTCCCATAATGTATTTACATCACATTTTTAAAAATTAAAACAATATTCTCTTCCTACACAACAATAAGTAAACACTGCTTGCTGCTGAGACAATATTATACAATAATTATGTTTCCTTTCTTGTGCAACTTTATGCTTTTCTTCATTATGGCTTGCTTTCTTTTCTATGCTCTTCTCATTTGTTTTTTCTTTACGATTCAACAGAACCAGAAAAATTCTATTAGTATGGTCACATATGCAAGTGTATCACATAATCTATAACTTACTTCTTTTTTTCAAGGAGCCTGTCCGCCAATCCTTTGACTTTGGCTTCCCTGATGCTTCTTTTCTGGAAGCTTTTATGTGCTTCTCATTTCTGGGGTCTGAAACATCATGATCATAATGACCCTTCAATCTGGAAATCAACACCTCTCAGTTCTGGGAAATTTTCTTCTATTATTTCTTTGATAATCATCCTCTTCATTTTCTCTGAACTTCTCTAGAAGTCTCAATGGTAAAATGCTGAACCTTCTGAGCTGATTGTTTAATGTCCTCATCTTTTCTTCCATTATCTATCTTTCTTTTGTTCTCTCTCTTTTTGTTCCACTTTTGGGGAAATTCTTCTATTTTATCTTTCAGATCTTTTATTGAATTTTGAATTTTTGCTATAATTTTTAATTGCCAAGCTCTTTCTTGTGCTTTTGTTTTATCTATCATCTATCTATCTATCTATCTATCTATCTATCTATCTATCATCGTGTATATATTTTTCTACTACTCTTGTTTCAAGTGAAGTATCTCCTTTTATCTTTCTGAGGGTATTAATAATACATATTTTTGAAGTTTTCTTCTATTCCTAAACTTTGTTCCTTCTGAGTTCCTTCTTTTTCTCCTTCCTATTTGCTTGCCAGATCTTAATGGTGGAGGCTTTCCTAGATGTCTTATGATCTTTAGCTACCCATAGTTATTCATATTTAAGAGTGGCAGCTCTATGAGCATGTGTGGGTCTCATTGGCTGGTGAGCTTCACTGTAGTGTGAATGGACAGGGAGCTGGGTTTTTTTGTTTTGTTTTTTGGAGGACACTAAAATTCAGTGTTGTCCCCATACCCTTGGGCAATTTACTTTTCCCAAAGAAGAATTCTCCTGCCTCTAGTCTGGAGTGAGGTTGAGGGATAGTAGTTGAATGATATCCTGGCTGTTATTTTGAAGGCTCAATTGAGGAAGGAGGCTGACATCTCCCTGTTCAGTACGTATAATTTAATTTAACCTTCCTGTTTTATGACAACACTTTACCTCCGTCTGTTGGTGTTAATGGTGATCCTGAGTCTGGCACTTTCTGGTTCAGTTTCTTCAGAGGATGGCTTTCCCCTTTGGGAAGAAAGGCACTTGGCTGATGGCACAGGTTGTGTAAGGGACCCTGACAGTCTAACTGATGCCCTTATTTTAGACCCCCAGGCCTCATCCTACCTTCTGCCATGCCTGATGCCCCTGACTGCTCAGGTCTTCTGGGGACTCCCAGAGAGCCATGTCTCTTTTCTCAGGGATACCTTCCTCTGAAGGACAGGTCATTAAACTTCCTCCACTCTGTAAGTCAGTTGTCACTCTTCCATTTATTTTACATCTTACAAAAATTTAATGAAATGTTTGTGCTCTTATTATTTCTTCCTGTGCTCTTGTTATTTCTTCCACTTTCTTTTTCCTGGTGGGGTTTTAGTGACTTGCATCTCACTTTAGTGTGGTTTCAGGGGGTAACAGTGATAAATGATTATGATCAATCCACTATGGTTAGCCTGTAATCTGTTTATTTAATATCTGCCACAGTAGATTGTAAGAGCCCGTGTTAGGGATGAGCCTAATCAACATTGTTTTCCCAGCATCTAGCTGAGTGCTTAACTCATACTAGATTCTCAGAAAATAGATACTAACTCAATTAAAAATATGGAGGATGGAATGTTTTTCTCTTATTTAGCAATGCCCACTGCACTTGATTGGGGAGCAAGGGTGGTTCTCAGTTTTGTTTGGAAAATAAGGAAGCTGAATTGGATAAGGGGGTTATCAGTTGTGGTTGGGAGGGAGGAATGCCTGTGATGGCAGAAAAAAAAAATCTTTTAGTTCCACAGCTCAAACATTCTAGCATTATAAAGACCAGCCAGACACCCTCTAGAGGGGTTTGGGCCAGGGATTCTGGGGTGCCTGGTGGCAAAGAGGAAGGGCCTAGCCCCTCTGGCCCCTACCACACTGCCTTCCCAGAGCAGGATTTCTGTCTCACATCTGGAGAGAAGGGAGTATCACTGAGGACTGGAAACCTCTTTCCTACCCTGGAAAGCCAGGAAGGGGCTGTGGGAGAGGGGAAGGCCAGGGAGGGCTGCAAACCTTAGCACTGAGCTCAGATGTTGGTTGATGAGCTAAAAATATAACTATAGGTATCCCTCCCTCTCCCCTCACTGTCTTAATGTGGTTTTTAAAATAAGTCAGCCTCTTTCTAGTTCTCCCTTTCCACTGTCATTTATTTCAGTTTTTATCTCCACAACAAAAATTCCTTCCAACTTTTTTCCCTTCTCTCCCTCTAATGCTCTTCACTTTCAAATGCTAATAATCTCCAGCTGTAAAAGGCTTAGAAGTGGCTCTAGATTGTTTGATCTTTGGCCTGTGATCTGCTTTCATCTCTCTGCTTTCAAATGTTACTTTAGATTTACTTTAACCTATTAACATGCTTGGTATTCATAGGCACGAGCTCTCCAAATCAGCTTTCCTGCATCCCCCCCCCCCAGCCTCCTCCCCCATTATGACTAGACAAGGAAAGTGAAACTCCGCATACAGACGTTAACTTTGGCAGCATTGGAGAAGGAGGCCAGAGAAAGGGAGAACAGACCAAGGAGGAAGGACAAGTCTCCATCGCAGAACAGGCTGCCTGCAGGCTGGTTAGACATTAGACACTATCTAAATCTGCTCTCCCCGGAGCCGGAATGGGGAGTGGAGAGACTGAATTAGTGCTTAAGATTTCTTGCTCCCACCGTTGTGCTGGAATGTCTGGCGTGTTCGTTTCCACAGGAAACGCAAGGCATGAATATGGATGACACTTCTCACTGAGACCACAAGGGTATGGCTCAATTATTTGCCATATAAAGTAGCACATGAGGATTCTTTGCGCTTGATCATTTCCTCTGTGTGTGTGTGTGTGTGTGTGTGTGTGTGTGTGCGCGCACGCATATGTGTTGAGGGCATGTGTGCAGGCAGCATGAAGGAAGGGTCCCTAAGCCCTATCAGGAGGCACCTTCGAAAGGCAAGGTGTCATTCAGACCATTCCCGAGGTTCTGGTTGCTGAGTGCCTAGAGATGGTTTGGGAGATGAGCCTCCCTAACTTCACCTCCCTAACACACACACACACACACACACACACACACACACACACACACACACAGAGCTATGACTCTATAGCCTCCAAATCAGGCATAGGACAGAGATCAGAGGATTGCCGATATTGGAATTTCTGGAAAACCTGAGAACAGGAGCCATCCCAGCCTAGACTGATGGCTCCTTCCTTCTAAGTCTGCTCCTGTGTCTGGGGAGAAAGCAGATGTCCCTGTCTCCCTGAATGAAAGCCTGACCCAGCCACCTGGATGGCAGCAGATCCATCACAAGGCAGGAGGGAGATGATGTCTTAGGTTTGACTGAGAGGGTCACCAGGGGAGGCCAGAGTCCTCCTGGATAGTCTCCCCATAGAGGAAAAGCTGCCGAAGCCACTATGGTCAGAGGAATGTAAGGATATCTCACTTGGCATTAGAAAGTCTAAGGTTCGAGTATTGGGCCAGTGACTTAGCCCCTCTGACTTCAGTTTCCTCATCCATGAAGTAGACTAATACTTCTTAATTCAAAAGATAATTGTGATGGCACGATAATCCTAGTAAGGATTATATTTATAATTTATTGAGCACTCATCATGTAGCAGGTACTGTTCTAAGTATGTTATTAATATTAACCTACTTAATCCTTCACTAATCTTCATTTAACTCTATGAGGTGGATATTATTATTGGCCTCCTTTGCGATAAGGAAACTGAGACACAGAGGGTTTAAGTAATTTATACAAAGTCACACAGCTAGGGCTACTATGTTCATTACAGGCTAATTAGTCTTCTGGGTCACGTGAACTCACCTATTACCTCATTTAACCCACCCTCTGAGTTAGTATCAAGGCATCTACCTACTTCACACAGAACCTAGCAGTACTAACCAGGTTCTCTGCCATCCAGGCTCATACTCCTTATCATTATGGTGCACTGCAAAGATGCTTTTTAAACACAAAAGGCTTAAAATGTCAGTTATTCTTATCCACAAAAGATGGGGATTTCTGCCAAAGGGAAAACTTGTGCTTGATGAGTTGGAGGCCCAGGGTGCTAAGGAAAAGGAGGGGTTCCTAGGCTGTTCTCTCTCTAATATCTTCTCTAGGGCTAACCGGACCTTTCTGCTGTACTAGTCAATTGCTTCTGGTCCTGAACAAAGAGGAAAGGGAGAGACAGCAGGAGTTACCCCACTCTGTACCCCAAAAGAATCAACACAAGAAAGGAGGGGTGACCAGGAATATGCCATAGATCAAGAGACTACCTAGAATGAGCAGGCTGCCACATCCCAGCTTCCAGTGATGCAGGTGGTAAAGGAGGGTAGGGTTACAAAGATAAGCCCACCTGCAGGTAAATGGGAAAGTTCTTCAAGGTCCTCTGGCCATTGAAACACAGGGGAAATGGGCCTGATCTGAACAGAGCCACATGCCAGGCACATGTAAAGTATTTGTACACTTATTGGCATATTCAAACTCCACATCACCCCCGTGAGTTAGGCGTCCATCCGCATCATCATTTTGCAGATGCTCAGAGTTTAAGTGATTTGAACTTGGTCACCCAGAATCTTCTCTTTATATCTCACTGCCTCCCTTAGCTCTCAGCAGATACAGACTGATGTTAATAATCAGTGTTAAACTGGAAAGCAGCTTCACAGGCCCTCCTGAGGCCTAGATACCAGTGACCCCACGGTCCCAATGTAGGTCCTGTTTCACCAGGCACCAGGCTTCCCTGGGGCTGGGCTGGGTCAGCTTGTAAACTGTTAGAACCCAAGCTTAAAGTATTTCTTCTTTTTGCTCTCTTAGGCATGTGTCTCCTTTGGCTTGCCTGATACAGTAGTGAGCCCTGCATGTCACTTCCTCTGTGATAAGAGAGAATTCGGCTCTTTTGCTTACTGGCTGTGTGCCCCTGGTTAAACGACTTAGCCTCTCTGAGCCAAAGTTTCCTCACTGTCTAAGTAGTGAAATAATGGGGTGGTCCTAATGATCCACGGCCCTTGGGGTGATGGAGCCTTGGGGGTGCTATGTGTTAGGCATAGCTCACTGGGCTCTTCCTGAGGGGACGGTGGGCATCACACTGTGTCCCTACTTGTGGGGCTTGCTGAAGCCTTGTGCTGGTGATGAAGGAGGAAAGGACACTTGTATCTTTCACTTTTCTGGCTCCAGCAGAGCTCAGATGATCTGTCACTTGCTGGATAGAGTGGGTAGTTTTGAACACCAACAGCTATTTCCAGATGTGCCTCCCCAGGGGCATGACAGATGCCTGGAGAACTCAGCTTCTGCTGTGCCTCTCCCACCTGAAACCCAGTAGATGACTCTTCAGGCCAGGAAGAATTCTTTTAGGTTGCCATGGGAGTAGGGGAGAAGTAGGAGGACGGGTTGGTTAGGGTGCTTGTTCTTGCTACTCTATTGCTTCTATTGGTGCCAGCCTCACCGGGAGCTCAAGGAGCTGGGCGCGGGGCGGGGTGAGGGGGGTGGGGGAGCAGTGGGAACTGAGGGATAGTCCCCCTTGTTTCACACCCACCCACTAGCCCTTAGTTACTGGAAAGAGCAAATGTAAATGAATCCAGTATACAGTACCCAGAATACACTGCCACGCTTCCTAGGGTCTCACTCTAAGTTAAAGCGGGCTCCTCCTGGGGGCTGACATTTTCCCTGGTTCAAACAACATCTGCGTCTCACTGAGCTTGGTGAAAGGTGAAGGAGCCAGTCACTGCCACTGTAGACTCAAGTAAAGCAGAAAAACCCAGCTTCACAGGTCCCTCCCTCCCACCTGGAAGATGTGCTGAGGCCACACATGCACTCACACACATAGACTCACACATGTATCCACATGGGTAGCCTTGTTCACCCACTCGAACACATACACACGTGCACACATGTGTCTGTCTGTGAACAACACACAGATGCCTGTGAACAAGGGGAGAGGGTCTAGCCTCATCTTATCCCCACCCTATCCCCTACTCAGGGCAGAATCAGGAGGGGCTGGTGAGGATTTGAAATAAATGCATTCTTAGGAAAAGGACCATCTTTCCCTCCAGGCTCCAGGCCAAATCTCCAAATGAAATCAGGCTGGGGAGAAATGAACAACAGAGATGCACAAAACAATGTGAAGAAGAAACTCTGAAGAAACGAATAATAATATAAAAAAAGGTGAGAGTTATTTTTCAGCTCACTGGCTTTCTGAAAAGTAATATAAAATTGGGCAGCATCTTGGAATCGACCTTTCTGAGCCGAGACCCAGGCCATACACACATCTCTTTCCTCTCTTTCTATTACCCGAAATTTGTATGGTTTCATCTCTTCTGATTTTCTTTCATTTGTGCGCCTGTGCAAACCTCTTGTGTCAGGGGCTTGTTCCTAACCCGGCAGCCCAGCCGTGCTGGGAACTGCTTCTCCCCAGGCTCCCTGTGGGGCTGAGAATTGAGAGCCTCCCCTGCAGCTCTCTTCATTCTGGGCCTTGCTGCCCCCAGCTCTGTCCCTCTCCCCGCCCAGAAGGGTGTGCAAACCTCCTCCCTCCCCCACTCTCCACCAACCTGGCCTCCCAGCTTTCTTTGTTCCCAGGAGAATTCTATAATAGGCTCTTCCCTCAACCACCATTAGAAAGGGAAGACTGGACCTGCTGAGGGGGCCAGGGTCCTGGAGCCCAGAGCCCAGCCCAGGGCCTGGTGCCAGGAGGAATAGAACAAATACTTAGCGAATACATGAAAGGGCAGATGAATCAAGTGATGATTCTGCCTTCTTCAGGGTGTGGAGGGAAAAAAATTTCCATTCTAACATGTCTAGCAAAAAGGTTTAGGAGGGGGAGACCCAGAATATTCAAAGCAACAATGACATTCTCTGTAGTTCCAGTCAATTTTCCACTAGAACTGAGGCCCGGAGGACTAGTGATGTCCCTTCGCCTCTCCTCTTCTGCCACCTCCCATCCCTGGACACACATGTATGTGCACATGCACAGATATACGTATAAACACACGTGCATGAGCATCTCAAACACATTTATATTGATACATACACACAGTCCTGAAACAAACACACATATGTACCCCTCAAACACACACATATGTGCATGCACCTCAAACACATTCACAGAGACACACACATATGCAATCCTCAAACACACACATGCACACCATGTAAACACACACAAACACATGTGTGCACATACCTCAGACAGACTCACACAGATACACACACATGCCTCTCAAACACAGAGACACACATGTACACAGGAGCACATGAACTTTCTTCTGTATGCCTTTTAGAGAAGTACCAGTGTCTTTTCCAGTGAATCTTGCTCACTCTCAACTTCTACTTCCTTCTCTGGAGAGGTGGAGGGATTTGATAATCTGGATCCCTGTTCACTTTTGCAATAAACACATCAAACATGGGGTGATAGTACAATGTGGCTTCTTTGCTACAAAGGCGAATGAAGGATGCCTGACTTACTCTTGTCTGGAGGTGCAATGGCTTTAGTAGGACCAGTATGGTACCTGCCTGGATTTGCCCAGCAGAGAAAGAAATCTCTATATGGATATTTTTTGGTGGGGAATGGGGACATGAGAGCGTAGGTAAAGTAATTGAATCTTTCCATTGGAAAAGACTGGGAGATCTAGTCTCGAGATAGGCAATTCTGATGTGCTTCATCTGGTACATTCATTTGCCCTCATTTGTTGAAGCACAGGGTGAGCTATGTGAGGGGTTCATCACATGGCATCATATTATGTAACATGAGAGGTGGACTACTGAGTTCTAACAATACTAATAATTGGCATTAGTGAATCCTTGGCTGATTGTAAAAGTGTTTCCTCCTTCATTATGTCATTTCTACTGTCATATTTACCATGTAATATGAATGGGCCAGGTATTAGTGGGCCTTTCTTATAGATAAGGTATCTGGGTCTCAGACAAGGTGAGCAACTTGCCAAGTATATTAGTCAGGCTACGCTAATTGCTGTAACAAACAGCCCTCAAATCTCAGTGTGTTAGCTCAATAAAAGTTTCTCAAACATGCCCTTCCTCAATGAGAATGGGTAAGGAGGCTTTGCTTGATGTAGTATTTTGGGGACTCGGGCTCCTTCTGTTTTGTGGCCCTCCTATCCTTGAAGTAGTTGGAGTATCTCGACTTGGCAGATGGATGGAAAAAGCAATTGAAGGTTATATGTGGAATGCTTTTTATGGGCCAGGTCTGGAGGTGGCATGCATCACTACTACTTGCATTTCATAGGCTAGGACATAGTCACATGGCTACATCTAATGACAGGGAGGCTGGGAAATATAATTTAGCCATGAGTCCAAGAAGAAAAGGAGATTACAGATATTGGTGAGCTCTGCCAGTCTCTACTACACCCAGAATTACACTAATAATAGTAGAATCAGTTCTTAGAATTGCGTTTTCTAATTCCAGTACTGTACTTTTCCTTTCAAACATTTTACTTTGAAGTATTAAGCTTTACCAACAGAGTCCAGTTCCTGGTTCTTGTTCCAGGTCTGGAAGTCCTTACATTTACAAGAATGTATGATAAAAGCAATAATATCTCCCTCTCTGTTCTATTATTCATACTATTTCTTTTAATCCTCACTACCACTTTATGAGGTATATAGTATAACCCTACATTCTACAAGAGGACACTGCAGCTCAGAGAGATTAAGTAGCTTCTCTGAGCTTGTGGGAGAGTGAGAATGTGAGTCTATGGCTTTCTGGCTCTAGTCTCCCATCTTTCTCCCATGCTGACATGAGATTGGAGGCTGGGTCAGTGAAGGATCAGCTTTCTTTATCCTATAGGGCAGACTTCCCTGATGAAGCTTAAGTAGAATGCAGCGGTATCAGTAGTGGGCGGAGTCTTTGCTGCCTTTTTGCTCTGGGAAGCATCTGGAAAAAATGTGAGGGCTTAGGATACCTGGAGATATTTGTGGCACTGGGAATTGAGCTCTGGTTGAATTATTTAAAGCAAAGCATCCTGGGTTAGGGGTCTAGAGATGTTCTTATGGAAATCCATATTTAACTGTGTAACTTTGGTTATCTCACTTAAAGTCTCTGGAGTTCAGTATCCCACCCTCCCTTCCCTGCAAATTGGAGACTGTCGCCTCTATCTTCATTCCAGTCCCTACTAGGCTTCCATAGCTTCCTAATTGGCTTCCCAACACCATGTAGTTTCTCTCCAAATCCTGCCTGCACATCTCTGACAGAGTAACCTTCTTAACCATGCATACACATTTCATCATGCTTTTCTTCTGCTCAGCAATTTTCATGACTGCCATAAAGTCCAAACTCCTTAATTAGCTCTCTTATGTCCTTATACGCTGTCCCTTGACTACCCTAAATATATCGAATGCTGCTGCCACACTGCCCTTTTCCTTTCCTGAAGCCTCTTTGCCGGGCCACCCTTGTTGCCAACCCACCTATTGCCACTTCTAAGATACCTCTCTTAATCACCCTGTAAAACCTTCACTCTTGACATCATTGCCTTTTCACCCTCATGCAGTGCTTTGCTTCCCTCAGAAGTTCCCTTGGTGCTGTAGTAATCTGATAATGTTTCTTATTTTCTTCACCAAATTGTGAGCTTCATTAGGGTGAGAGCTAAACCTTGTATCATTTGCACCCTGGCAAACAACAGCCCTCAGACAATAGTTTATACATAAAAAGATAGTCAAAAAATAGCAAGGACTTAAAGTGATATGCAAATGAAAGACTTGGCTTATGAGTCATCATTAACATTATTTTAGTTGTTTTCTGCCAGCCAAGGATCATGAGGCAGCTCCAACATCCTGGTGGGCTGGTAACTTCCTTGGGTTTATTTGCAAGGTTATATGGATGGGACCTCAAATCAGAGACTCATGGCACTTTGAATTGTATTTTCTTTGCCCACGGGGGGTGATACAAGTCCAGGTCTCCAACAAGCTAACCTGTGAGGTAGAATGGAGCTGGCTACTTGCGTTTGGGGAGCATCTCAAATTGAGCTCTCTTGGCTTTTTTCCCCACACTCAGCTCCTCCTTACTAGGCCAAATAGTAGGCTAAAGCCAGTGAAGAAAGTAATAGATTGGGACCAGGATGCACAGGTTAAGTGGGCTGCTTTGTGGAGCTCATCCATAATCCTGTTGGAGCCCAGAGAACAATACGTTAATTAGAGCCGACGGCACCGCTCCCACCAGCCATCCATCCTGTCTGTGTCTGTAGGGCCTTCCCCATGGACATGCCAGCCCACTCCCTTCCCTGAAAGAGATTTATTCATTATCAATGTTTGTCTGTGAGAGGGACCCAGTGGTGAGGAAATGAGATTCAGAGAGAGATGGGATAGGAAAGAGAAAGAGCCAAACCTGTTGACGAATGGGTGTGTTTGGGGCTGGAGATGGGGTGTTCCCAATTAGAAAGATGAGGCAAGTCTACCTGGTTGGACAGGGGAAGAGGTAAGCCAAATGAAATGAGAGGAAGTCCAGTAAGTATGTCTAACAAGTGGTCTTTATGGGATTTTGAGCTTTGGACCTAGCTCCCTTAAGTCACAAATGATGGGGGAAAAGAAGATAAGGAACAGATGAAGCCCATTGATCTAATGCCTATCCGAGTGCTTGCACTTAAAAAGTACTCAGAATGTGCTAGTTAAGTGAATAAATAAATGACTTTTGTGGCAGCCAGAGGATTTAGGGGAGCTCACTGCCAATGAGTAAAGAGAAATAAGAACAGGAAAGATTAAGAATGGTTCTGGGATTTTTTTTACCCAGGAGTTCCTTGAAAGAAAGGGAGACAGATATCATTTTTTTTTTTTGGATCCTACTATCTGTGTATCATGTGGAAATTTGGAGAAAATGGGAGACGGCCAGCTCTTTTCTATACAATGTGGCAGCCTGAGGAGGTGAGAAGTTGACAGGTCAGAGATGGCAAAGGACCAGCCAGGCTGTAGCTCACAGACCAAAGCTCCAAAGAGAATGAGAGCAGGGTGAGCAGTGGGATGCAAAGTCACTTTTTCACAGACGTGTCTCACAAAAGGGACAAGAAGTGCTTTCTCTGTAGCTTCTGCTGCCTATTTGAAGAAAAGGAGAAGCTGGAAGTGAGCTGCCCTAAGTCCCACAGCTAGTGTATGCCAGAATCTTGTTATTCAACATGTGTCCCTGGGCCGACAGCATCCCATCACCTATGGCCTCTTAGAAATGCAGAATCTCGGGCCACCCCCCTCCACTTCTGAAGCCAAATCGACATTTTAGCAAGATCTCCATGTGATATCTACGCATACCAAAGTTTGAGAAGGAAGTCAGGTCACATGTCTGGTTCATAGGGGACAACATGGGGTTTTAGAGAGATCTAGTGTGGTGGACTTTATTAAGTTCTATTGCTGACTATCGACTGGCTTGGTGCCATGGGACAAATCACTTAGTCCCTAGGGGTCTTAGTTTACTCATTTTTAATATGAAAGGATTGAACCAAATCAAGGATTCTTAAACTTTAGCAATCATCAGAATCACCTGAGATGAAAGGCAGATTTCTGGGCATGACCCCCAGAGTTTCTGGGTAGGGCCTGAGAATTTGCATTTCTAATAGGTTCTTGCTGCTGCTGCTGCTGCTGCTGCTGGTCTGGGGAGCACGCTTTGAAAAATGCTTGATCAGATGATTTCTAAGGTTCCTTCTGAATCAGACACTGTGAAATTTTCATTCTCAGTTTACTACTCTTCCTCTACCAAGTAGCACCGACCTATCCCCTGTCGTTTCTGGCCACCCCTCCTGCTCTAGGTCGTTAATGTCATTTCCCAGAATGCCCAGGACTGATGAGCTAAGTCTTATAAAATGCACAAAAGGCAATAGAAGCAAAGTGTTATCCACAAGATTTAAGAAGAGTCCTTTGAAACACAGCAATAAAACCTGGAAATAACTATCCATTTCCTACAACAAAATGTCTCATTTCCGAGTCCATAAACGCTCCCCCTCTAGATCCCCAGACCCATCTGTTTTGTAAGCATGTATAATTATTAGCACCATAAAGTCACTTTCTATACCTAATGTAATTATAGGGAGCCAAAATAATATCAGGTAAAGGCGGAGGAGAATGGAGGAGACTTGCTCACTGCAAACTCAGACTATTTCTTTTAAAGAGAGAGAAGTAGTCATATGAGAAGATAACGATTCTTTATAGTGATATTATACTTCCTATGGAGGCTTTGGGGACAGATTTGCAAATAAGACTGAACTGGCTCATCTCAAAGTAAAGAGCAGCTTCCTGCCATGTATGAGGGATTTAAACCCTACTGGGAACTAGGAATTAAGATCACCTTGCTTCCTCTACCACCAGCCTTCAGGTTCTCCAGAGACCCGGAGGGCATGGCCTTCAATTTGGAGGCACTCCCAAAGCCAGTTCCTGTCTTTCCTTCCTTTTACACTTCCTTGCTTGGTAGGGAAAAAAGTTTACAAAGCTACTCTGAGATATTAGCAGGCTTGGGAGCTGGAGATTCCTAGTTTAGAGTGAATCTAGGACTATCTGTGTGTCCTATCACAGTGCCTTGGGGGAGCTATTTGGTCAACTGTTTAATGAATGAATGAGTAAAATGGTCAAAGTTATGGATGAATGGACAAGGTAAAGATGATATCAGGAACTGTTATTAAAGGGGAAAAAGAGCATATGCCTCTTCATATGTCTTATTTGTGGTGGGGTGATGGGCAGAACAAGGACCAATGAGGCATTATAGACAGGCCAATTTGGATTTACCTTATAATAAGCAAAATAGCATTGTGACCTTAAGAGCTGTCCAAATGGGATAGCCCTCTTTGCATAGTGGTGAGTTCACCATCAAACAGAGCCTGGGAACCTTTTCCCATGAATCTTGTCTAGGCAGTTGGCGTATTAGGTAGGAGGGAGGGATGAGGGTGGATAATGAGATGAATATTTATTGAGCATTTCCTATGTGCCCAACTCTTTACTTGTATAATTTCATTTAATCCACTCACCAAACTCTTGAGATAGATGCTCTTATTTCTATTTTAAAAATAAAAAAAGCAAGCTCAGAGATCCATGAAACTAGTCTCTGCTGCTCAGCTGCTAAGAGGAAATGCTAGGATCCAAAGCAGGTCTGTCTGCTCCAAAGTTCATCTGCCTCCTACAATGACTTGGAAATACTGTGCCAAGCTTCAAATTCTTCAATGCATTTGTTGGAACTGAACTTGACATGCTTGACTCATGAAAACACGGGCTGCTGCCACTGCTGGCTGTGATGTTGGTCTATCTTGCGGATCCATCATTGAGAATTCAAAGCTCTCTTAAGAGGGCCTGTTGTGGGAAGTGGCTGTTTTCAAGGCAGTTCTCTTTTGGTTCAAATTTGTTTGTTAAGCTGCCCTGACATCTACTCATCTGCAGACTTGCTTGTCTGCCAGGATCCAAAATCAAAGCGATGGTTCAGGGATTTCATTCTATGATCTGGAAATGCATGTGTGCTGTGGCTCCTTAATTTTCCTCTCCACCCTGAGAAATAGGCTCTTCTCTCCAGCTATCACCCCAACAATATTCAGGACTGATTGGAGGAACATTTTAGCTGGGCAGGGGCAGATGGCTGGGCCTACAGACTGCTGTGTTGTCACTAATTTCTAGCGATGGGAACATCCCAGAGGTGCTCGCTGATGGTATAGTCTGGAGAGAACTGAGAGTTGAAGTGACATGAAGCATCTTGGCAGCCTTTGGAGGGAGCTTCATCTGTGTGTATATGTGTGTTCATGCGTGTGTGTTTCACTCCTGTCTCTGTCCCTTGTTCACATGCAAACCTTCTCTGCACATGCACCAGATTCTTTCCTGCCTGTGTGCCTCCATACCCTGCCTCTCATTTCTCTTGGCAACTACATGGCAGGGAATCCTTACCTCTGTGTTGGGGGAGCAGGTGATGAAAGGGAGCAGGAGTCTACTTGTCTCTTGGTACCAGGTCACCACCTTTCTTCTCTGAAGTCCACCCCCTTCCTTTTGCCTCTACTTGCCTCTTTATCCCATTCTTTCCAATCCAGCTTAATATCATGCTGGGGCAGACCCTAGCTAGACATAGGTACCAGCCAGGCCTCTGGGAGGGCATCTGCTTCTACTGATAAGTACCCCTGTCTTTCTCCTATCCTCCAGTGGGGCAGAGGTGCCCACCCCCATGAGCCATGGAATTAAAACAGGGAATTTGTCATTGGCAAGAAGCCTTTTCATTGGCACCAGGCCTGCTCTGTCTCTGTGGATTTCTCTCACAGAGTAACTATGCCTGATTAAAAATGAATCCTTCTTGCAAAGTAAAATAGGGTCTTGTGTGGAGTCTACTCCTTAAATGAGATGTAAGATTGGAACTCCAGGGGCTCAGAACACAGCCTATAGGAAGGAAGGACTTTGGGGTCTGAGAATTGATTCTCCCTCCAGGCATGGGGAGGTTTCAGAGCAGAGGGCTGCATGGAGGGCAAATCTGGCACTACCTGCCTCAGGCCTATGGTTCACCTGTCTACCCAGTATATTGGTCTGCTAGGGCTTCCTTGGCAAAGTACCACAGACTAGGTGACTTAAACAACAAATATGCCTTGTCTTTCAGTTCTGGAGGCTGAAGGTCCAAGATCAAAGCATTGGCAGGGTTGGTTCCTTTGAGGGCTATGAGGGAAGGACCTGGTCCAGGCCTCTCTCCTTGGCTTGTCAGTGGCTGTCTTCTCACTGTGCCTCTTCACATCATCTTCCCTCTTTGTGTCTCTGTGCCCAAATTTCCCCTTTTTATAAGGACACCAGTTGTGTTAGTCAGCTCAGGCTGTCATAACAAAATCACATAGTTTACACAGCTTATTTTCCCATAGATCTGGACACTGAAAAGTTCAAGATCAAGGTATAGCATTGTTTGGTTTCTGGTGAGAGTTCTCTTCCTGGCTTGCAGACAGTTGTCTTTTCTCTGTGTTCTCACATGGTGGGGGAAGAGAGCTCTTGTGTCTTTTGCTCTTTTTATAAGGTCACCAACCGTATCACATTAAGATCACACTCCAATGACCTCATTTTACCTTTGTCATCTCCTTACCGCCCTATCTCCAATTACAGTCAAATTAGGGGTTAAAGCTTAGACATATGAATTTTGGGGGGCAAAATTTAGTTCACAGCATGAGTCACATTGGGTTAGGGTCCACCTTAATAATCTCACTTCAACCTGATTCTAAAGACCATATTGCCAAATAAGGTCACACTCTGAGGTATTGGGAGTTAAGAATTCAACATATGGATTTCAGGAGATGCAATTCAACATAACACTCAGGCTCCACTGACTCACTCTGCTACCCCAGAATCAATTGTAAAGAAGACTAATATCTTCTTAAGAATGTTCCCCCTCCTTAACACCATCTGTTTCATTTTGTTGGGCAATGGATAGAAATAGGCCCCTCAGCAGCTTCCTTTTCTGAGACTGAACACCCCAGGCTCTGCTCAGCAGCCCCCTCCTCATGAGTTACCAGCTCTACTCACAGCTGCCATCTCCTATGTCATCACCTTGCCCACTAGGGCAACTGCCACCCTGGATGAGTTGTCTCTTAGTTACCAGGAGTTAAGGAACCACAGCATTCAGGTGGCCATTTCACACCTTGTTGGAGACATCTGGGCAGAGCCCGCCAGAGAGTGTGAGGGAGTACATTTGAAGAGGATTTGGGATGGGGTGTGTGGGGAGGGTCAGAAAAGTGGGGCAGATGGAAAAAAAGAGTGAGAAGAGAGATGGGTGAGAATCAGACTTTCCTTCCTTCCAAACTTGCTGTCACAACCCTGAAAAAAAAAAACCTTTTACCCACACTTTTTCCTCATAATAGAATTATTCCAAAAACATTTGAAGTGAGAGAAATGCTGTTTTCTTTTAAATCTTCATTTAAAGTACACAAGATCAGAATTTTATTTTCCAGGTTAAATAGCCCTTATATCTTTATCATTCGCCCATGATTTCCTTCTGAAGACAGAGAAGGCAGACTTCTACTATTATCATGAGGCTCTCAACAATGCTGTGGTTCTGAATCACGGGACCAGGGGCATGGGATCAGGGTATTAGGTCACCTCTTTGTTCTCTTTAGCTGTCCACAAACTCACATCACAGCCTGATGATGCCAGGTGTCTCCAGGGCTTCTTCTCCACCTTCCTCCTCCCTGTCTCTACATATCTCTCGGCATCATGGTGTAGGAGAGCACACGATTGGGAGTTAGAATGCACTTTATTCTCCATGTGATCTCTGTGGGTAGGGGGCAGTGGGGACATGAAGGAAAAGATTATCTAGGAGACAGATTTCATATGGCTTCTTGTACTCTGGTTGCACCTGCTGAGGAGAAGAATGGTTGCAGGACATCCTCCCCACCTCTGCCTTAAAATCATAGACTCTGAGAGATGGGACAGTCTTTGAATATTACAGAACTCATCTTCCTACTGAATGTGTTGATGCTGGCTAGGGCCCTGCTTTCATATATCCAGGGGTGGGAGTGTTCTCCCCTTCTCCCTCCCATCCTGCAACTGGGCAGCTCAGAGTATTAGAACATCTTTTCCAGTGCTGAGTAGGAAACTTCTTGTATTAGAGTTCTTCAGAGAAACAGAATCAATAGGGTGTGTGTGTGTTGTGTGTGTGTGTGTGTGTGTGTGTGTGTGTGTGTGTGAGTGATATATATATATATATATATATATATATATATTACATATGTATATAGATATAGGTGTAGATATAGATCTTTCTATATTTATTTATAATCTTTCTATGTGTACATATATTTACAAACATATATATGGATAGAGCTTTATTATTGTTGTAAGCAATTATGGAGGCTGACAAGTCTTACGATCTGCAGGGTGGGCAGGTAAGTTGAAAACAAATAATTTTGTTCCAGCCTGAGTCTGAGCTCCTGCGAACCAAGAGAGCCAATGGTGTAGTTTCAGTCTGAAGGCTAGTAGGCTCAAGATCCAAGAAATGCTGACGTTTTGAGTCAAAAGGTAGGTAAAAGCCCATGTCTCAATTTGAAGCAGTCAGGCAGGAGAAATTCTCACTTACATGTGGGAGGGTCAATATTTTTATTCTATTCAGGCCTTCTCCTGATTGAATGAGGCCCACCCACTTAGGGGAGGGCGATCTGCTTTCCTCAATCTAGCAATTCAAATGCTAATCTCCTCCAGAAACACTATCACAGGAAAACTCAGAATAATGTTTGGTCAGATGTTTTGACATTCTATGTCCCAGTCAAGTTGACATATAAAATTAATCATCATACTTTCTTTCTCCTATTTCCTAATTAGCCCCATCATCCTTATCTGGTCTTATAGGGAAGGGGGCAGCTCCTCAGTGGGGCTGAGTTTTCAGCCCAGATGACTGCTCCTGAAAAGAGGCCTGGGTACCCTACCTGGAAGATGCTCCCCATTGGCATTACGCTGCCTTTCTCCACAGTGGAGCAGTCAACTCCCCTTGCCTCGGCTGAGCCAGAGGGAACATCTGCCATGCCTGTGCCCCGCCCTCTCTCTTCCCAGCATATCTAGCTGTGGTACCTAGCCAGAAATGTCAAGCTGCTCTGGCCAGAAAGGGCAATGCTGGCTGGCCTGTGTTTGGTTCTATCTTATAGAAAACAACTGGGTCTCAGGATAAGGAAGCCCATCTCCCTGCCCCTCCCCTTTATGTCCCTCTGGGTGAATTATGGAAAGACATGATGAGGTCCAACAGGAACTGTATTCTGGGACTGATCTTTGGAGAAAGAAAATAAGAAAGCTCATTTCCTTCTTAATTTCTCACCCCTACCAGTGACCTCAAAGAAGGAAGAAAAGGGGGCTACCTACTTAAATGCCAAAGGCTTTACACACATCACATTCTTAAAGCAGCATGAAAACTCAACATGAAGAAATCTCAACTCTATTTTAACTGCAAAGAGAATTTGCATGGAAAATTTACATCACCAGCTCAGGGTCACAGAGCTGCTAATTGCAGGGGCCAGGATTCGAATCCAGCTTTGGCGTACTTCAGACCTCCTCTTTCTGCTGCACCATGGGATGTTGGGTGCCTGTGCAGACTCTGTAAACTGTATTGCCTCAGGACTGAGGGGCAATGCTTGGGTTTAATAGAATTCCAATAATAGCAATGTAGTTCTGTCTAAGAAGTTCAGCTATCAGCCAGCACAGGAATCACTGCAGAGTAGGTATTGCTCTGCTGTGCACTCTTCAGTGGCAGTAAACAAGGAGGCTGGAGGAGATGACCACTAAGGGCCTCCTTCTCTAGCTCTGGGATCCTAGGAATGAAAGCCTTTCAGGTGACATGTGGGGTCCCAGAACAGGCAGCCTTGAGGCTCCTTCATCTTGGTGGTGCTGAAGAAAGGAGAGATGGAAAAACAAGTAGTCGGCTGTCCCAGAGAGCCTCGTGGTCTACAGACCCTTCCTTCATTCTGTGAAAGTAGACTGGTGGTGGGGTGGGGGATGTGCCCTGCTGGGGGAGGAGGTGTGGATGAGAGCCTTTGCAAAGGGCACAGCAGAAGTGGAGCCTGCCTTCCTGTTTGTCTGGGATGCTGCCAGCCTGTGTTCAGCAATGACTCAGAAGAGGAAAGCAAATAAGGGGATTTTCAGATGGTCTTTACGTGCTTTCTCCTTTGTTTTCCCTTGTAAGGAGAGGCAGCCAGTGTGGGTCCTCTAAATCTTGGCCCAGAGGAGCCAGGCACGAGAAATTGGAGGGGGGATGGCTTATGTGAGATGAGAAGCTTGAAGCCATGTTAAGCTGAGCTAGGGAGCAGTTGATCTGCACCTCGCTCAGTGAGGCCCCGGCTTCTCTGGGGAGAATGTGAGCTGACCTTTCTGGATCCCTTGCTTCTCTTACAATGGGCCCTTTAGTAGGAATTGACATTAATTTGGAGACTCTTAGTGCTGGAGGGGCCTGAATTAATCCCCCAATACTCCTTGAATACCTACAGAGCTGGGGATCTCAATCTCCGACCAGGGAAACCCATTTTGTCTTTGCACAGCTCCTGCCTGGGAAATCTGTCTCCCAGTAGCTTCCATTCATCATTCCAGGGTTTCCTGAGCCCTGGAGCTTTTCTCCTCCTTGTTGTGGCACTGCCATGCATATGCTTGTCCTCTGACCTCACGTGTGTGTTTTATTGGAGCACCATCGCACTCCTGTGAGAATGGCGCCTGTGCTCTAAAATTACTTCTTGGGATAATCATTTTATCTCCTCAGTTGGACTGTAAACTGCCTTCAGCAGGGACCAGATCCTCTCTATCTTTTATATCCTGCACATTCACTACTAGAGGGCTGAGCATATGGCTAGCGTTTAATCGCAGAATGGTGAAAAGAAAGAAAGAAGAAAGGAAAGGAGGGGGGAGAGAAGTACAGAGGAAAGATTTGCCCCCCTCTTTCTTGTCTGCTAGGTAATAGATCCCGGCCCTGGATGGGGTCTCCAATGTTAATTGGTTGTTCCTGTCTATGAGGTACCCTGGTCTGGAGAATAGCTCTAGGTTCTGGCCACAACACCTGGGTTCCAGTTCTAGCCTTTGTAGTTCCTAGCCAAGTACCTTGGGCCAGGTACTCCTCTGAGCCCCAGTTTCCTCTTGGTGAATAAGAATCACTTGCCTTGTATAGAGTTATTGTAAAATCAAATCAGATCAAGAACCCTCACTCCCTCTATAAACTGGGTTTTATTAGGCACGAGGGGCCTAATCCTCAGGGTTAGTACACAGGGAGCAGTGATCCAACAATAACCACATTATTACTATTTGATTAATTTCCATTGTGTGTTGACCACTGAGAAGTTTCTTTATATATGTTGTCTCAGTATATAGCTTACAAGATGGGCAGTTTACAACAGGAAAGCTTAAGTGCCTCGAAAAACTAGGATTTGAATCCAGATTGCTAATGGCCTCTGAGCCCAAATACACTCTCTACTGCATCAAACTGCTTTTCTTTAAAGACAAATTGGGGCCAACAGGAGGGGGTGCTTAATGAGGTGTGTGGGGGAGGTGTTGGACTCAAAGACTAGAGAAATTCTAAATCCTGTGATTTTATCACTTTCCCATCTAATAGGGCAAAGCAAATACTCAAGTCTCATTCTTTTTCTGAGTTGGTTTTTAAAATATCTTCTTGCCCCAAGTGTCTCAATTTGCAGTCAGATTTGGGTCTGCTAGCCAGGTGCTACTTCTCTGCCAAGGAACAAGAGATGGCTTCATGAAAGATGTGTGTTTCCTGGAGCACTCAGTCAGGGTATATGTGTGTGCGTGTGGCAGCAGTGGGGTGAGGGGAGGGGGAGAAGGGAGGTGACATCTAGGAATCAGGCAGAACAAGGCAAGAAAGATCTGGCTTTGAGGCTGTAACCAATAGATCATTCTGGAAACTTTATTGAGCATTTACATGTGCCAAGAGCTGTGCTAAGCCCTGCAGGGTTAAAGAAACCACACGCTCTGATCTCCAGGAGCTTACAGATTGGTGAGAGAGACAGGATTCAAGGCAGATGGAAGCTCCTTCTGCTTATGGATGGGCAGGGGAGGGGAGAGATCGGTGAGAGGGAGGGTGTGTGTGTGCGCACGCGTGCGTGCGTGTATAGAGAAGCTCTACCCAGAAGGATGGTAGGGGAGGGGTGGCACACCTGGGTCCCTCTCTGGAATTCTCTACCCCAGCAACCCCCTTGGGCCTGGTTCTCAGTTTAAGTCAAATAACTTTGGTCCCCAGTTGCCGCCTGCCTGCCACGTTCCAACTCAATCATTCTTTGAAATTTCGAGCTGTAGCTAAAACGCCTTTGCCCTGTAACAGGATTTTCACAGTCTCCACAGCAGCAGCTAACGTGGCTCATCACCTGCTGTTGTAATCTGCACCGCTAAGCCCCCGGCTCCAGGCAGAAAGCTTAACTCGTCTTGCTGATTCGAGCTCGCTTTTCCTGGCGTCGAAGCCATATTTCAGGAAGGGGAGCTAATCCGCTCCCCCCCCAACTCTGCACACAGAGACATTTCAAAGGAAGCACAAATGGTAGAGGGAGCTGCAGCTCCTTTTGGGAGGGGCTGTGAGAACCTAGACCTAATGGATACCAGGAAAGGTGCCCTGAGGTCTGTGAGTAAAACTCTTCATGTACCTGTTCCTGAATTGAATAGACAAGGAAGCCAAAGTGGTTGATTTTCCTGAAGGTCTTGTTTCAAGGACTGGCTGGGCCTCTGTGTCTGTATTGGGAGAGTTGGTTCTGTTTAAAGGGGTGATGACTTATAAGCAAGAGCCTATTGTGCCTGATTAAAACCTAGAATCTTTTTCTAAAATTATAATAATCACTGGTAATTTTTTGCCCTCTACCTCCATCTTAAAACTTTATACTTCTGAGGATCAGAGCCCAGACTATCTAGAAGAACATCTGACACAGAAGTTCACTAAGTGCTTATTGAATAAATGAGTACTAGCACGTTAGCTTGACTTTGTTCAAGGCACTATGCTATGTGCTTAAACACATGGGGAAAATGAGGTAATACGTGGAAAAGCAAAGTTGAAACTTGAAAAAGTTGTAAACTCCTTGGAAGCAGGGACCATACATACATGCAAGCATTCAGTCATTCAAGAAATATTTACTGAGCCTAACATGTGCCAGGTGTTTTTTTTCTAGAAGCTGGGTATGTAGCAGTGAAATATATACATAAATATTCCTGCCCCTTTTCTAGTGGAATTACTGTACAAAACAGAAAAATGAACAGATTTTAGCTTCACCTAAAAAATAACTTTCTGACAACTAGAAATGTCTAACGATGAAATGTGCTGCTGCGTTAGGTAGTAAGCTCCCCATCACTAGAAAAGTTTGAGCAGAGACTACATAAGCATGCACTGGGACTATAGAAGAGGAGGTGCAGCAGATCCTATGGATTCCTGCCCGTATTCCCCTTCTCTTATCTCTTTGGTGCATACTAGCCTTCCAACTGGCAGTACCTGCATTTCTTTGCCTGATAACTTTCTCTGTCCCTCAGAGTCTATTTTGCTGTCCACTAAGTATACTGGCAGTGCCAAGAAATTCGTGCCCCTGGGAGCAGTCTTTTCTATGTCACCTAGCCACAGAGAGACCAAAGCCTGGACTGAGCAGGAAGCTAGTGAGATTCTTTTCCTACTACCCACTAGGCCTGGGCACCATAGGCCACAGATGTAGTATGATTAAACTGTATTTTCTGGTGGGGAGGGGAGAGAGACCCAAGTTGTTCAGCAGGTGCGGTAGACCCGTAATGTGCTGCACAGAGCTTCTTCAATGAAGAACTTTTTGGCTTGCTGGAGAAGTAATCAACAGACTTCAGCAATCAACCCCTTCAGAGATGGCTTCAGCTACAGAAAACTTCCTGCCCAAGGTTAATCCTGTTTGGGGGCGACTCACATCCAATGATAGACTGATACAGGAATAAGAAGGCCTGGTCATCTTAGCTGGATTTGAGAGAGCTCTGAAGGGCCAATCTAGGGCTCCCTGTGGGGTTGCCAGTGCTGCTGTTGGTCTGTGTAAAAGCTGGGCTCCACCCTCTGCTTGCACTTACTTCCTATCTTTCTCTTCCACTGGCATGGATCTCATGGCACTCCTCAATAAACACCCTGCTGGCTAAACTCCGTCTCAGAGGCTGCTCCCGAAAGAACCCACCCTATGACAGTTAGACATCATTCCTGGTACTCAGCTGAGCTTCTAGAAATCAGTTTGCTAATCTTTCTCCTTCTCAAATTGTCAGCGAGCTCTACTTATCTTAAAGAGTTAATTTTGG
>CM053510.1:70191539-70397519 GCA_028627145.1 Eidolon dupreanum | reverse complement strand
TGTCAGTGCACCACACATGTGAACTGTTATCATTATTTCCAACTATTAAATGCAATTATTATTTTATCCACTTATTATATATATCATTAATTGTGAAATAAATCAAGGTGTTACAATCACTGCATCTGAACTTCACAGCTAGCTAAAATTTCTTTCTGTTAATCTGTTTCTCAAGGTTACACAGTAGTATGTGATAGATTGGGTGAGAACCCAGGATTTTTGGTCTCTTACAACTTACCAGAGCCAGTGGTTATTAGGCAGCCTCTGATTTCCATAACTATAGAGCATTAAGTCTAGAGCATTTTTGACCAAATTTACTGTCTGCCTGCCTCTTAACCAGACCTGTGTCTACTGCCTGGGCCCTGGACCAACCTTTATTAAAATGCTGGAGCGAATAAAAGGTTACCTCCCCTAATCTTGGGACAAATATTCTGACTCCTGTCAAACTTTTCCCAGCAGTCATAATTTTTCTTTGTTTTTACTTTCTCTTGAAGAAATTTCATGATTTTTATAGTCATAGAACAAAGAAAAACGTATGTTTCACCATTTATTATATAGCCAATTTCATGTATTTTTGACAGTTCCATCACATTTCTGACATTTACAATGTTTTTCTCCCAGGGGGTGAGTAGAAAGAGGTGTTTACTCTTACCCCACCCCCATAACCCAGGAGAAGGACAGAGAAGAACTCCAGGTGCCCCAGGTAAGGGACAGGCCTATGTGACTTGTGTTTCAACAAATGAATCACCAACAATGTACCCCCACCTCCCCGACCTTCCCCACCCAGGTAGGGGTCTCCTCTCCACATCAACGTTTCTCACACTGGCAAGTGGTAAGAAATACTGTGACAGGATGGTTTCCATGGCAACCCTCATTTCCAGTTAAACAACTGGCCCTGATGAAAGCAGTTTCATTTGCTTTGGTTAAAGGGTGTGTTGGGAAGGGTGTGGGGCTCGTTTCTTCTTTCCTCTCTGGTTCCCCTTCCTTACTCCTCACTTTCCTATCTCTTTTTCAAGGATGATGTATAGGCACTGATGGGCCAGGCTGTTCCCAGGCCCTAGAGAATGAGGAGTCTTAGTTCTAGCCTGGATCAGAGGAGCCACGCTGGGGACTCAGGTCTGAGAAACAAGATTGAATCTCCTCAACTGGAATCCATAGTTACCTCCCAGCCCCACTTGCCTCAGGTCCCCAGGTCCCCTGCTCTCCCAAAAGAAGGACCTGTTGGGGGAGGAAATGGGCTGGTGGAAGACCCTATGTCCCAACAGGTGGTTGGGTAATTAAGTGAGCTTTATGCATACAACACTGTTTTGCCCGATGTAATTGCAGTTTCCATATAAATAATTCACGGGAAATTATTAGAGTGAGGACATCGCCCGCCTCCTCATAATTTGCTTAACCGAAATAGGCTCTTTCATCATCTGCGTTGATTTGCCATAAGACCATGCACTCAGCATCCTTCATAGGCCTGCTCCTTCCAAAGGAGAATGTAGAATTTAATTAAGTTATGCAAATTGGGCATCCCCTGCCTGGGGAGAGGCAGGGTGTTTGCCCACATGGCTGTGGGATGGTGCAGGAAAGGAGAGGAGGGGTCATGCTGTGCCCCAGGTGGTGGGCAGCTGTTTGGGGAGATGCAAGGAAGCCCCCCTTCAGAGAAAGAGCAGCAGCCCCATAGAGAGTTCGGGAGCTGGACTCCACAGATGGGGGAGAGCAGAGTCAGAGCTTGAACTCTGGGGTCTGCCTCCTGACTTACCAACTGTGTAATTTTGGGGGAGTACTTAACCTCACTACACCTCAGCTTCCTTCTCTGTAAAATTAGAATAAAGGCACTGTTCTCCTAGGATTGAGGGTGAGGTATAAATGAGAAGATCTGTTTAAAGCATGTAATATGGTCCTGGACAGAGTACTTAATCAGCAGCTGCTATCACTGTTATTATTATTACTAGTATCACTGCATTGTTGTTGTTATTGGGCCTATTAGACTCTTGGCTTGTGGATGATGGAAATATATGGCTAGGTCCATCCTGTTCTTCTTCCACAAGGAGAGTTAAATTTATAACTTCCTCCATAAATTATTGCATGATTTTTGGAAGGAATTGTTGAATTAGAGACGAAAACCTGTTATTCAACTATAGTAGTGTTTTAAAAGTTAAATGAAGAATAAACTCAAATATAGAAGTTGAAAAAAAAAAAGAAAGAAAACCTGACATTTTGGAGGCAGACAGATCAAGGTTCAAATTCCAGTTCCGCCCCTTGCATATTGTGTCATCTCGGGCAAGTCACTTTACCTTCATGGGGCCTTTACCTTTTGGGTAAAATGGAAGCCATATCCTTGCTTCTGTTGGGGCTTGTGAGGATTGGAAGGAATGTTTGCAAAGCACCAGGCACAGTTCTGCCACATAGTTTATGCTCAATGAATGGTAAAATGAATCTTTGAGGCTGGAGCCAGCATCCTCTCAGTGAGTCTGGGCAGGACTTGCCCAGGCCTCCTCATTCTCCACCCTTTCTTTTTCTTAGTGGTAGTTTTTTTTCCCCCCACTCCATCCATGCACCCTTTCTTTCATTCCTTCTGTTAAAGGATCAAAGGATCCAATAAACTCATCCACCCTGAGGTACAAGTGACTGATAAGCTTAAAAGCTTTACTAGTCCTAAAGATATTGTCTTTTTTTCAAGAGGATAAAACGCTTAATTTTTCTTAAACCGAGGTTTCAGTGATCTAATTGAAACATTCCATAAACCTGCAATAAAGCAGAGAGATGCTCCTGAAATCTGGGCCAGAAAGTGAGGACTTCCTCACTAAGGAAGCACTGGATGTGGGAATCTGCCCTGATGGCTGGTGCCACTTAGTAACTCTGTCTCTTGCTCAGATTCAAGTTCTGTCACAGAGCCAGTTCCTTCACTAATTTAACAAATATTTTTTGAGCACTTACTACACGCCAGGCACTGCAAGAAGAATTGGGTTTACAGTGGTGAGCAAAATAGACACAGTTCATGCCCCGATTTAACATAAAAGCTAGTGAGAGTGACAGTTACTAAACAAATGGTAGCACTTGTCAATATATAGTTACATACACAATAAGAATTAAAAAGGAAAGGAACAGGGAGCAATAAGACAGAATATCAGGGGGACTGAATTTAAATAGTGGGTGTGTCTCTACAAGAGCAGAAGTAAGACTAGGAATTAACTAGGTGAGGAGTGAGAGGAAGGGCATTACTGACAGAGGGAAGTGCATGTTCAAATGCTTGGTGGTAGGAAAAAGATGGTGCCTTGGAGAAACTGAGAGAAGGTAAGTGACTGGAGTGACTAAGAGAGACAGGAGGTAAGCTTGGTGAAGTTCAAGAGTCAAGAATGGGGGCAGGAGTCTTAGGACAGTAGGAAGCCATCTTGAGCAGGAGATGTAAAGCCTGGGGTCTTGATCAAATTCACAGATAAGAAGGATGCCCTTCAACACCTAGGCTTTGTGTCTCAATGAAGCCCAAGATCCACCTTATAGAAAGAAGAAGCAAGCCTGTCAGCAAAAGAGACTGGGGAGAATCGTGGATTCGGTGTCAGAAAAGCTAGTTAAGTTCTGGCTTTCTTAACTGTTCTTTATGAAATTAACTGCTGTGAGCCTTCATGCTCTCACCTGTAATGGTGCACTATGTTTTTCCTGCTGGCCCCTCCAGAGTAACTCTCTACCCTTCTCTGCCCTGCTCCAGGCCCAGAAAGGCTGGTCTATATGAACTGTATCAACGGGCTTCCTTTCCCTCTGGCTTGGCTCACAGGAGGTACCAGTAAAGAGATTAGACAGGCAGAGAATGAGGTTAAGGTATTATCCTTCTGCTCCCACCCTGCTGAGCTATGGGCTATCTGCATCCCTCTGTAACAAGCCACCACTCAAGTCTCATGTTTCTCTCCTGTAGCTTCTGGTAACTGCTCTCTCCCAGGTCTCCTCATCCTGGAATGGCAATGGCTCCTTGCTGTTGCTAGCCATGCGATGCTTCGCTATTCCTTGTCAGTGTCCCTTAACCCTGCCCACATCTTTGCAAAAAGTCCCCTCAGTGGGTATGATGATTAATTTTATGTTTTAACTTGACTGAGCCACAAGGTGCCCAGACATTTGATTGAACATTATTTTGGGGGTGTGTGAGGGTATTTTTGGATGAGATTAATATTTGGATAATAGACTGAATAAAGGAGACTGCCCTCCCCACTGTAGGTGGACCTCATCCAATCTCATGAAGACTTGACTAGAACAAAAAGGCTGATCTTCCCTGAGTAGAGGAAAACCTCTCCTGCCTAAAAGCCTTCAAGCTGGGACGTTGGTTTGTTCCTGCCAGCAGACTGGAACTGAAACGTCAGCTCTTCCTGGGTCTTGAACCTGCTGGTTTTCTGTCTGGAACTTATACCATCAGCTCTCTTGGTTCTCCAGCTTGACAAATACAACTCTTGTAGCTATGCACCTGCCCTGCCCACCTCACAGGGCCATTGGTGAAGCTCTGATGACCAGGACCTGTGAGAGTGCTTTGTAAACTGCTAAGTGCTATGCACTTGTGAGACATACGAACTGTTGCATCTTTGTTCTGAGGGCTTGAGTAGTCTGTTTGTTCACTGAGATAGAGGTCAGGGACATAACACTTTGGTGTGTGATTTCAGGTCCCAGCATGCAGTTACTAAAGATCTCTGGGAACTGTCCTCCCATATTCGGTTAGTGAGAGGTGAGCTCTTGAGCCACAGCTACCACGCCAGTCCTCTGCTCTTTAGCTCATCTGTTGAGCAGGAGGTAGAGAAGTTAAGAGACGCAGGATTGGCAACTGGTAGGTCTGGGCCCAAATCCATTTTCTACCTATGCGAACTTTGGCAGCTCTTTTACCTTCTTAAGCCTCCAAATCTTACCTGTAAAACAGGGATGCTAAACAGGTTATCATATTGTTATTATCTATATTTACTCCATTATGTTGTTACTTAGATTACCTAAAATCTTGGCATAGTGCTTCAAGAAATGCTAGTTATTATCACTCTGTCACTAACCAGCTGTATGACCTTGGGCAAGTCACTTTACTTTTCTGGCCCTCAGTGATATTTTCTTTGAAATATGTCTGGAATGTATTGCTGAATAACAAATGTCCACAGCTTTAGCCTCTTCAAACAATACACATTTATTCTTTTGAAGCTCCTGTGGGTCAGAAGTTCCAGCATGATTTAACTAGGTCTTCTGCTGGGGTCTCACACAGCTGCAATCAAGGTGTTGGCCAGGCTGCATTCTTATCTAGAACTCAGGGTCCTCTTCCAAGCTCATTCAGGTTATTGGCAGAATTCAGTTCCTTGAGGCAGTAAGACGGAGGTCATCATACCCTAGAGGCTGCTCCTCTCCATGGACAAATGCCTATTTGTTCCTTCAAGGCCAGCAGAAAAGTGTTTCTATCAAGAAAGGCCTCGTTTTTCTTTTAAAGATTTCACCAGATTAAGTAAGGACTACACAGGGTAATCTCTCTTTTGATTAATTCAAAATTAACTGATTTTGGAACTTAATTACATCTGAAAAAAAACCCTTCGTTTCACCATATAAAGTAATATGATCAAGGGAATGATATCTCATCACCTTTGCCGTGTTACTGGAAGCAAGTCATCGGTTCTTGCCACACTCAAGAAAGAAGGGAGAATATACAGGGCATAGCACCAGGGAACAGAGATCATGGGGGTCATCTCGGAATTCTGTTGCTCAGAGTGAATTCTTGTAACACTGTTCTTAATGTTTGTCTCCCTGTATTCTGAAAGCTCCAGGAGGGCAGGGACTAAATGCTTGTCTTGGTTGATGCTTTGCTCCTGGTATCTAAAACACAGTAGATGTTTGTGATGGTTAATTTTATGTGTTAACTTGACTGGGCCATGAGATGCCCAGACATTTGTTCAAACATTATTCTGGGTGTATCTGTGAGGGTGTTTCTGGATGAGATTAACATTTAAATTGCAGATCAAGTAAAGCAGATTGCTCTCCCTGATATGGGTGGGCCTCATCCAATCAGTCGAAGACCTGAATAGAACAAAAAGGTTGAGTAAGAGGAAACTTTTGTTTAACTGGGACATTTGTTTTTTCCTATTCTCAGACTTGATCTTATACCATTGACTCTCTCAGTCTTTAGCTTGCTGACTGCAGATCTTGGGACTATTTAGCCTCCATAATCAATTGAGTCAATTCATTAAAATCAGTCTATCTCTCCCCCCACCCTACCTCCATATAAATATATATATTTACATTTATATTTATATTTCTCTGGAGAACCCTAATAGAGTGTTCAATAAATATTGCTGACTGTTGCCTGGGACTTGATCATCTCTCAGGCCTCTGTGAGTTCTCACACTCATCAATTTAAGAAACACACAGTGAAGAGAAGCAGGGTGGTGAGTAGGAGGTACAGGGGAGCACTAGCTGCCTTGGGCCTGGCTCAAACCCCAATGTCCTTTCATCCTTACTCTCTCTATCTCCCTTCATCATTCCCAGGCCTTCACTGGGGAGTTAGAATCAGGGGAAAAGAAAAGACAAAACAATATTCTTTCTTAAACTCCTATATCTATTTATGGATCCTTTTATTTTTAAGCCTTTTTTGAAATATAATTGACATACAATAAACTGAACATATTTAAGGATACAATTTGATGAGTTTTGACATATGTATATTCAAGATAATGAATATATCTATTATCCCCCAAAGGTTTTTTGGGCCCCTTTGTAATCTTTCTCTCCTGAGCCCCTACCCCCAATCCCCAGGAAACCACAGATCTGCTATCACTATAGATTCATTTGCATTTTCTAGAATTATATAAATGGAAGCATACAGTGTGCACTCTTTTTTTGTCTGCCTTCTTTCACTAAGCATAATTATTTTGAGATCCATCTGTGTTGTAGTATATACCAATAGTTCATTCCTTTTCATTTCTGATAATATTTCATTAAAAGAATACACTACAGTTTGTTTATCTGTTCAACAGTTGATGGACATTTGAGATTATTTCTAATTTTCAGTTATTACAAATAATGCTGTTGTGAACATTTGTGTAAAAGATATGGTATGGACATACATGTTCATTCCCCTTGGATGAATACCTAAAAGAGAAATGACTGGACCATACAGTAGGTGGATGTTTACATTGTTGAGAATCTGTCATGCTGGTTTCCAAATTAGTAATGCCATTTTATATTCTCTCCAAAGTGTATGACAATTTCAACTGTCTAGCTTCCTTGGCAACACTTGGTATAGTCAGGCTTCTAAATTTTAGCCATTCAGCAAATATACAGTGGTATCTCATTGTTGTTTTAATTTGCATTTTCCTGATGGCTAACAGCGTTAAGCTTCTTTTCCAATGCTTTGTTGCTCTATGTGTATCTTCTTTGTTGAAGTCAAATCTTTTGCCTAATTTTAAGTAGGTTTGTGTATGTTCTTATCACTGAAAGCTATTTATGAAAGTTATTTATGTATTTATATCCTTTTCAAAAGTTATTTATCATACATACAACTTCTTCATCAAATACATGATTTGAAAATATTTTCTCTTGGTCTGTGGCTTGATTTTCATCCTGTTAATAGTGTTTTAAAGAGCAGTTTTTAATTTTGATAAAGTTCAATTTACCAATTTGTTCTTTTATGCAGTTGTGGCCATGAAATCTTTGCTGAACTCAAGGTCCTAAAGGTTTCTGCTTATATTTTCTTTTAAAAATTTTACAATTTAGGTTTTACATATAGATTTATGTTTCCTTTTGAGTTAATGTTTTTATATAGTGCAATGAATGAACAAAAATGTTTTTCTTTTTTTGCATTAGGGATATCCAATTGTTCTAAGTACTATTAGTTGAAAATATTATCCTTTCTCTGCTGAATTGCCTTTAAAAATTTGTGAAAAATCAGTTCTCTATATATGTTTAGGTCTATTTCTCTACTGTATTCTGTTACATAAATTGAATTTTTAAAGTTTTTTGTTTGTTTTAGTTTTTCATCAACACCGTACTATCTTGATACTATTTTATAATAACACTTAAATTCAGATAGTGTGATCCTCCAACTTCATGCTTTTTAAAAGTTGTTTTGGCTACATCACGGCTTTTGCATTTCCTTACAAATTTTAGAATCAAATTTTGCCAATTTCTACTAAAAAGAATGCTGGGACATTGATTGGAACTGTGTTGAATCTATAGATGAATTTGGAAAGAACTGACATTTTAATAATATTGAATTTTCCAACCATGAACACAGAATATATCTTCGTTTATTTAGGTATTTAAAAGTTTCTCTTAGCAATGTTTTGTGGTTTTTGTGCATCCGTCTTACACATCTTATGCAGATTTATCCCTAAGTATTTCTTTTTCTTTGAAATTATTGTAAATAATATTATGCTTTCTTCATTTTTATTTTTGGTTATTCATTATTAGAATATAAACACAATGGATTTTTGTATATTTATCTTGTATACCTCAGCCTTGACAAACTCACTAGTTCTAGTAACTTTTAACAGATTCTATTGGATTGGATTTTTTTCCATAGACAATCATATTATTTGCAAATAATGCAAATCATTTATATATAATAAATAATACACTTTCTTCTTTTTTTCAATCTTGATTTTTTTTTCTTACTGCACTTGCTATAACCTTCAGCGCAGTGCTGAACAAAAACAGATATCCTTGTGTTGTTTCTGGTCCTGGTGTGTGTGTGTGTGTGTGTGTGTGTGTGTGTGTGCACGCGCGCACTGCTAATCTTTTTTAATAGATGTCCTTTATCAGGTTGAGGAAATTTCCTTATATTCCCACTTTACATTTTTGCTCTGTACTGTTGTTAGACTTTGTCAAATAGTTTATCAGTATGTATTGGGAAGATCATATGGCTTTTCTTTTTTTATTTGCTCCTGTGGTGAATTACATTGATAAATTTTGAATGTCAAACCAACTTTGCATTTCTTGCTTAGTCATGATCATTACCTTTCTTAAATATTGTTGGATTCAACTTAATAAAATTTTATTTAGAATTTTTTTATTTATAATATTTTTCTGTAGCTTTCTTTTCTTATAATATCATTGTATGTTAGATAGCCTCCTCTTCAGTTATCCAGAAGACTATGTGCAGAATTGATACTGTTTTTCTGTAAATATTTAGTAGAATTCACCAGTAAATCTATCTGGACTTGAAGTTTTATTTGTCAGAAAGTTGTAACTTCAAATTTAGTTTCTTTAATAGATACAAATCTATGCAGGTTATTTATATCTTCCTTAATGAAAGTTAGTAACATATTTTCAGTGTATTGATTTTATCTAGGTCGGATTTATTGACATACAGTTGTTTATAATATGTCCTTATTATTCATTGATATGTGTGGAATTTGTACAGTTGCTATGTCTCTCATTATTCATATTGGTAGTTTATGCATTTTATTTTTACTGATCTGCCTGGTTAAATGTTCATCAACTTTATCGATATTCTCAAAGAACTAATTTTTGGTTTTGTTGATTTTCTCTATCGTCTTTCTGTTTTCTATTTCATTGATTTCTGTTACAATCTTTATTAGTATTAGACCACTTTGCTTTCTTTGGGTTTAACTTACTCTTTGTTTGCAAGCTTCTTAAGATGGAAGCTTGGGCCTTTGATTTGATACTTTTTTCTTTCCTTCTTTTCTAATATAGACATTCAATTCTCTAAATCCTCTCGTACCCTATTTCTACTGCTTTAATTGTTTCCCACAGTTTGATCAGGTCGTATTTCACTGTTGCTCAGTTCAAAATACATCTTAATTTTTTAAATTGGTTATCAATGAATTATTTCAAAGTGTGTTATTTAGTTTCCAAATATTTGGGGGTTTTCCAGGGATATTTCTGTTATTAATTTCTAATTTAATCCAATCAATTTCAGAAAACATATTTTGTATGACTTGGGCCCTTTACATTTGTTGAGACTTGTTTGTGGTACAGAATATGTTTTATCTTGTGAAATGTTCTTTGTGTACTTGAAAAAATTTGCAATCTGCTATTGTTGAGTATTCTATAGTGCAATTAGGTCAATTTATTTGATAATGCTGTTCAAATCTTCTATATCTTTAGTAATTTTCTTTCTACTTGTTCTATCAATTACTGAGAAAGGAGCATTTTTAGTCTTGTTGATTTGCTCATTTCTCCTTGTAGTTCTATCAGTTTTGCTTCATGTCATTTGAAGCTCTGTTATTAGGTACATAAACATTTAAGATTATTATGTCCTCTTGATGAATTGACTCTCTTTTATTAGAAAATAACCTTTCAAAAACACCTGGTAATATTCTTTGAACTGTAATCTGTGTGTGACATTAATATAACCACTCAAGCTTTTTTTGACAGCTTTATTGAGATACAAGATAAAAAGCATAAATTCACTCATATCAAGTATACAATCTAATGTTTTTAGTATGTTTACAGAGTTGTGCAACCATCACCACAATCTAATTTTAGAATATTTTCTTTGCTTTCCAAAGAAACTTCTTATCTATTAGCAGTTACCCCATTCTCTCCCCTCCTTTAGGGTTAGGCAACCATTTTCATTTTTAATAGATTTGCTTGTTCTGGATATTTCATATAAATTAAATCAAACTTTTTAATTATAATTTTTAAGATAATTATAGGTTCACATGCAGTTGTAAAAAATAATACAGAAAAAACACATGTACAATTTAACCAGTTTTCCCCAGTGGTATAACCTTACAAAATTATAGTATACTATCACAGTCAAGATGTATACTTTGAGACAATCAAGATACAGAACATTTCTATCACCACAAGATGCTTCCTGTTGTTCTTTTATAGCCATAGCCACTTCCCTCCCATCCCTATTTCCTTCTTAACTTTTGGCAACCACTAATCTGTTCTCCTGTTTTATAATTTTGTCATTTCAATAATGTAATATGAATGGAATCTTGTAGTATGTAACTTTTAGGATTAATTTTTTTCACTCGCCATAATTTTTTTGAAATACATAGCAGTTGCTGCGAGTAGAAATAAATTTTTTCCTTTTTATTGCTGAGTAGTAGTCCACAGTGTAGATGTGCCACAATTGTTTAACCATTTATCTGTTGAAAGACATCTTCGTTGTATCCAATTTTTGGCTATTATAAATAAGGTTGCTATAAACATTCATGTATAGATTTTTATGTTAACATGAGTCTTTATCTCTCTGGGATAAGTATCCCGGAATGTAATTACTGGGTCATATGGTGGGTCACAAGTTTAATTTTTCAAGACACTGCTGAAGAGATTTATAGAGTGTTTATAACATTTGTCATTGCTACTAGCAATGTATAAGTGATCAAATTTCTCTACATTCTCACCAGCTTTTGGTATTGCCATTAAAAAAAAAGCCATTTTTATGTGTGTATAGTGATATTTCACTGTAGTTTTAATTTGCATTTCACTAAAGACTAATAATCTTTTTATGTACTTATTTTCTATGTATATATGTTCATGGGTGAAATGCCTCTCCATTTCTTTTGCTAACTTCCTAACTGAATTTTTTTTACTGTGGAATTCTGAGGATTTTTTTGTATGTTCTAGATATAGTCCTTTGTTTAACATATGGTTTGCAAATATTTTTTCTCATTCTGTAGCTTCTATTTTCTACCTTTTTACCAGGTGTTTTCAGAACAAAAGTTTTTACTTTTACTGAAATCTAATTTATCAAATTTCCCTTTTTTGCGATCTTGTTTTTCTGTCAAATCTAAGAACCCTTTGCCTAATCCAAGATTTTCTCCTATTTTTTCCTAAATGTTTTATAGTTTTACATTTAATTTGTATCCATTTTGAGTTACTTTTGTGTAAGATATCAGATTTAGATTGAGGTTCTTCTTCCCCTTCCCCATGAGTGCCCAGTTGCTCCAGTACAATATGTTGAAAAGGCTATTTTGCCTCCATTGAATTACTTTTGCACCTTTGTCAAAAATCAATTTTGCATATTTGTGTAAGTCTATGTCTGGATTCTTTATTCTGTTCCATTTATCTTTGTGTCTATTCCTCTGCCAATAGCTCGTAATCTTGATTACTGTAGCTGTATAAATCTTGAAATCAAGTAGACTGATTACTTCCACTTTATTTGTGTTTTTCAAAAAATTTTAAGCTACTTTAGTTCTTTCATTCTCCCATATAAATTTTAAAATAATCTTATCCATTTATACAAAAAAATTGGCTGAGATTTTGATAGAAATTTTATTAAGCTTGTATATTAATTTGGGAGAAAATTAGCATCTTTACTTATCTTTGTTGAGTCTTCCAATTTACAAACACCATTGTCTCTCCATTTATTTAGATCTTGCTGATTATTTTCCTCAGGTTGTATTGTTTTCAACACACAAGCCCTGTACATGTTTTGTTAGATTTATACCTATTTCTTTTTTCAAAAGTGATTATAAATGATATTATATTTTAAATTTTGGTTTCCGTGTATTCATTGCTAGTATATAGAAACATAATAGATTTGTATACATTTATCTTAAATCCTACAGTATTGTTGGACTTACTTATTAATTTTAGTAGTTTTTAAAAAAATCTTTGGAATTTTCTGCACAATCACATCATGTATAAATAAGGACAATTGTGTTCTTCTCTAAATGTATGCTTTTTCTTTTTCTTTTTTTTCTGACTTTATTTCACTAGCTAGACCTTTGTTGCTCTATGTTGAATTAGAGTGGTGAGAAAAGATGTTCTTTCCTTGTGTTCAATCTTAGGGGAAAGCATTCAGTTATATACAATTTAGCAGTTAGCTATAGGTATTTTTGTAATTACTCTTTACCTAGATGAGAAAGTTTTCCTCTATTCTTGTTTCTCCAAGAGTTTTTTTTTTTTAATTATGAATGGGCATTAAATTTTTTTGTATGCTGGTTCTGCATTGATTAATATAATCATGTTTTTTTTTCTTTTTAGCCTATTAATATAGTTGTTTACATTGATTAAACTTTAAATAGTGAATCAGACTTGAATCCATAAAATAAGCCCCACTTGGCTACAGTGTTTAATTCTTTTATCGCGTGTCCGAATTCTATTTGCTAATACTTTGTTAAGATTTTTTGCATCTATATTCCTGAGGAATGCTGATGTGTAGTTTTCTTTTGTGTACTGTCTTTGTTTAGTTTGGTATCAGGGGAATGCTAACTTTATAAATTGAATTGGAAAATGTTTTCTCCTCTTCTATTTTCTGGAAGTGGCATGTAAAATTTGTGTTAATTCTTCTTTATATATTTATTAGAATTCTCTAGTGAAACTATCTAGGCCTGAAATTGAAAAATTTTGGAAACTTTTTATTACACATTCAATTTTCTTAATAGTTACAGGGCTATTCAAATGGTCCATTTTATATTAGGTGAGTTATGGTAGCCTGTGTTTTCTGAGGAATTAGTCAATTCCAAATAAATTGTCAAGTGTATGTGTGTAGAGTTGTTCTCAATATCCTATTATACTTTTAATGTCTGCAGGGTTTATAATCATATCCCTGTTTTATTCCTGATATTGGTAATTTGTGTCTTCTCTTTTCTTCTTTGTCAGTCTTGCTAGGGACTTCTCCATTATATTACTCTTTTCAAAGAACCAGTTCTTTGCTTTATTATTCTGTTTTCAATTTTATTTATTTTTGTTTCTCTTTTTATTTCTTTTTTTTTCTCTCTTTGAGGTAATTTGCTCTTTTTCTAGATTCTTATGGTAGAAACTTAGATTACTAAATTGAGACTTACTCTTTTTTCTAATGTATATATTTAATGCTATATTTTCTTATCACCATCATTTTAGCAGTGTCCCAAAATATTTGATATTTTATTTTTGTATTCATTTAGTTCACCATACTTTTCAACATTTTCCTTCAGACTTTCTCTTTAATCAATGGATTATTTAGAAATGTGTGTTCAGTTTCCAAGTGTGTGGAGATTTTTGTTATATTCCTTTTATTAATTTTTATTTTGAATCCATTGTAGTCAGAAAACAAATTTGTATAATTTCAATTATTTTCAATTTGTTGAGGTTTGTCTTATGTCCCAGGTTATTGCCTATTTGGTATAGGTTCCACACACACTTGAAAAGAATGTGTATTCTACTGTTGAGCAGAGTGTTCTATAAATATTAATTAGGTCTTTTTGTTCAATGGTGTTACTGAGTTCATCTATAACCTTGCTAGTTTTCTATCTAGTAATTCTATCAATTGCTGAGAGTAGAGCGGTGAAGTCCTCAGCTATAACTGTGTTTTTTCTTTTTCTTTTTTCATCACTATCAGTTTGGCTTCAATTATTTTTCAGCCTTGGTGTTTTGGTCATAGCCTTTTAGGATTGTTATGTTTTCTTAGTAGATTGATGCTTGTATCATTATGTAATGTCCCTGTCTATCTCTGGTAATTTTCTCCGCTCTGAAGTCTACTTTGTCTGATATTAATATAGCTACTCTTGCTTTCCATAGATTATCATTTGCATTATATGTAATTTTACATCCTTTTACTAACTTGCCTATATCATTATATTTAATGTGAGTTTCTTATAAACATAATTGAGTCAGTTTTTTATCCACTCTTTAAGTTGACACATTTATATCACTTAAATTGATATGTTTATTGATATATGTCATGGCTTAAGTCTTTATTTTTTGGTTTCTCTGATTTTCTGGTCTCTTTTTTTTTTCTCTCTGTTTTCCTTTTCCTGATTTTATTTGAGCTACTCAAACATTTTTTAGAATTCCGTTTGATTAATTAATAGTGTTTTAAAACATATCTGTTTATAGAGCTTTTTAGGTGGTTGCTCTCAGATATTATTTATACAGAACTTATCACAGACTACTAATGTCATCATTCTACCAATTTGAGTGAAGTATAGAAAACTTACCTCCTTTTACATTTCTTTACTTTCCCCCATTTGTAAAAGAATTGTCTTAATTTCTATGCATACATTTAGAACCATATCAGACAATATTATAATTTTTGCTTCAATTGTCATATGTAATTTAGAACATACAAAAGAAGAAAAACCTATTGAACTTACTCATATTTTTGCTTACCATGTTCTTTCTTTTTCCTGATATTCCAAGTTTCTCTAAAAAAAAAAACAACTTAAATTTAATTTACTTTTTGTTTAGTGAACTTTCTTTATCTACTCTTTGGAGTTAGTCTTCTGGTCCTGACTCCTGTTTGGTATTCTTTGATACCACACTGGTGGGGATGTTGGGGAGCCTTGTTATAGCTTCATGAGGGTAGAATATCTAGGCTTCCACTCATTCTTTAGTAGCATGGGATGAAATGAAGCCATTTTTTTTTTTCTGTGATATTTGGCTGGAGTAAAGAGGTTATGTCTAAAAGTCTTCAGTCTTGCTAAGATGTTCTTTTCTTGGTCTTCTGTTTTGCTAGAAAGAACAGGCTTTGCTTCCCCCCACCCCTTTTTTCTTTTCTTGTCTGTGTCCATTGGTATTTCTAGGTTTCTGGCTTCTTCACATATTCTTGTGGGATTGTGATTCAGATAAAAAAATCCTAGGGAACGTACCATCATATTACTCCTTGAGTTCTGAATTCCCTAGCTGATTTGCCTTCTTCTTTCTACCTTTCAGAGTGGTCTTATGTTTTACATATAATGTCCAGAATATTTAGTTTTATTTAGCAGGAAGAATAGAGAAAAGTGCATCCACTCCATCTTCTCAGGAGTAGAAACCTGTTTTCTGTTTTCTTTTGATTAGTGTCAGCATGTGTTCTATCTTTTTCCATCCTTTTATGTTTAAACCTATTTATGTCTTTATATTTGACATGCTTTCCTTGTTGGAAGTATATAGTTGGATCTTATATTTTTTATACAGTTTGATAATTGAGATATTTAATGTCTATTTAAATTTAAAGTGATTATTGATATTGGTTAGGTTTAAATCTATCACATTTTTTTTGTTTTCTATTTTCCCTACCTATATTTCTCTTTTTTCTGACTTCTTTTGCATAAATTTAATATATTTTAAATTCCATTTTATCTCCCTTGTGTTATTATTTGTAACTTTATTTATTTATCTGTTATTTTAGGGTTTACAATATTATTTCTTCATCATAGTTTACTTGCTAGTGATATTGTACATATATATTTTTATATATTTTTTTATATTTAAAATATAAAAACCTACCAGTAGCATACTTCTATTTCTCTCTTTCCATCTTTTTCGTGCTATTATTGTCACAAATTTTACCTCTGTTATGATTACCATACAATATTGTTATCATTTTTGCATAGTCAATTATTTTCTAAGATATTAAAACAATTAGGAAAAAACTTGAATATTTACTCTTATAGTAATTCTGATGTTCTGAATTCCATTGTACAGATCCATATTTCTATCTGGTATTCTTTTTCTTCTATTTAAAGGCTATTCTTTAACATTTCTTGTAGTGTGGTTTTGCTAGTGATAAATTGTTTCGGCCTTTTTACACCTAAAAAGCCTTTATGTTGCCTTTATTTTTTGAAAGATATTTTTGCTGGATATAAAATTTGAGGTTAATCATTTTGTTCTTTTAGTACTTTAATGATGTTGCTCCATAGTCTTCCCGCTTACTTAGTTTCCAATGAGAAATCTACTGTCAGTCTTGTTATTTTTTACATAACATATATTCCCCCTAGTTTCTCTTAATACTCTCCTTTTACAGATTTTGAGCGGTATATGATGTGGCTTGATTCTATGGCTTTATTCAAATTTCTTTTGCTTGACATTCATTGAACCTCTAGATATGTTAATTTGTAGTTTTTTTTAAATCAAATTTGGAATAATTTTGGCCATTATTCAATATTTTTTTCTGCCTCTCCTCCCTTGGAGACTCCAAATACATATATATTAGGGTGCTTGAAGTTGTCCCATAGCTTACTGATGCTCTGTTAATTTTTTATATTCTCTTTTCTCTCTTTTCTTCATTTTTTTGCTTATATTGCTATTTCTTCAAGTTTATTAATTTTTCCTCTGCAATATCTAATCTGCCATTAATCATATCTCATGTATTTTTCATTTTACACGTTGGAGTTTTCATCTCCAGAGTTCAGTTGAGATCTTTGTATCTTCCTCATCTCTGTTTAGTTTTTCAACATATGAAATGTAGTCATAATAATTAATAATAATTGGTTCAAAATCCTTGTGTACTAATTCTAACGTGTATGCTAGCTCTGAGCTGATTTTAATTGGTTAATTTTGCTCATCATTATGGATTATATTTTCTTGCTTCTTTGCATGCCTGGTAACTTTTTATTAGATGCAAAATGTTATGAGTCTTTCCTTGTTGGATGTTGGATATTTTAGTGTCCATTCTTTGTCATATCATTTTGGCTGGAAGAGAAGGTCACCAATGCTAGGGTGTCAGGAGTTGCATATCTGGACATTGGCACATCTTATTAGGTGACAGCAAGTGAATTGGTTTAGGCTGGTCCTCCAAGAACGGCTAGAGTTCATTCCCCAGTGCTGAAGAGTGGCTCACTCCCTCCCAGAACCTTCTCCCTCTGTCAAACTTCACTTTCAAGATTGTATGTTTTATGGCATATTGGCTTCATGTCTGGATAAAGAAAGAAAAAAAATTCTAAAGTTCTACTCTCCATCTGAGTTGACAGCGGGAGCAAGAGCCATTCTTCTCTCTTCCAAATACGTTTTCTTCTCTTTCTTCTATATTCTACTGTTTATTTACAGTGTAGAGTGCCCAGTTCTTTCTATGCACTGAGAATTCTGTAATAAACAAGATAGGCAAAGTTTATAACCTCCTGCATTTTATATTCTGGTGAGGGACCTATGATCATCTAAATAATGACTTTCAAAGGTGTCCATATCTTAATTCGTGAATCTGTGATTATGCTGCCTTACATGGCAAAAGAATCTTTGCAGATATGAATAAGCTCAGGATTTTGAGATAGGGATATTATCCTGGAATATCTGGTTGGGTTCCATGTAATCACAAGGGTCCTTATAAGAGGGAGGTGAGATGGTCAGAATTAGAGAAGGAGATGTGATAACGGAAGCAGGTTTGTAGTTGGAAGGAGACTTGAGGATGTCATGCTGCTGGCCTGAAGATGTATTAGGGGATCATGGGCCAAGAAATATTCACAGATGGTCTCTAGAAGGTTGGAAAGGCAAGGCAAAGCATTCTTCCCTAGAGTTTCCAGAAGGAATACAGGCCTGTCAACACCTTGACAGTTAGCCTAATGAAACTGGTCTTTGACTTCTGACACCCAGAAATCTAAGATAATACATTTGTGTTATTTTAAGCCACTAAAATTGTACTAATTTGTTTCAGCATCAATAGGAAGTGAATATGGAGCCAATTAATAAATGAAGAAATAATAAATTACAGATAGAGGTAACTGCTACAGATGAAATAATCAGAATATCAGTGATGCAGTGATAGAGAATAATGAGTGTAAATTCTGAGTAGTGGGGACCCGATTTGGATTGGGTGGCCAAGACAGGTCTTTCTGAGAAGGTGACGTTTCATCTGAGTCTTGAAGGATGAAAGAAACCAGCCATATTAAGCTTCCTTCTCTTTCTCTCTGGCCTAGCACAAGCTCCCACCCCTTCTCTTGCTAAGAACATAGAAGAAGAGCAAAACACAATGGCAAGTTGTACCTAGAGATTAACAGAAAAAGGGTGAGTTTAATTTGCAAGAGAAAGTATTAAGGTTAGATATGGGGAAAGGACTCTTTGGCTAGAAGCTGGTTGAGATAAGTCTTTTTGATCCTAGAACACCAGCATCCCTCACCTTTGAACTTGTAAGATAGCATTTGATACAACCTTACAGCTTGCTGAGGAGAAGACAGATGCAAATTGTTCACAGTTGCTCACCTAGTTACCAGCAAAATGGAGCCTAGAACCCAGGTGTTGTATATCCTAGTTTTGTTCTGTTCTCCCCACTTTCCCTACCTCAATATCTCCAGGATTAATTTCAGATTTTTGGGCTGGGCCCCTGGAATAAATTACATGGCCAAGGCCCCCAAATGGACTTGGGCAAAACCAGCTTCTTAGAGGAGATCGGTAATCCTACTCAGCTGGACTTGTGCAGACCTCAGGAAAAGGAGCTTGGGGCTAGTAGTGGGGCTATATGATGGTAAGATGTTTAATGGAGGCCTATGTGCCAATACCACCACCTCAGTGAAGGTCTGGGATTTTCTGCTTGGCTCCAGGCCACTGAGGCTGACAATATCAGCAAGGACCCAGCCAAGATGGTCTGTCATTGCCTGCCCACAGCCACTTCCTGTCCTGTGATTACAGGTCAGTCCAGGAGTGGGAATGACCATTGAGAAAGAGAATTGAGTCAGAATTTCCAGTGCCTATTCTGCCACTACCAATGCCAGCATGGACCAAGTGCCCTGGGAGCTGTCTTGAGAATGCAAACTCACATAATGTGGCAGATGTTAATTAAAACTTGCCCTGTACCTAACAGTGTGTTGGATCTAGTGAGAAAGAAAGTGAACAAGGAGGCAAAGGGAACAGAAGGAAGAGTGGATGTAGTAATTACAAGTACTTCTGACTCTGTCTGACTTATAGATTCTCAAAGAATGCTCATTAAGTGAATTCACTAATTCAGAGTCACTGGATACTTATCAATTGTCTCTAGACATCTGGAACTGTGCTAGGTGTGTTCACAAACATTACTTTATTTAATGTCTGTAAAATTCTTTCCAGATTGGACCTTATTGCTTCCATCCTACATAGGATATAACTACAGTCTGGAGTAGACAAGTGACTTGATTAGGAGGGTGAAATGCAGATCTGTGTCCACTGGAATTATTACTATCCCTCTTCCTGAATAAATGAGTAAAAGAATGAATGGGAAATGAATATCATGCAAACTAGCTTCAATGTGCAAAGGAGAGGTGAGTGTTCTGAGTAAGGAAAGATGCCCATGGATAGGGGTTCTCAGAAAAGGCTTGGCAGGGAAGAGAGAGGACTTGGCCCCTGCTCATGCTAGCCTATTAATCACTTGGTGAGAGAAGATAGATCTGAAAAATGGTGGAATAATTTAAAGCAATAAATATGTCAGGAAATGTGAATAGAGCCACATACAATTTCTAGTGGGAGAACAAAGAAAGATCCAATGTCAGGGGTGGTGACACTCAGGGTTAAAGGCCAAGAGGGTGGGGACCTAGAACCCAGATAAAAAGGGTGGTTTTTATGAAGAGAGGAGTTAGTGACATGCTCTAGTCAGAGGTAAGCAGAGACCCTCTGGGGCAGAATATTGTATGTAAAGCCAGGACCTGGCATAGTGTAGCTATGCCTGGGTGCCATGCTGGGGACTGCATGTCTGAAAGGAGGGTTTGGGTGGCAGGTGGAGGGGGCACCACTAGGCAAGGAGGCCTAAGGCTGCAGGAGTCTGAAAGGAGAATGAATTAGTTGAAACAGCCCAAGGGAGACCCCAGGCCTAGTCACAACCTGGTAAGGCTGCATGCGCTCCAAGGAGATGAGATCCCCCTCCTTGCTGGGACTCACCTTTCTGAAGCACTGTATTTTCTGTGGGCAGACATCTTTTATGGTTCCCAACTCCCAAAAGCTGTGGTCCTTCTTTCACACTTAGGACATTGTCCTTGAACACATTGCTCTGCTATGGCAAAACAATTACTGGACTCAATATCTGGTTTCAAAAGTTTCTGTGCAACTTTTAATGTGTGAGGAAATGCTTTTTGTGCTATGCTTTACTTTTTTTGTAAAATAAACACAAAGTATTATAATTCCATTGCAAGGATTAAAACAATGTAGTATATGTTTAACAAACAGTTGATATCCAATAAATGATTGTAAAATACACAGTTTTCTCCTCTCATTAATGCCTCCTGAGAATGGGGTTCAGATACTCTAAGCGTCGGCCACTGTTTGCTGATGCTGTGAGAACCTGATTGCTCAACCTGGGCCCAGATGAGGCAAGGAGGGAGGTCATTAGCTGATGTTTGAGGGACCAGGTGCTCTCCAGTCTACTATTCCTGCTCTTCCTGCCTCCATGGCAGGTGCAGCTAGGCTCAGTGTAGAGTGCTAAAAAGCTGTGGTTTACCACAAGTGATTGTTGCTAAGTTGCTTCATGCTCTTGGTCCCTAAGAATCTGTCTGCTGTCTTTCTGAGATTCTTAAACAGGTTCTCAAATCCCACCCCAGGGATTCAGTCCCCTCTTTTGTTGGTTACAAAGAGCCCTACTTTCCTAATGAGCTGCTAAGGAGCTGTCAATTATGGATGCAAATGAAGAGGCTGGAAACCAATACTTGTCTAGAAATGAATGGAAAGAGCTTCCTGGCTAGCCCCTGCCTTGCCCTGGGAAAGCTGGACCAGGGACAGGACAGGGAGTGGGGAGGGCCCACCCAGGCCCCACTGCCGACAGCACATCCGGACTTCTTTCTTCTCATATAACCCCTTCTGCTCTAGGTGTTGCCTCTCAGAATCAGGTCAAAACTTTGGGGGAACTGTGCTTATTTATTCCATGTACTTTATTGCATATATGAGATAGCTCATACACACATAATAAAAAAATAAATTAGAAGCTATCAAACATATGTGGTAGACATATTTTCTTGTTTTAAAAACATTCTTATTTTAAATTTCTTTTACACGACCACATGTGTGTCTCCCACCAAAAAAAAAAAAAAAAAAAAAAAAAAAACTAGGGCAATGGTTGCTCAATAAACTTTCACTTAATTGGAAAAAGGGGGACTATATGAACCTAATGGGCTGGTAAAGTGGGGACGAGAGGATGTCAAGAAGTGCCTTATCTTTCTGGTCCTCAATATTTCATGCTCTCTCTTCTTAGCCAAGTTCCCTTCTTTGGTTACCAGGGACCATCTGGTTTTCACATTCTAAAACTCAAAAAATATTTCAGCAAAATATTTGACCAGGGTACCATATGAGGTAAAAATTAGGAGTGTGGGTTTTAGTATCAACCTGCCCAAATACTCAAATACTGTCTCTTTCTGCTTAGTAAAGTTTCAAAACCTCTCATACTTAGGTCTCCTTATTTGTAATATGTGGGCAATTATAGTGCCCTTGGATGGGAATTTGTAAGGATGAAATGACATCATGCATGAAAAAGTCTAGCACACAGTAAACCTTCAATCAATATCACAATGACTTAATCACCTCACGGCAAGCAAAGATGCTGCCTAACTCAACCCTCACAAAGATCCCATGAGCGGAGGCCTATGGCCACCACTGTACCAGTGAAGAAACTGAGGCTCAGAGAAATTAGTGCAAAGCAGCTAAACAGAGGTGGGAGCCAACTTTCATTATGGAAGTCTAGAATTTTTGTTATTTCCATTACTGGGGCTGACTGCTAAACCTTATTGTGTTGTCTCTTCCAAGGGATTTACATTTTAATGGTGGCAGAGGTCCTATGTTAATGCACAGAACTATGAATATCTAATTGTTGAATCTTAAAATACCTCCAATCAGGCTGGGTGGAAATGGGTACTGAGATAGTGGGTTGGGGAAAGGGGGGGGGCATGGTGTGAAAGAATAGCAGGGAGAGAAAGAGAAAAAAATTTGCTGCTTCTGAAATCCTGACATACAGATAGAAACTTTTCTTTCTCTAAACTGATTCAGGAGGATAAAATTTTAACCAGGAAAAAAGGATAATGAGGAAGGGGTCTTGAGGCCTGCAGGGTTCTAGGTAAAGAACTGTTGCACTTGAGTCTTTGGAACTGGGGAAGCTTTAGATGGTTGCAGGTCTAGGAAGGAGCTCAAGAGGTGATTTGGAGCTACAACAGGCATCTACTGAGGAAGGCTGATGGATCTGCCAGAAAGCTGAAAAATGATTCAGTCAGAATCTTTAGCTGCAGATACCCCCGGCCAAATGCAAGAGGAAATGGGGAATCATGATAGACTAGGCACTGAGAAGCCCTGGGCTAGCACTGGCTGCAGACAAAGCTGGATTCTTAGTCTCACATGATGTCATTGAGTCTCATTTCATCTCCATCTCTCAGATCTGCCCTCCAGAGCTTCATTCTTAGTTTCCCCAGGATGCCTCCTAATAGGGTTGGGATGAACTCATCATTGATGTTAGCAGTCCCAGTGATAGCAGAAGAGCATGTAGCAGTCCATTCAATCAGGAAACCAGAAGCCATTCTAAGTATATGGAAGAACAATAACTTTATGGAGGAATACTAAGAGAAGAAAAACTTATATAAACATTGGAAGAACTGGGGAGCAAAGGATTAAAAGGCAGCTGCTAACCTCTAGGAAATTTGGAATTCAGCAATCTCAGGGGAGCTGCCACTAGTGGTCTCAGGTGACCATAGCACTCAAATAAGTGACTCAAAGAGGATACCCAGAAGCCTGCAAAACTCCATGCTGCTGGAGAACAATGGCTGTTTCTTCTCTTTTACCTTTCACATCTTGTACAAGTGCCTCTCATTGGTGGACTCTTACAGACACCAGGCTGGCAAGGGAGTCTGAGAAACATAATTTCTTGGTTTTCAGGCCTATGTACTGAAAAAGAGCTGAGTAAGGTGGGAACAATACAAATTGCCACTCTCTCAATAATTCTCTTGCAAAGTGTGTTTTTTTGGTTCTGGTTGGATTAGGAGACTATCCTACACAAAGCACTGGGCCTGGATCTGCTTATGTTGTAAAGGTCCACTTGAGTCATAAGACTCTCTGAAGTTGGGAGTTGAGTCAATTTCACTCAGGGCACATGGACTGAGAGAGGGGAAGGGTGTCTCTTGAACAAAAATCTGGGATATTGACACTAAAAGAAGGAACTTATACTCAGGAGACAGAAAAGCATTGCTACTGGCTCAAATACCTGTGTGATTTAGGCAAATATCTTAAATGTCTTGGAGCTTCATTTTCCTCCTGAGAGTAACAAGGTGATGGTAACTAGTTAATGAGATTGTTGTAAGATTCATGAGTAATAAATGCCTAAACTACTACCTGGTACAGACTATATACAAAAAAAAAAATGTTAATATGTTTTTTCCTTTCCTTTCCATTTGTTTATTGATTAATTCAAGAAATGTCCATTAGGAATCTACCATGTACATCATCACAATGCTAGATGCTGGGAATCAAAGATGGATATGACACAGTTTCTGATATTCACTAGTTCAGAGTCAAGGGGGTAAGACAATCATAAACAAATACAAAAAAAAAAGCATGTTAAGTGACATAACTCATTATACGTACAGGATGTCTCTTTTCCAACATATAAATGCAATGAGGTATATTAAGTGACATTTCACTAAATACTTAACACTACTATTGCATACAATTAGGGCTATTCTGGGAAAACCAGGGTTTTCAGCAGCTATCATTCTCTATCTGCTATCATTGCTCTGCCTCTTCCTATCTTCACCATGGACCAGAGATGCCTACAGGCAGTCAACTAGATGCTCAATTCGTTGCTGCCCATTCTCATCCCTGCCCCACACTACACAGCTTGGTTCTCTGCCCTGAAAATAAAGGAAGGTCTCAGGGTTTCTGCAAATCAGATAACCACATTGGAGTGACTCCCTGTCCCCCTTTTCTGCTTAGTTCCTTCTACCTTGGTTTGGGCTATGCCTAATTCCCATGGGGCTGGTAGGGTGTGGAATCAGGGAGGTTTCTGGACTTGATTCTTCTCCACAGGAGACTTTTCAAAGCTTGTGAGGAGTGTATTCCAGTCTTCTATACAACTTGGCCCATGAGGGGTTAAATTCCTAAGGAAATGATTTTAGAAGGCCCTTGCTGGCTTATCTCTTCACTTAAAAATGACAAATATTGTTCTCCACAGCAACCTTTGATCTAATTGCACATTCGGCATCATTCAGTTGAGCACACAATTCTTTCCAGAGTAGGGAAATGACAAGAGACTGAAAGGCCATAAAAGTTCAGCCCTTGGCTTTGTGGTTTTTTGCCTCAAATGCCACCCAGTCTCCTGCAGTAGGAGCATGCAATCATGGCTCCAAATTTTAAATGCCCTGATAGTAGGAGTTCCAGGGGGTCAAGGCTGTGGCAAGGTGGTGTAGGGGTGGGGGGAGGTTGGAGGACAGCAGGAGGACCCCCTGAGGATGTAGTTCTAGTTACCTCTAAGGGCATCAAAACCCAAATGGCAATCAGGCTGTGTTCAGGTGTTGGGGCGCCTTCATGGAGATGTTAACTGTGGACAGGTCAGAAAGGGTGAGGAACCTGTGGCAGGTTCACATAAGAAGGAGACGATGGAGAGTGGGATGGAAAGTGCCTGGCTGCCTTCTGAGTATTAGTCTGAAAATAACAAGGCAGGTAGATGGCAGGTCCTTATCATATCATCCTGAGAAACAGTCTGAGCTGAGAGACATCCCAGGGAGAAGAGAAGAACCTGTTCCTACATTTGATGTATGCTCCAGTGTGGGGCCTGCCCCTGCCTTGGTCAGGCCGTCAGCACCACTTCTGAGATTACTGAGCTTGCACACAGACTGGTCTCCCTGCCTCCGCTCCATCTCTCAGTGCTGTCACAGTAACCTTTGTAAAACATAAGTGGAACCACATCACCTTCCCCTATATCCTTCAACAAGTCTCAAAAGCCTACAGAAGAAGTTCGAACTCTTTGGTTTGGCTTTGAAGCTGATCTAGGAATTGTGCTCAATCTAACTTTTAAGTCTCTGCTCCGTAACATCCCTCTGCACACCTTGAGCTCCACCCTTCCCACTTACTTCTCTGTTTTCTGAGTGCGCCAGGCACTTTAGTGCCAATTTGCCTTGGCTCATGTGTATTCTCTGAATCTGTCCTCTTTTCTCTACCCATCAACATTTGACCTATGTTCCAAGTGCCAGTTAAAGCCATCCCTGATCCCAAAATGGGAATTTCTGGCTCCTTGGACCTCCTGACCTTCACTCTAACTGGTGACAATGCCAGTCTTAATGAGGTTATAAGCTGTTTGAGGTCAAGGACTATAAAAGTCATTTGGTACCAGCCACTGTGCCTAGCTCAGTGTCAGGCTCACAGTAAGTGCAGTAGATGGTGAATAAATGAATGAGAGAGAAGCCTTCTTTTGAGGTGAGTGGGAATAAACCAAAGATGTTTATCCAGAAAGGGCAAGGTAGTAAAGATGCAGTGAGGAATGTGTCTTTTTTTATTGTCAATATTCATTTGCAAGGCTGAGCTCAAGAGCCCTACCACAGAGGGATATAGAGTATGAGGACTGGAGACCTGTTCCAAATGGGTTCTGCTACTCTTGGGAGCCTTTTGTGTAATACAGAGTCCCCTGATTGGCCTACCGACCTTTCCCCAGGCTACCTGAAAGCTAAGTTATTGCCTGGTCCATAGTACAAGAGTCACTTCTCTAAAGAAAGGAGAAAAAGCATACAGGAGGGATGATACTAATAGTTACCACTTACTGAGCAGGCACAGTGTGCCAGGCACTCTGCTAAGCACTTGGGATGCACTCTCCCATTTACTCCAACACCGTGGTAACTAGAGATGATAAGAATCTAAGGCTCAGAATGCTTAAATCACTTGCCTAAGACCACACAGCTAGTAACTGATGGACCTTGAATCTGGACCCGGGTCTGTCTAATTCTAGAAGTCCACATTCTCATCGACTGCATTTTATAATCTTGGGGTGGGACAGTGCATCTGCAGCTGTGCCTGCTCTTCAGGAGGACCTTTGGCACCCAGAGGTTGGTCCCAGAGCAGTTGATTTGTGAGAGCTTCTCTCACCCCTGGGGTATCTGCGTGTGTATGTGTGTGGTGTGTGTGTGTGTGTGTGTGTGTGTGTGTGTGTGTGTGTGTGTTTGTGTGTGTGTGAGAGAGAGAGAGAGGGAGAGAGAGAGGGAGAGAGAGAGAGGAGTTATTCCACTGATTATGCTGTGCATTCTGTTGGGGGTAGGCGGTATGACAGAAATATGGCATGCCAATAAAGAGTATCTTTATGGTGCTGCTGACTACAGGGGCTAGAGTGTCTCTAGCTGGAGATAAAGTCAGGAAAGATGCATTAGACCCTGTTAGGATCTTGGGCAGCAAAGAAAGGAGGCAGATGGGTAAGTTGGATGTGCAGGGTAGGGGCTCAGCCTACCATGGCAGAAATTCCTGTCCTGTAGGAGGGGCTGCTGTTCATGTGTGGGAAGGCCTCCATGTGTGAGCTTCTGTTTGCCTCTTTCGAAGAAAACATTAATGTGATCCAGAGCACAGTCTAATCACCACATTTAATTACAAAAAAAAAAAAAAAAAAAAAACGAGTAAATCACTGGGCAAAATTAGTTTTCAGAGTCTTAATTATCACAAGAAAGTAATTAATAAGTGAAACAAGCAATGACCCAGCCAGAGTCCTATAGCCCTCAAGGATATGCCTCCCTCCATAGCACACGCTTGAGTAGCAAATGGGAGGAAGTGGACAGAGGGGCCTGCATTGAGTTTCAGAGCTCCAGTGGGCATCACACATTTCCTAAGGCTCCACACATTCTCAGAAGTTTGCCTGCCTTTCAAACTTGGTTTGCAAAGTTTCTAGGTCATTCCTTCCAGGCCCCTTTCTTTCCCAGGCCTCGAGGCCAGAGTAAGGCAGCAGAATTAGAATAAATAGACAGACTGTCCTCCCTTTTTTTCTCCCCCAGTGTAACAGGCTCTGGGCCAGAAACTCTCAAACCAATTGATGATAACAAGCTCAAGTTCAGTGCCATTGGCTCTCTGGTGAGACTTCCTGGCTTTTCTCATCTCTACTCCTTGGCTTGTATTTCTTTCTTTATTTATTCATTTTAATAGTAGCATCATATAAATAAAACACCATTATAAAAGTGTCACAGAAAGTTCAAAACTATTCATTATCCATTTCATACAGATTAAAATTGCCATCAAGGCTGTTTGGATTTGACTTGCGTTGCTTTCCTTCTAATGAGCCAGATAGAGAAGGCAAAAGATGCTAATTCATCCTTACATCTCTATCATATCTCGGCTTTTACTATATAAAGCATCAAGGTCGCATTCTGGGGAAATGTCTTTTTACCAAAGGTGCTATAATAATAATGAAGAAGCAATTTGTTTCAGCAAACTGCCTGCAGTAATGAGGCTTAATTATAACCATGTTATTAATACCGCTGCTTAAGGTAATTCACTTCTGAGCGGGGTGCAGAACAGTAAACTATAATTTAAACAAGAATCGAGACCTAATTTAAATCATCGGATCTACTGTGGAAAAGGCAAACAGAACGACTGTAATCCGCTCGTGATTTGAAGCTTCCCTTTCATGCCATTTCCGGGAGACCTGGGTGCCCGTCGGAGGGGCAAGGGCCTGGTATCTGGGCCTTGATCTCTCTGCCTTCTTCTGGGAGGCTTTGTAGGTATGGCAGCCATGTGGACCTGCATCGAGACCTCTGCTGCCTTTTGACCCCCTTCCCTATGTAAGCAGTGGAGGCTGAGAAGTAGGGAGGAAGGTCTTGGTCACCTGAAGGACATCTCTGCTGTGCTCTCGAACCCATCTTAGTTCTCTGCTAATCTGTAATGAAAATGTGGAGTTTTGTGCTGGAAAGGAACTTGTTCTGTTTTCATCTTCTACAGAAGACCATATGCAGGCCCAGAAAAGGGAGGAACAATTGTCTTTGTGTCCTTGCCCAAGAATACACAGTTGGCTGCCAGGTATGAATAGAGATCTTCTGCCTGCCAGGGCAGTATTCTTGCAGCAATATCAGCATTGTTTGGGGGTCTCAATGTCCCTATGCTTTCTTGCATGTCACCTAAGACATCAATGATTCCCAGACCTGGCTGTTGATCAGACTCTTCTGGGAGGCCAGTTAGAAAATACAAGTTCATGAGTCCTGTCCCTAACACCTAAATTCTGATTTTCTAATCTGACTTTGGGCCAGGTTATCTATGTATTTGTCAAGAACCTTGATTGTTCTGATGCAAGTGGTCTAAAGGGTCCAAGTAGTTCATTTGTCTGTTCAGCAGCACCAGCACATTTAAAATATACAGAGTATGGAGCGGGCATTTGTGTGTTTTCTCGATTATGTCTTCTAAGTTACATTTATTCATTCCTCTATTCGATGTTTATAGGGCATCAATTCTGTGTAAGCCAGTGTTTATGCATATCAGCTCTTCCTAGTCAGACTATTCTTTAATCTCTGCTTCTGTATTTTCAATGAATTTTCCTTTAAATGCAGTACTATATTCCATGTTACTTTAAATGAAAATAAACAGGAAATTGAGAACAGATTTAAGTGTGTGGCAAAATTTATAAAAGAGCATATCTAACCCCATGTTTTATACTAATGTTCTGTGAATGTTAGCTATTACCAAGGTAAAGAGCTGTCCTTTCTAAGAGTCTTCACCAATGCTAGCTAACTGAGTAAAATTTAAGAATTCCTGGTAGTTAAGGCTAAGTTAATGAGGCAATTATGAATGCTCCATCGCTAGCAATTTACAAAGGCAGAAGAGATTTCTGGAGTCAGGGCAAACAAAGACAATATTTCCAGCCCTGACTTCATGATAAATCATAGAGGCCTCCATACCCAGTGGGTGGTGTGTAACTGATGCCCAGTTCCTACCTGTCCATCCTCCGTCCCACCACCAGATTGGCCAATCTTTTCCATTGTCCTAACTTGATGCAGGCGGTGGTAGGAAAGATAAACCCAGAGTTCACCAAAGAAGACTCACATACTTTTTCAAACTGAAGTCTACCTGCAGAGTATGGAGTCTCTCATATTCCTCACCCTCACCTTATCCAAGCCCCATGCACAGAAGCAGGTCCAAAGCAAAGCTAAATGTGGAACCCATTGGATTCAAATCCAGAAATCTCTTCTGAGGGAATGCCCCCCAGAAACTTTTCTACTACATTCTGGAGAAATTTTTCAAAAGTTTTGTTGCTTGTGAAATGTAAAGCAGCGGAAAAGGCGGGACTTCAAATGGCTTAAAAGACAATAAAAATTATCTTTTATTGAAGGAAGATAAAGGCTTTACTTGTTTTAAGTTCAGACAACCCGCTCAGGCCTGCCTCCGTTTACCTACAGGATCACCTACATGCATCCTCTCTCTCTCTGCCTTTCCTCAAGAGGACTGCAATTCCTTCCCTCTGCCTCCTCTGCTTTCTGTTTCTTTTACTTTATTTCTTTTTCAAAAGAACCCTTTCTCCTGGGTTTCCTCACTGGTACATGAACTCTACAAAGCCAAATGACACCAAATGATGTCTCCAGCTGGTGGTAATGATTGGGCTCTGGCTGAACTGCAATAACAAAGCTCAGAGCTATAAACAGAACCCAGACCATACTGGGAGAGATGATCCCTTTCCTCTCTGTCTCTCTGTCTCTCTGTCTCTCTCTCTCTCTCTCGTCCTCTTTGTCTCTCTCACTCACACACACACACACACACACACACACACACACACACACACACACACTGTATCCCATAAGTTTACATGCATACACATATGCATGCACATGTAATTTATTGCAGATATATGCACATATAATTTTTATGTATGCACATATAATACACACATGAAAATTCACATAAACAGTGTAAACACACAGACATCAATCCTGGTTTGTGTGTGCAAAGCATATACCTGTGTAGATACAGAGGCAGAGATAGCTTCATGCAGCAACAACCCTCCCTTTCCCCTTAATTAACCCCTCTTTACTTCCCAAAGTGCTGTATTCACCCCACCAATTATGGGGGCAGTTGTCTGGGGAAGTAGTCCATTTCGATCCTGGAGACACCGTGAACCCTTCCAGATAAAAATGTCTGGAAACTAACTGACAGCAATAGAGGTGGGGGAGAAGAAGAAAGTTTTGGTGTCTGAAGATTTGCCTTAGGGGGAAATAAACCCCTTCTGCCGTAATCCATTTCTCTGCCACTTCCCGCAGGCTGTTTCATCTCATATTGTGTGAGCTCCAAGGGGGTGTCCAATTTGAGGAACGATAACTCTAAAGTCATTTGCAGTGCCCTGCTGTGGCACAGTGTCTGACCGATCTGGCTGCATACTGCACTAGCTCTGAGGAGCTGACCCTCATTGTGGGCCTTGTACACAGGCCCCTACTTACTGGTGTTAGAGCCCCCAACTCTGAGTCTGAGTCCCTGGAATTCAGACTCTAGCTCCTCAGAGCAGACTCTCCAGGTGTAGCTTTGGGATTTCTGAGGGAGGCTGGGGTGGGCTCATCCTGCAAAAGAAACTGGGAGATCTAGGTGGTAGGCAATGATCCCAGGGAATGTTTGGGAGTGGTGGGACCCCTTGAGTTTGACATGGAAAGGTACCTAGAGAAATATCTGTGTCCTCCCTTAGTATAGTATGTATCTTGAGTCTGGAGGCCAAATGTCCTAAAAAACTCTGAGTTATTGTCAGGAGCCTCAGGGCTGTATTTAAAAACCCTGGAAATTGGAACCCCTTTTAAAAAGTAATGCCAAATAGGTGTCACCTTTCTAAGTCAATTAGACCATCACCTGGTCTGAAGGGAGAATTCGCCCCTCCTCATGTCATAATTCCTAGGAGGGCCTCTGCTCCTTGAAAGTACCACTCAGTCTTCCTCTATCACTATTCTGATAATACAAATATCTTTCATCTTATATTTTCAAAGCACTTTCACTTCCATTAGCCCATTAATCGATTCATTCATTGTACACATCTATTGAACACACGAGGCACTTCAAGTCTTTTTAGAACAAGGCAGGATCTAGATAAATATAGGCATACATATTGAGTATCCACAAACAGCAAATTGCTCTGCTGAGCACCATGGGGAATGAATGGGCTTTAAAGAGACAAAGGAGGGGCAGCCTTCAAAGAGAAGCCCCCTCCTAACACTCTGTAAGTTGGATGGCAAATCTATCGTGCCATTTTACAGACATATAAACTGAGGGCCAGGGAGATTAGATGACATTTTTATGATCACAAAATTATTTAGACTCTGATTCAGAATGCACTTCCCAATTCAAATCAGATGTGCCCTCCCATTCTGTTTTCTGAAGTGTTGCCTTCCAGGAAGTTCCTCCTGTGGCCAGACCTTCCCTTCCTTCTTCTTTTCTTGGCATCTCTGGAATAAGCTGTCTCAAAGGAGAAATAGTCACATTGCGATTCTTCCCGGGGTCCACATATATATTGCTTCGGGGATGAGAAGAAAAAAAATTGTCTTCTCTATTTCCATAAAAAGGTCAGCAAGATGGAGCAGTTGTTTGCATTTCATATGCAGCCTCTCGAAGGACTTTCATTTTCTTCAGCAGAGCCCTGGGGTGGGTGAGGCGGGCTGGCTGTGTGACGTATCTACTGTACACAGCATTAAGGACAATGTCTTCCTCTATCTCAGCCTTTCCTCACAGATGAAGGAAGTTCCACTCTTGGCCAGTATTCCAGCCAGGAGCCTGAAGCCAAGAGAGGCTAAAGGACTTGCCAGAGGCCACATCAGAGGGTAGCAGAAGGTTGGCATTGCTGTCCTCGCAGAAGCTTTTACCTGAGCTTGGGCTCTCACCTATTTCTTTTCTGAGGAAAGGTGTGTGTGTGTGTGTGTGTGTGTGTGTGTGTGTGTGTGAGAGAGAGAGAGAGAGAGAGAGAGAGAGAGAGAGAGAGAGAGAGGAGGGGGAAGAGTGTGTTGGATGTGTGAGATGAGGCAGGTTCAAGGTTGAAGGGGAGAGCAATGTAGCTGTTTTCTCTCTGTACATGTCATCTTGTCAAAAAATTCCAAGACTCTTCAAGCCCCAGGCCCCTCTCAAGTAAGGTCACAATGTCAACCCCTGAGCAGCTGGAATAGCCACAGGAATGATAATGCAGCTGCCTAGTTAGCTTAGCGAGGGGCTGGCCTCCAGTGCCCGTGCCTGCTCGCCGATGCCTAGGGTGGAGCCTGGCTCTCAGAGGAGCTGCTCTGGGGCAGGCAGGGCACTTCTGGAGCAACATCTGTCACCTGCTTGCTCAGGCCCTAGGAACAGAATGGCCCAGCCTTCTGTCCCTCTGGAGCAAGAGGCAAGTTGGTTGTAAGCAGGCAGAACTGACTCTGAGCGGAATAAACAGAAAGGGGAGTTTTTTGAAATGACATCAGAGTCTCACTAAATCTTTCTGCAGAAAGGATTCCTTACTGATCTGAAGAATGATCAGGTTCCAGGGTCGTCTTGGAGAGTGAGAGGCAGCTAGGACAACAGTTGCTTTTTAGTGGAAGATGATGTCTGGCCAGGCAATCATCCTGCTGTTGCATGGGGCAGCTATGGCCTCTGCCAGCTACACTGTACCACCACTGTCACGGGACACCTCTTACCTGTGTCCCCATCTCCAGGGGCAAGGGCCCACTGTCTTTGCCAGAAGGCCAGGTGGGAGCAGGTGACTGATTGGACTTAGGCCACATCCCGGCAGTGGGGAGCAGAGGGTCTGTGTCTATCTTTTTGTAGTGGGAGATGAGATGGTGAAAAGGAAGCCTTTTGTCTATCAGAGAGATGCCAAAGATCTGGCACTTCTTTTGTGGGAGAATTAAGTGGAGTAATGAGACTGGAAGAGGCTTAATAACTCTTTTTAAATAACTGAAAGTCTTTTTCCTGTATTTTTTAGACGGTGATGGACAGATGGCCAATGGAGAGGGAATGGGCTTAAATCATTTCAGGAGAACAGAGATTAGATGTGTGAAAGGGGTTTCCTGACAGTGAGGGGCTTCTGGGCCTTGGGGTAGACGTCTGTAGGGTGGTGGGTCCTTGCTATGCAGAGTAAAAAAGATCTCTCAGGTGGATTCTTCCTCTCTTGTCCCATTCCTACCCCTTGGAGAAGTGTCTGTTCTCTTAAAGGGTCTAGGGCAGCATCCTTTCCAGGACATACACATAGGAGCATAATGACAGAGGGCAGGTGGGCAGTGGCTAGAAGATGGGGTTCTCAATCTCTCGAATAATGGAAGAAGATACTACTGAAACTCTCTTTACCTCCAAGAGAATGAGAGTGAGAGGGAACTCCTTAACTGGAAAGGCAGTGTTCTTTCAGTCAGAAAACAGATGTATGGCCCTGTCTGGGGGATTTCTCAGGGACCCTAGAGTGCCTCAAGCCATTTAAGAAAGAGCCATGCCCGAGAGCCCCATACTTGTGCAGAAAATGTACACTCAGTGTCCTGGCCCTTTAAAGCACTACCCCCAAACGCCACAGCCAGCATAGAAATGGGGCCAGCCCAGTAGCTCTCAAAGGAGCCCAAGCAATAAATGATGAGCATCTTCCCTGAACTCATCTCCCTGCGTCTGATGTTTAAAGTGAATTGAAACGAATATCTGATAAATGAATAAACCTGTAAATGGAATCAAAAACCTTATGAACCTGAAGGAGAAATAAGAGTCCCAGGTCTGTTAAGTCTAAATTGAATAAATCTGATCAACTCCCTGACAATTTCTGCCAACGCTCTTGAAGAAGAAGGAGAAGAGGGGTGAGCAGAGATCGGGCAGTGGAGGGGGAAAGAGTGGGTGGGGGAGGGCGAGGCAGGAATTTTTTCAGTGATTAAGTTATCACCATGAGCCAACCGAGAAGACCCAGGTGACCCCTGCTTCACTCAGATGGACTGAATAAATAGATGACATTAGGAGGCTCTTGTAAGACTGGCTGCTCCTATGTGTCTGCCCCAGAGGACACCTCCGGAGAACTATTAAAAATTTGTATAAAATCGGCCCAAAGCCCCATTTTGGACCTGTCTAGGAGAGTCACAGTGGAAGAATGGCAGCCTGTGACTTAGTTACTGGGCCTAGGTGGGCTCAGCTGCTACATGGGCGTTGGTCAGGTGGCAGATCTTAAAGTCATATTTAGACTTCAAGGAAAGTCACATTTAGAATAAGCTCAGAACAGTGACGGAGCCAAAGAACTCTTCCCTTGCTCACCATTGACCTCTGCCATTTTCTGCCTGTTATGTTGGACAGGTACTTCCTGTAGTTGTTTTAGAACATGGGGTCACAGAGGAAAGAGAGGTAGAGGGGTGCAGAAAAAGGTTTTACTAGGATGGTGGGGGCTGAAATAGACCGAGTGGAGGGAGCCAGAGGAGGAGAGCAGGCCCTGCTGGAGAGGGAGATGCAAGGGTCAGCAGAGCCCTGCTGGGGCAGGCTGGGAGGCTTGCAGTGTCTGGGAGATCTCACCGGGACCTCTGGTCAAGGCAGCTTCATGGCCATGGTGAGTAGGAGTCTTCAAGGAGTGTGAAGAAGGGCTCTGATCTGCAGAATTTGAGGTATCCTTAGGGACAGGATTAAGATTGTTGGGGCAGCTCCAGAAGGGGCCTGATTGCCAGAATCCATTGTGCCTGGAGTGTTGGGCCAGGAGCTCAGAGCAAAAGCCGATAAGTCTCAACTTTCAAAAATGCCTGTAGTTGATATATAAAGAGTCTTTTTTACCCTTGAGACTGCGCTGTCCTGTGTGGGAGAGAAACAAGGATGAGGGGTAGGTGAAGTTACATTCACACTGAGGAGTGAGAGAGTGATGGCTCATCAGAGACTCTCAGTCCCTTGACATCACTCGATGTGACTGTCTTGTTGGCTAAAGGCAATGGGATGTCTTCAGTCTTCTTCCAGGAGAGGGGAATGGTATCATCCTCAAATAACACTCTGGATTCTCAGGGTCATATCTCCAACTGTGATCTACACACCAAACTGGGAAGATGGAAGGACATATTCTCTGCCTATCACACCCAGGGAACCTGAGGTGCAAAGTCATAATTCCACCTGCCCACAGTCACCCAGCAGCCCAGTGGTGGGGGCAGAACTAGAAACCCGGTCTTCCACATCCTGCCTGAATGCCTTTGCCAGGTATTTCCTTGTTCCTGCTCTATCTGGAGAAGCAGAAAAGGGAATGTCAGGCATTGACTATGAGCCACTGGATTTTCAAGGAGTCACAGGGTCACACTGAGATGGAAACAAAAGGGGAAAAAAAAGTCTTCACAGCTTCCAGGAGATGTGCAGCCTGTCTCCGCAGACTGCTTGCTCCCCATCACAACCGCAACAAAATGCTATTTTCCTTTCAGTGGTGTGCACAGGTGCCAATCCAAATGAATATTATTCACACACTTCTGTCCAAACACTGTGAAGTCTTCAAAGGTTGATTAAACCTCTGACATTGTTGCTTTATTTCTTTGGCACTCCTGCCAGGTGAAGACCCCTCTCGTGTGACCTCACCCCTCCTATTTCTGTGTCCTTCTCCACACACCCCACCTCCTTCTCACAGGAATCCAGGTGTCCCAAGAAGGAATGGAACCTGGTTTCCTTGGAGAGGGATTGGTAGGGAACCTGGGTTGATTTAGTTTGCTGAGGACTCAGGGAGCCCATTAAAATAAGGGCACCTTGCATGAATGGGAGTTGTACAGGGGGCGGGGGCACTTAGGGCATGGAAAGTGAGGGATTTGACTTTGATTACCCAGCAAAAATCTATTTCTTGCTAGTAATGACTGGCTGGTGGATATTGGAAATCGCAGCCTCCCTGCTCGACTCATCAGTCCTGATTGGAGTGATGTCTCATTGGAAACCACACCTGGTAAAATGAGGTGTGACATGTAGCCCTACAGACCTGCCTTCTCAGGACAGCCTGACAGTGGTGACTCAGAGGTGCTCAGTACCGCCTAAAGTCCCTTTGTTAACCCAAGAGAGCTGGTAATGCTGGATTATTCTTCAGGTTTCCTTAATCTTACCTGTCACAGAGGTGGGGTGTACACAAAATTTAAAGCATCTCTGCACTACCTGCAGTGTTTCACAGAGTGCCTAGTGCCCAGGATTGCTCCACAATGTCAGTGTTAGGAAAGTGATACCTTGAAAGTTGTATTGAACCTCCACAGACCATCGAGTCTCTCTGAGTAGTTTATTTGTTGTTGTCCAGCATAGTTTCCCTTTTTCTTGGTAACAGCATCTCATATTTCCTTTGAAGAGCCAAACCTTTCCTATCCTAATCAAGAGGTTTGAGTGAGCTCCTGTCCACACCCTTAATCTCACCTTCAGGGATAGGTACATGACAAAAGACTGGCCAATTAATTTTGTGACTAACCCAAGGATTACTGTGAAAACCCAAATGCAATGCTGGGACTACTGATGGGAAAGAAGCATTCTTCCACCTGGCCCTGCTAAATTGATTACAGGTAAACTGGGGCCACACTTGACTATGTGGATTCCGGATGGAGGGACAACATTGGTGGCTAACAAAGAATAAAGAATAGTGGAGACACATATACGATCACTTAATTTACAACAAATATTCTACCACAATTCACTTTTTAATAAATGGTGCTCGTTTCATTGGATATTTATGTGAAGGAAAATAAATCTTGACCTCTACCTCACATCATTCACAAAAAATTAATGCTCGAGGATCATATATCTAAATATGAAAGCTAAAAAAATCAACTTTCTCAGAGAAATAAAAAAAGAACATATTCATGCCTTTGAGATAGTTTTCTTCAACAGGATATACGCACACTCCCAGCTCCCACTGACACAACTAAACATAAAATAAATGTTAAATTGAACTTTATTAAAATTAAGAACTTCAATTCATAAAAAGACACTAGTAAGAGAGAGAAGAAGCAAGTCAAAGACTGGGACAAGATATTTGCAACTCATGTATCGAAAAAAAAAGGACTACTATAATCTGAATATATAAATAACTCCTACAAACCAGTAAGCAAATGACAAACGATCCAATTAAAAAGTGCTAGTGGGGGTGTAAATTGGGATAACTGCTCCAGAAAAACATTTTTGAAGTATCTATTAAGACTAAACAAACATATGCTCCATTTTCTGGCAACTCTACTCCAGAGTATACATACCCAGCAGAAATTTGTGTTTTTGTCCACCAAAAGACATGCACAAAGATAGTCATACCAGCTATATTCATAATAGCCCTAATTGGAAACAATGTGTTTATCAGCAACAATTTGTGGTATATTCATACAATAGAATACTGCACGGCAACAAAAAAGAACAAGCTTATGTTAAAACTAGAAGCATAAATTTCACAATTGTAATCTTGACTGAGCAGTCAGCCACACAGGAATACCTACTGTGTGATCTGATTTATATGAAATCTAGATAAGAAAGACAAATCTATGGTGATAGAGTTCAGCAGAGTGGCAGGTTTACTGACTACAGTGGGGCATAAGAGAGCCACATGGGGAGCTAGAAATCCTGTATCTTGATCTGGGTGGTGATTTAGTGTGTTGAAATTTACTGAAGTATACACTTAAGATCTGTATACTTTACTGTATTTAAGTTGTACTCTAATATTCTTTAAAGGATAAGTAAAGAGAAAGGAGAGATTGAATCCTGTGATATCATCTGAGCACCTGGATCAAGCCATGTCTGAAGATAAACACTCCTGGACTTCTAAGAGCCAATTAATTTCCCTTTTTTTTTTTTTTTTTTTTTTTTTTTTTTTTTTTTTTTTTTTTTACTTGAGTCAGTTTGTGCTAGGTTTTCTCTCTCTTGCTACTTAAATTATGTTCATGATTAGCATTTTCCTGCTTCCAGGCCAGAGTATTCCTCTTTTAGGCAGAATAGATGGGGGAAGTTCTACACTTAATGGGTTCCCAAGTGAGCAAGTTCTTTAGTCTGTTTCTGGTTCTACTAGTAGTATGCTACCAGGTGGGAATCTGACATATTTGTGCCTCAGTCTTCTCATCTGTAAAATGGAGCTGATAATAGCACTTACCTCACACAATAGGTCAGGTCCTTTTGTGGAGTCTCAAATACCTTTTATTCTTCTTTCTAATCCTCTTTGACTAATGTTTGTGACTATAACTACCATCAGGACAAGAACTGTCAGTTTTTCTCACTACCATATACCTAATGTCAGGAACATTCCTAGGGTTTATAGAATCCTGGGCATTTTTTTTTTTTTTTGTGGAGCCTCTGTATAATCAGTTTTAGTCACACAAAGTCAGTATGTCAGCACATTCTGGTGGCCCAATCTCATGGAACTCCATGAAAGAAATACTGCTATGGCTAGAGAGAGTAATTTGCCCACCAATCCACATACTTGAAAGAGATTCCATAGGTGTGAGGTACCTCAGAGCATCTGGTCAAACCCACATATGAGTGTTTGGCATGGATAGGGTGGGAAGGTGGGGTGAAGGTTAGAGAATGCCCTGAAGGGGAGAATCAGGGACAGTGCTCACATGGGGCTCAGGTTTCCCTCCCTGGTCAGTGTGGTCAGTTCCAGTAGGTACTGGGAACCAGAGAAAAATTTTGAAAATTCACAAGAAGCTACTTCAAAGCACAAGACTTTGAGGTAAAGGTGCTTTTTGCCTAGGTCTCAGATTAGGACTGCCCAGAACAGCATCTGGCACACAAGAAGTCCTCAATTCAAGTTTGTTTGAATAAATGAATGAATGGAAGGTTGCACAAGGATTATATAACACATGGTAAGTGGTCAATATGTGAGATAGTTGTATTATTATTCCTGAGAGGCAGGAACCCTCCTTGCTCTCATACCCCCCATAGCAAAGAAGTTGGGTAATGGGGTCTTGTGACCTCGGACTGAGTGAGTCAGCTTCTCACAGGGTCAGGCTTGGGAACAGTTCCATTGTAATACTGTCACAGAGGACGGATTCCCAGGAGGAACAAAAGGGCCGGGAAATCAGGCCAGGGAGAAAAATACCCTTTTGGGGTTATTTAGCGTTTGTTAATTGGTCACCTCGTTAGCAGCCCATCTTCAGCCTGATTCTAGCAAGTGAGCAGGCAAAAGGGAGGGGGTCACCCTGGCCAAGACTGGCTTTACAGACTCAATAATAAGGATAGAGCAATTACCGGAACTTCCAGAGCCAATTCCTGTTAAGAGCAGGCCAGGCTGGGCTTTGTCCTATGGAGTAGAGGAAAAGGTCAGTATGCTCTGTGGGAGGAGAAAAAAAGAGGCCTTCATAGCGGAAAGAGCTTGCCTGAGGGAGGGAGACAAAGAAAAGGAGGGCTCTGTGGAGGTGAAAAACTAAAGAAAGAATGACATTTGGAAGTTCCTCAGAATAAGGGGAGGAGAATAATAAAATAAAAATTACAAGGGAGAAGGAGCCAGTGGAAAAAAACAGGAGAAACCAAGGGGAATAGCTACTCCAGAAGGCAGCTAGGGAGGCAGCCTAGCAGGGGGCTGCCTATGCAACCTGAGCCAGTACAAGCCCTCTCTCAGCCTCAGTTTCCCCCATCTGTATATTGAGGAGCTGTGTAGATCTGATATTCTTTGGGTCTCTGATTCTATGCTTGTGCGGATATGTGACAAGAAGGGATGTAGAGCTGAAGGGCATTACTAGGAATGCTAATTTCTGCCATGTCCTCTGACATGATCTGAGGCATAAATAGTGCTACTCCCATACGTTCCACACATGTCCCAGCCCTCTTAAACTAAAGCAGAGCCATGTGGCTAGATCTGGTCAATGAGCTGAAGCACAGAAGAGCTAATGAATAGTTCTCCAGCTGTCTCCTCCCTGCCATAACGGATTCCAAAGCCTATGTCCTTGAGTCACTAAGTGGAGCAGAGGCCTCCACAGACCCATATGGGATAAATATCTTTAGTGAGAAATAAACCTCTGTTGTTTGTAAGACACTGAGGTTTGGGTGGCTTGTTTACTGCATAAGCATAACCTAGTCTGTCCTGACCTATGGACAGGCTAAGTTTAGAGCCTCAGGACTACACAATTGCAGCAGCTTTCTAAAGGGCAATTCTATCACCAGGATAACTCTTTCTGTCTTACCTGCCTCACTGCTACTGACGTACCTCTCTGAACTACTGATCTGGTATGTCTATCCTTATTCACAAACCCTCAGTAGTTCTCCAGTGTCCACCAACAGGTGAAAGGCAAACTTTTTCAGTGATACAGGAAGGTCCTTCAATTTCATGTTTAGGACCTACATGGAGGGTCATTTAACTTGGAGTGAAAGAGAAAAAGAGAAGCAGAAGTAGGGGTAGTAAGTGACCCTATTTGCAGAGGATTGTGGTATAGACTCGAAAGCAGGGGTCCAGGGCTAGGCTGTATGTCTGAAACAAGTGTGGGCTCTATGGGGCTTTATGTCTATTCTGTTACTGAAAGTCCCTCTCTCTCCCTAACAAATATCTATGGATACTTGTTTAACACCCCTCATCTACTAAGATGAAAAGATATCTGTCTCCTTGGTTGGTTGGAACCAATGAACTGGGGGGAAAAAAAGAGTTAGCAATTATTCTGAGACCTGCTTGTGGATCAGCCCTCTGGGCCTGAGCCCTGGGTGGGGGGAGGGTGGTTCGATCAGGTGGCATGGAGGGTCCTTTCCTAATCTAGAAGTAGGTATCTTTCTTTTATAGAATGTAGTCTGCTGTACCAGGACAAGGCCTGCAAGGATTAAAGAGAACTCATAAAACCAGCATGTTCCCTTTCTAAATGCCTCAGAATGGCATAGGCCTGGGATTCCTGACTGGGCGGGATGATTTCCTCTGCATATCTTGGCCCAGGCCAGGAAGCCCAGGTACAGGATCAGGCTCTCATTTAGTCACCCTCTCATTCACTGAGCAGAAACAAGACATCAGCAACACAAAGGCAGGGCCTATCCACACAAGCACTGGCTTCAGAGCCCATAGGAGAAGGGTAGTGCTTTTCTCATGACCCTTCCTCTGTCTTTGTTTCATGAATCACTTGTCATTGTTTTCCAAGAACCCTTTCCAAGGAACTATGAATGAGCATGAGTGGGTGTGCAGCATGATAGGAAGTTTCTGCGTGAAAGCTGGAGCACTGAGTTTCCAGTGGGCGATGGGAAGATGCTCAGCATACCTCCTTCCCTAGCCCTCCTGCCCTCATCCTCAGGATGCCTCCCCTGATCCTCTTCTGACCAATCTATCTGTTTCCAGGCTTTGAGCACAGCTCCAGGATCCTTTGCTTCTTTTTTGCCTTCCTCCCTTCCAACCTTATCACCCACAGCAGTGGGTATTCATTATTTAAACAACCCATGCCTCTAAAGTCTTATTTACCCAACATCTTTGCACAGCATATGTCAAAATTTACAGTAAGTGCATTCATCCCATAATAAACATTTGGCTTTGCTGGTCTACCGGCAGCAGGGCTAATTAGGGAGAGTGATTCTCTTGTTATCTGAAGGGAGGTCAGATACAGCAATTAGCATCCTTGCATGGCTTTCATAATTGTGACTTTGAGGCTAGGCCCTTTGGTGCCAGGTGGAGAAGAGAAGTTGGCAGGGAAGAAAGGGGAGTCTTCCCCAGCAAGTTCTGGAAAACCAAACCTGAGCTTTGAGAAGCAGGCAAACTGGTCGGTTGGTTTCTGGGCTTCAAGTCCTACCTGCAGTCTGAGCTCCCTGCTTGCCTTTCGCCTCCCCAGCAGAACCCAGTCTTGAGAATATTCTCTCTCATCTGTCTACCCAGCCTTCTCTGTGGGCATTTGTGAGGGCATTTGCACTTGAAAATCCTGCCATTGCTTCAAAATGAAAAGCATCCAAGCCAAGTAGGCACATCTAACAACCACCATTTTGGGGTTTGAGAGAAGCTTAAAGGTTATTTGGCTTGTCTCTCTCCCCGTACCTTTGATGGTCTCTATGGAGACTCTACCAAACAGTTGTTCAGCTTTGATGGAAAACTCTCTGACCTCCCTTCTCTGAGGAGGAAAAACCTGAGCACTTTGGCATGGGCTGAGATTTTCTAGGAGCAAGAATGGACCATGGGCATGGCTGGGGATGAATCCTAGATACTGCACTTGCCATCTCTTGACAATGCAAACTTGGAGACAAAGAGATTCAAAGAGACAGGTACAAGGGAACATGTAGAGAGCCAGGCCCAGCTATGAAACAAAAGGTGATGACAGGGAGCAGGCAGAGACAATGGAGTCAAGAGAACTGCTCTTTAGGAGTCCCCAAGACTACTCTCAGGTTCAATGATTCACTCAAAAGACTCACAGAACTCAGTGAAACTGTTACACTTACAGCTATAGTTTATTATAGCAAACAGATACAGATTCTAATCAGTGACAGGGTAAGGCACATTAGGCAGGGTTCAGGAGAGTTCCAGGCATGAGCTCCCAGTTATCCTCTCCCAGTGGGGTCATCTAGACAGCGTTTACTTCTCTCAGTAATGATGTGTGGCAACATACACAAAGTATGCTTACCAGGGAAATCAAAGCTTTAGTGTCTAGTTTTTTTCTAGGGATCTGTCGTGTAGACATGGAGTGCCTACATGGTAGACCTTAACCTCTTGCTCTTACAGAGGTCTAGCTGATTCTGAGTGGCCCAAAGCCTCAAGATAAAGAAAGATACTCTTATCAAGCTGACATTCTAAGGGCTTAGAGGATACCTCCTAGAGCTGGGCAAGGGCCAAGCATTTCTCAGGACAAAGTTAATCTTTGTCCCCCTGGATATCCAATGAAGAGGCTGAGGAAATGTTAGGAGAACAGGAACCCACCTCTCCAATCTTCATTTCCTCAGGGGTGGGTCTGGGGGAGCGCCAGCATCTGAGCCCAGAAAAAGTCTTGGAGTGATCTCTCCACCTGGGGATGGTCTGGACTCCAAAGAAGAAGTCTGAGAGAAGATGCTGTTTATGGTGCAAGAGCAAAAGAGTGAAAGGCTAGGGGTGTGGAGCTCCTCAGATATACATTTTCAGGGCATGGAAGTTTGCTGTTTGAGAGACAGTGAGTGCATCAAGTTTCCAGAATCTAGTGAGCTTGGGTTTTAAAACCTGTCTCATCTACAGCCATGCTACTCTGAACAAGCTTGATCCTTTCTGATCTTGGAAGCCAAGCGGTGTTTGGCCTGGTTAGCACTTGGATGGTAAACCACCTGGGAAGATCAGGTGCTGTAGGTGTAAAAAATAAAAAAATAAGGGATTGTAAACTGATGAGGTCCTTGCAATCTGTGAGGTCAGCCAAGGGTTGCCTCGCCTAAAAAATAAAAATAAATAAATAAACTTCCCAACTTTGTTGCTTAGATAAATTACGTAACCTCTTTAAGACCTGGTTTTCTCACCTGTCAAAGGAGAATGGTAACTGTTCCTGTGTCACCTGACTGTGGTGAAGTTTACATGAGATGGATTTGCGATAAATGGTAACTATCTTTATCCTCACCATCTTCACCTCCTGATGAAGCAGAGTTCATCTTTAGATGCTCTTAGCTTCTATAAAGTTCTTATACTGAGATGAAACATTTGTTTAAAACAACTTCCTTGTTAAACTGACCTAGCAATTTATCTAATCTATCTCTGTCAGTGGCATCACCATTTTTTCAGGATCATCAGGTATACTTTCACTTATTCACTCATTCATTTAAATATATTTATCGTTATTTGTCTATTGATATTGACATTGTGCTAAATGATATGGGTAGAAAAAATAAGACACTTTTTACCCTTATGGTTAAATGAGATAGCAAACAACTGCATAAAATAAAGTTAAAATGTTCTGTTTGGCAAATGTACTGAGTACTTGGGGACATACAAAAAGCAATGATCTACTCTTTCACCTCCTAAATGCACCTTCTCATTCACTGTTATTCCCCACTTGAGATAACTTCCAAATTCTCTCTTTATTTTCAGTTCTTGTTGCTATGGGTTCAAGGATTGTAAATAAATTTAACCTTAGGATGGAATTCACAATAACTGTTAGTGATATCCTAGAGGGCTGTGTAAGAGGGTTTCTAAGGCTGCATCATAGCCATAAGAATGAATTAGACCACCTATCTGAAGAAAATTTGAAATCATTATCTAAATCTGACCTTCTACAATAGGAGCATACTCAAGGCCATTGATTGTGATATATATGTGCCTGGTCTGATTTCTTCTTGCTAGACTTTGGGGAGGATGCAAGAAATACCCTTGAAGCAAGAATAATGAATAAAGACGTGGTTACTTAGCACTCACAGGCCAGTGCTCACCACCTGAGATGCCAGGAGCTCCCAAGAGGAGTAAAAAAGTCTGAGAACTAACTCTGTGAATTTGAGCTAATGTAGAGTAGCAGGCTATCTCATCTTTGCTAGTTATATTGAGGGAAAGGGGTAGACCTTGGGAGGGGTCTTGGTGACTTATATAAAACTTGTTTGAACAACATTGGAGATGTCCACAGTCTTGCTCACATGTTTGAGAAGACATTATGATACCACTGAAATCTCCTAAGATTCTGCAGGCTAGATGGATAGGGTCTTTCCAACCTCATCTCAAGCCTTTTAAGCAGTAGAGATACCCATAAGGAGGGCAAAGAGAAGGGTACCCAAGAAATTGCAAGAAGGAGTCCCACCAAAACTATGAGGAGGAGAGTCCCTGCACACATACATCACCCAAAACAACAAATCTTGTCTTGTGAGTTTGTAAGCAATTTCCCTGACTGTAGCCCCAACGTGAACTTTTTGTCCCAGGCCCCAAGTTGCCTGTGAGCTCTGCCAGGGGAAGGCTTTGGGTTGACCAGCTCAACAGAGACAAGAACAAAAGAAGTCTCCTTAGTCACCTCTGAGATTAAAAGAACAAAATAAGAGAGAAGAAAAAAGAGAGAGGAGAAATCAAAGACTAATCCAAAAAATTCTCCTTTAATCTTAGAGCTTCCAGACCTAGTTTCCCTTTCATCTAGGACTTCGACGTTATCTAGTTATTTTATGAGTAGTGAAACCACAAGGTGAAGAGAGGGTGGGGGGGAGATTAAATTAATGAGCAGGTAAGCAGGTTTATTATTTCCTCTGATCCTTCCTTCCTTCCTGATAATTTCTCTGAGCCAATTTGGGAGGCAGAGCCTATCATGTTAACTCAGAGACAGACTATTGTATCCATGTTCTTTCTGAAGCCATTTATCTGAAGGATATTAAAGATCCAATTTACATAGACATTATGACATTGTGAGGAGGGTGTGTACACGTGCACATATGAAGGAGAGAGAAAGAGAGAAAAGGAGCTAGGATTCTCATTTGATCAGGCTTGTGTTTGTGCACATGCTCAACCTGCATAGAAAGTCATCTCCTATGAGGCTCTCAAAGAAGTTTGCAATCACTCAAAAAGTTAGTTCAAGAAGTCATTGGGCCTTGATAGATATCAGGCTCCAGGCAATCATGGAAATGTTTATTAAATTTGTGATTAAACCCTCATGCTCCTGCATTTCCTTATCCTTGCTACAAGGTCACAGTAGAGGAAACGGGACCCTCTCGAATTTGAAATCTGCCTAATTGAATGCCTGGTTATGTTGGTTCAGCCCATGTGTGTGCTTGTATGATGAGGAACAGGGTAGAATAGATTCCAGGAAGAGGTTAGACTCCCAGGTTAACTCTCAGCTTCCAGGTTAGCCCAATCCAATGCATAGTCATTGATTCCACATCAGGGAATTGAATGACCTGGGACAGCTCATATCACTTTAGGGGGTGGGGGGTTGGGTAGCATGTCATTTTATTCACTTATGAAACAGGAAAAAAAATACTTCTCACCATGGTTTGTTATGAGAATGAAATGGAGAGATACGCATAATATCACTTTAAATAATTTTATAGAAAGAATAGCGTAACACCCAACTATAGTGGATGTAGCGAAGATTCTATCAGCACAGGCCAATTCCTATTTGCTGATATTGCTTTTACCAGAAAGCCTTCTGATGTATAACTGGGCCTCCTGAGCAGACCTGTTCACCAAATCATGCCAATGTCAGTGTCAGTGGTCTTATAGGGGATGCTGCCATTGTGAATAAGAGCTGGCATTGATCTTCAAATGTTTGGTTCATTCAGCTTACCTGGTGCAATGGTTTATACACCTGGCTCCACTTAGATAAGCTGGGGAGTTATGAATATCTCCCAGGCCTCTCTCCAGACCAATTAATTCAAGAGTCTGAGAGTGGCCTCAGGCTACAATATTTTTATAAAGTGTCCCCAAGTATTCTAAAAAGCAGCAGGGGCTAAATCATAGATCCAGTACATATATGCATTGTACTTGGCTCCAGATGATACAAAGATGAATGAGATGCTCTGAGCTCAACATAAACCATCTCCCTGACACCAGAACACCCCTGAGAGAGGTAGCAGGATTATATTTCCGATTTTGCAAAGTTGGGGGTCAAGATGAGACCCAAACCTTCTGATGACACAACAAAATGATCTTCCCGTCTACCCCTCATTCATGAGCTGAGCCTGCTGGCCTTACTCCTTCAGAATACCAGGTACCACTAAGCTCGCCTTGGCCTCTGACTGTAGCCTCTCTCCTGGCCCAAGTATCTCCTGTTCTCTATCCAAACTCTTGGCAATATCTTTCTGGAATCCATGAGTAGATCTTAATCACAGGAGACACCTGCCTCATATTTCTTTCTTCCAGGATCTCCCAGAAGACTCCTTTCTTCCTTCCTGAAGCCTTGACTCTTTTTGTACCTGCAGGTATGTTTACGGTTTGTTTCTGATATAATGTAGCTTATTTGAAAAGGAAAAAAAGATACCATACTTTTATCAATGAATGTAGGTCAAGTGATGAGCTCTGTTCACTTTGGATTTTTATGATTTGACCAGGCGACATCTCCTCTGAGCAGTTATCTTTCAAGGGGCATTTTCCCACATTATGCTTTTATCTTCCATATCTTGCATAGGTTTGCTTCCCTGCCCACTGTCCTCAGCAGCCCACATCTTGCATGCTTAGTTCCATGCCTATTACAAGTCAGAGAGGTGGTACCAGCTTAGGTCAGGCCTCTAGCTCATGGCTGGGTTATAATTCAGGCTTCCCAATCATTGTTTCTTTCTTTACTCTCTTCACAGCTGGCTGCGACAATTGGATGAGATTGTTTTCTCATTCAAGCCTGCTAAGAATCTGTTTCTTTCTGCATTAGAAACTTTGTTCTCATCTTCTTGGGGACTTAAAATACTGTCCTTGAACTGAGATGAGACCCTTGAGCATTAAACACACTTGAAACTTCAAATCTGCGTGTGTGTTGCTACAGAGGATCCCAGGGGAGCATCAGTAAGAGATGTGTGTTTGCTCTAGTACAAAGAGAAGCCTCACTTCTTGATGGAGTTGATCTGAGGGGCAGGGGTGATGAAGGGTTTTGTTGTTTGTCTACAAAGGAGGAGAGGATTAGGGGAGGAGAGGTTTAAACTCCAGGAGGAGTTGCTAGCATCAGCAGCCTCTTTCCCGAGAAGGATCATGGTCTCCTACTAAAGCAGAAGCAGGGCAGGTGCCAATGCCATGTGACTCTACAATGCCAGCCGTTTTTGCCCTTGAAAAATAATTTTTAAAAAAAGCACCACTGTGTAGCACATTTCCAGGCACTACCTCATTTTTTGTTCACATAACCCTTTGGGTAGTTAACACTATTATTACAATTGTCACATGAGGAAGTGGAGGCTCAAAGAGTACAAGGTGCATGCCTGAGATTGCCCAGCTAATATTGGATCTATGTTCTTTCTTTTATCAAAGGCAGTAAGTAGATTTCAATACCTGATAGATTGATAGTTGTTGCTTAGAAAGTAGGCTGATGTAAGAAGAATATTGAGATTGCATCTGAGCTCAGTGGGAAAGAAGGCTGCAGTTAATGTGTAAGGAAAACTTATTTTATCATCCAAACTGGGACGCTTTTCAGAATGACAGAGACTGTATTAGTAATTTTGCCTGAATGACAAGTACAAACTGGGACTGTCTGAGTGAATTAGGATGTGTGGTCACCTAGTTAAGTAATCATGTGTGATCTGGGTACTGGGTGAGGTAGTGGGTGGGGTTTACCAGTCTGCAGTGAACATGTCAGCTCTGACTTATTTCTATCACTTCTGTGAGTACTTCTCTTCTCATTCCCACTCCCAACAAGGAAGCTTAGCCTTTCATGCCCTGAGATAAGGTGAGAGGAGCAGTCATAGATCAGAAGTCATCTAATATGACCACAATCCAGACCATAATATGCCTTGACATTTGTGCTCCCAAATTCCCATTCCCCTCATCTCCTGGAGGGAGAACGGCCAAATGATGAATGCAAGGAAAAGGAATGGTCACTAGCTGGACACTTGTCTTTTTTGCCTGCAGCATCAGTGTTATGACCATCCCTACCCACCCCTCAGCCTGAGGACAGCCACAAACTCTCTCAAAACCCACTCTGTGCTTATTTGAAAAATATTCCTTCACTTCTGTAATTCACTGCCAAACCCTCATCACCTCTTGTTTTGATTGTTTCAATTACTTCCACACTTGGCTCTCTGCTTCCACTCTTGGCCTGCCATTTCATTCCCCCCTCTGCTAAGACACTGATATTTCTAAAAATTCATAGGTTGAAGCATTAACCCCTGATGTGAAGGTATTTGGAAGTGGGGCCTTAGGGAGGTAATTAGGTTTAGATGAGGTCATTAGGTTGGGGCCCTTATGATGGGATTAGTGCCTTTCTAAAAAGACACCACAGACCTTGTTCACTCTCTCTTCATGCACACACACTGAGAAAAGGCCATGGGAGGACACAGTAAGAAGGTGCAAGTCAAGAAGAGAGGTCTCACCAGAACCTGACCATGCCAGCACCTTGGTTTTGTACTTCCAGCCTCTAGAACTGTGAAAAAATAAATTTCTGTTGTTTAAGCCACCCAGCCCACAGTATCTTGTTATGGCAGCCCAAGGAGACTAGCACAGCATCTTAAAAATTAGGCTCACATTTACAGCCTTCCACAATCAACTTCCATTACTTCCCTGTACAGACTATGCTCTGACATTACCAGATTATTCATCATGTATTACATACATGGCTCATGTTCTCATGCCTCTGTACCTTTGTACATGTTGTTCTATTGCCTGGAAAAATTTTCTCTCCTCCTTTAATCTCTGATTAATGCCTACTTAATCCTTAAAGCCAATTTCTATTGAAATTTACCCATCTCTCAGCTCCAGGTAGAAGTAATTTCTCCACTCACTTTGCAGCTTAACATTGCTTACAGTATGCATACTGGATTACAGCTTTATCCCTCCCACTAGATGTGAGCTCAAAAAGGTAAGAGTTGTATACTGTTCATTTCTAACAGAATGTCTGGCACATCAGGTGCTTAAATAATGTTTGAAAAAGTAATAAGTGCACAAAAGAATGAATGAATGGATGAATGAATGACACCAGGTCATTCATGACAGAGCCTTTCTACTAAAATGTTCAGGCATCAGGGTAATACACTTGACTTCTAGGGAGTTCCATTACTGAAAGGACCAGGGATGAGAAAGACAGTGGAATTAGACTTTGAGGCTGAACAGATACACAGCTTTGCTTGCTGTCCTCTGGGAACCACTTTGTGTAGAGGCCAGAGGTAACAGTGAGGAGCAATAGGACTGGGGATGAAGGGGCACCCCATTGGACGTCCCACTTCATTTGCTAAAAAATACTCTACTGAGAAGTGCAAAGTGAAGAAACAGCAAGTGGGGAATGAGCTGGGAAAGCAAGCTCCTCTCTTTACCTCCACTTCCTACCCTAAGCTTTCTCTTCTATCTCAAAGCTGTGAGTGACCTTCTTTGACTGCCCCTAGCAGCATTAGACCTTGTTTCTCCCCTTCTTTCATGATCTTCACCTTGCCCTCTGGGGCCATTCCAGGAGCCTGCCCTACTTGATCTTTCCCATGGCATGGGAATGCCATGCTCAGTAATCTTCTATTTCCCACCAGCAGTTTCCTCCACAGTGATGTTACATACTGGTAGGGTGCACATAGTGGTGGTGGTGGGGAATGAGGCCTGGACCTAAACCTGAAACAGGCATTAGCCCCCGTGGGCTGACCCACCCTCATTCTGAAACTCCACTTAATCCTCAGGCCCTTGTTTCGTTGGAGGTCCTGTCTGCACCTTTTCCCTGACCTCATCACTGACCCCTTGCTGCAAAACTGTTTATCCACATTTCTCCTCTTTGCCCCAGCACATTTTGGCAGTCCAATTAGTGCCTTGCATATAGTTTCTTGAGTCTAAGCAATCGTCCTACCCAACCTTTCACCTCCTGATTTTGCTTTCCTGCCCTTGTAGGGAGATGTTTGACAAGCTCTCTTCCATTTCATTTTCGATCGAGCTGACACACTCAAAAGCTCTGCTGTTGTCTTCCAAATGAAAAGCAGGTTAATTAAGGCATATTTTCTGGCTTGTTTTTAAAAGGGAAAACAAAAGAGAGAGAGAATAGGTATCCTAGTTAATGGTTCCTAATTGTTTCTTTCCCCAAAAAGTCTTTGGTGAAAACAGCCTAATTGAGTATGTCCTAATCTTGCATTGAAAAATTGAAAAGGGCTATCCCTGGGCCACAGCCGAACTCCCACTTCTCTTGCAAGATCCAGTTCATATGCTATCTCATCATGGAAAACTCCCCTCTCTCTTAGACTAGGTTAGGTGATTATAGTGGACACTGTGCAGTGCAACCCAGAGCTCTCTGAAGGACTTGTTCTGCTAGCTTCTGGGAGAGTTGTTGGCAGATGACCCTCTCCTGTTAACCTTCCTTGAAAATTGTCTTGCTAAACAGAGTCATTTTGTCCAAAGTTAAACCCGTTTCTCAGGGCCACCTGTAGTCAACAATTGGTCCATGAATGCAAATGTGTCAGTTCCTGGGCCCTTCATTTCAGCTTGGTACAATTCTTAGATGCTATTTTAGGTTCAATTTCCTGTGGTGTTGAGTACAGACTTTAATGAGGCTGCATTTTAGCCCAACTCCTCTCTCTGCCCTGTTGTGCTGCCTTCCCTTTCTCACTGGTGCTGATCCCATGAGTACCCCCTAATAAGCTTCCTGAAGGCTCATCTCTATCCCAGGAACTGATTGCTGGGCAACTTGGCCTATAACAGTGAACCTCCTCTGTGTTACTGTGTTACTGTGTTACAGTCTTTCTGACCATCATCATCAGTGTGTAGTAATTTGTTATCCAATATGCATTGTAGGAGAGACATAATGCAATGAGGCCATGTACATTTTTTCATCTAGCAGAGATATGTTGATTTAATTATTTCTAAGCTTCTTGTGCTCTGTCAACTACAAATACTACCTGCCTACTTACCTAGTTATGATCCATCATCTATTTGTATCTGTCTGCCTATCTATCTATCTATCTATCATCTATCTATCTATCTATCATCTATCATCCATCCATCCAACTATCTCTCTCTAATTATGCTGTTGGTGCCCCACCCAGGTCCCCTTTACTGGCTGATACACCCATTCCCACCTGCTGTTAACTATTAGCTCATAACAGTTCACATCTGCACCCTTTTCTGGAGAATTTCCTTTGGCCAAACAGGAGCTGCTTCATCCTGATAGCTGTGCACCCACCTCCTCTTCCCCAGTGGCAGATCTCAGTCAATGAATGACTGGTATGAGGGTGAAAGGGCAGCCCTCCTGCCTCAAGGTAGAATAAACTTTGTAGTAGAATTTGCACTGCAGGATCCCCTGAGATCAGACTGAAGCTAGTTTTCAGCCAAGGGCAGATTCTTCCTTAGCTTTCCCTGGCTTGCCCTGCTTTGTTCCTTTCAATACCCTTCTCCTGATTATATGTCCCCAATTAATAATTTGAATGAAAGTCCTTCTCTGAGGTTGTGAGTTTTGGAGAACTTGACCTAAAACATTTGGTATCGAGAGTGGTCCTAATGAAGCCACAAAATAAACAGAAAGCAAAGTCAGGGACTAAATAAGGATTCTAGAATTGGATTGTAATGGAGACCTCATTGCTGGTGGTAGGTGGAATATTGGTAGTCTCTTGCAAGCTGTAACAGTGTGATTGCTAAGATTTTTACCTAGGTGAATTGGAGACAGGGTGCACTAGCTCATTCAATGTCTTGTAGATTTGAGAGGTGTGGTATCATGCGCAGGCTGCCATAACAGTATATCATAGACTGGGTGGCTTAAACAACAGAAATTTATTTTCTCACCATTCCAGAGGCTGGAAGTCCAAGATCAAGGTGACCACAGATTTGGTTTCTCTTGAGGCCATTCTCCTGGACTTCCAAATGGCTACCTTCTTATTATGTCTTCATGTGACCTTTTTTCTGTTCATGCTCATCCCTCGCATCTCTCTCTCTTCGTATAAATATATGAGTCATATTAGATTAAGGCCCTACCCTAATTACTTCATTTAATCTTAACTACTTCTTTCAAGGTCCTATCTCCAAACACAGTCACATTGGGGGTTAGGGCATCAACATATAAATTTTTGAGGAGACTGAATTCAATCAACAATACAAGGTTAGGGAAAATAACAACTGTAAAGTCTAGAATTGAGTAGCTTTGGCTAAGGACCACTGATTTGTTGAAGAGAGAAAATGACAGGCTCAAAGTCATTAATTAAGAATTTAAAACAAGTCATAACAATTAAAGAGATCTTCATTCCTATAGCCAGTAGTAGACAGAGCTAAAAATCAGGCACACATGGCTTAATTGTAGGAGTGACAGAACTTTGAAGAAGCCTGAATTCTCAGCCGAGGTAGGTTACCTATGCTGAAAGCAGAGCCCTGATACTTGGGATGAGAATATCTGGGTAGATGTACTTAATAACTGATTCCCCAGAATTCCCTGAACCACTGGGCCTACACAAATGGCCTATTCTCCCTTATTAAAGGACACTTGCTTAAAGATAATACAGAACCCTTAAAGGAGGCCTTAAAGACAATGCTTACCCTTCTCAGATCTACTCCTACCTAATGCTTCAGCCACCAGAACCACAGGTGAGAGTCAAATCTCAGCATAGCCAGAGTGGAGAAGTGCTAGTCCTGTGAAGGGATTAGAGGATTATATCTTGAACTACAGGACCTGGCTAAAATAGAGTAACAGGATCCAGGAGTGGATCCAGAAGGGCCTGGATGAGGAGGGGCCAGAATTTAAAGCTGGTTAGAGAGAGTTTTACAATACAGGGAACTCTCTCATGACATAGCATATAGTGCTCTGGCAAAGGCCCTGAAGCTTGGTTTTAATACACTGCTGAGATGGCTCTTGGAAGCTTTGCTAAAGCAATGGCCCACATAAAACAAAACAGAGTTGCCGGAATTGCTATGGTAAACTGGGTATGAAGAGATCAAAGGCTCAGAGAAGTGGGCATGCTAGAATCAATCTGTCCTATAATCTGAAAAATCTGCCAAATGACTGTGCTCCTCAGGGGAGTGTAGATGATTCTGTGATTACTAAAGTGGTTAGGTTCACTGACATCACCAGAGAGTCCAGCGGTAGGACTGATGAAGACCCTGTTACAGAACTGGGCTCCCTGGTAGAAATGGGGATGTCTCAGAATAGCAGAGGCCAGGTGGTGGAACCTAATTGTCAGAGGCAAGGTTAGCATAATTACCATAACAGTCAACAGGCTGGAATGGCAGTCAGGAGAACCTGATCTGCAGTGATTACTGGAAATGATACATAGATCATGGTGTACTTAGAGACAAGATAGATGAGCAACCAGCAAGGATACTCTCATATTATCTATATGTCTGTCTGTCTGTCTATCTATCTATCTATCTATCTATCTATCTATCTATCTATCTATCTATCATCTATCTATCATCTGTCTTCAAAAGAGATCAAGAATGGATAAACATAAAGCGAAGTTTAATCTCTCCAATAGAAAGTCATGATCCTTTGCCTGGTTTCTCAAACCCAGTTCTCAAACCCAGAATGCACTGACTAAAGGAGAGACCAGGTTATCATGAAGATAGTCTTTGTAACGCTCTGATGAGTGTATACAGGAGTGCACAGTATACAGTAATGATTCCTGCAGTTCTTCCCTAAATGACCTATATTTACTTACATAATGAGGCATTGGGGAAAAGAAAAGCACAGAACCTTGTGAGGTTTATTAAAGACAAGATCTGAGTTGACACTGATACCTGGGGATACAAAGCACAATTATGATACTCCTATTAGGTTACAGCGGCTCAGGTAATAAATAGAGTATTGGCTCAGGAGTGTCTCAAAATATCCACTTGGTGGTAATTTCCTGGGCTGCTAAAATGTAACTGAAATGGACATAACCGAAGGTTTAATATTTACTTTGTTCTTTGACCTATAGGGAAAGGACTATTGAGTAGAAAAGCCAGTAGTCCCCCTGAAAGTTTCCTCTCTCCACCAGGATAGTAAATCAAAAATAATGGCATATTCCAGGGAGGGTGGCAAAGATTAGTGTTAACCTAACTGAATTAAAGAATACAGAGGTGGTGATTCTTTGTCATAGTCCCATATAATTCACCAGTCTTGTTCCTACAAAACTTAGGTGGATCATAACAGATAACAATGGACTACTGCAAGTTTGACCAAGTAGTAGTCTCAAATGCGGCTGCTACATTAGTCATCTTATATTTACTAGAGCAGATTAGCATAGACTTGGATAAATGGTATGCAGTTATTGATTTGGTAAGTGCATTTTTTTTTCATATCCATAGCAAGAAGGGTTAAAAGCAGTAAGCACTCATATGGAAGAGACAATAGGATATATTCACCATCTTGTGTCAGGAAAAATGTTAATTCTATATTTGTAACGCAGTCCAAAGTATCCGAGACCATCTGCACATTCTATAAAACATCAGAATAGTCCACTGTATTGATGCCATCATGTTAACTGGACCCAATGAAAAGAAGTGACAAATACTCTGGATGCCATGGAAAGATACATACTTTCCAGAGGGCTGATAATGAATCCTAGAGACTTAGGATTCTGCCACATCAATGAAGTTTTAGGGGACGAATAATGTAAGGAGAGTCCATCTCCAGAACCAGTTATTGATCCTTGTCACTATCACTAAGAAAGAAACATAAACCTACTAGTCTTCTTTGGGTTTTAGAGGTAGCACATTCCACTCTTGAGAATTCTTTCACAACTCATTTATCAGGTGACATTGGAAAACCCCTGGCTTGGGCAGCGCAAATGAAATCAACCCACTAGGCAAGTTACTTAGACCAACAGAAGTGCTAGTTAAATGTGAGGGTAAATCTAGAAGGAGTGGTAAAGATATAAAATAAAGAGTACCAACATGGCCTGAGGAACAAGTAGCAGGGCTGTGGGTAATTATCTTACCTTTTCTTTTCTATGTTTTCTAGAAAATTATGACCTATTAGAATCCTGAATGGAGTAAACTTAATGAGAGAAATAAGTGGATCAGAGTGGTGGACTGTAATAGATGCTGTTGGTGCCTGACCCAGATTCCCTTTACCTGCTGTGAGTGTCTGCCACCCAACTTGGAGATAACAATCTCCTTTCCTGGGAGCCCATCTCAGCCAATGACTGACTGGTAGAGGGGAGCAGCGGCCCTCAAGGTGGTACTGAGTCTCTGACACACGTAATGCTCCAGATTAGAGCTTCCCCATGGGACCATCTGGAGCTACTTCCCAGTTGAGACTACACTTTCACTTAGCTCCCCCACCCCTCCTACCTTCTCCTACCACCCTCACTCTCCCAACCCCAGCAATGCACTTGAGTAAGATTCCTTACTTAGGATCTGCTTCTAGTGTACTCAACCAAAGACAATACATACATTATTTATGTGGGTACTTATTATATTTAACACAATACTTCTTTCTCCAAATTCATCATCTAGTGTATACCTCACAAATCCAGGTGTCACAATTGGGCTCCCTGAATCATGTTCATTAACTATAGGGTCCACATATATCTAAGTCCATTTTACCTTATGATTTCTCCTGTCTCAGTTAATCTACATATGTTGAGTGATTGAGAAATTTGCACTAGGAAAATTTTACTTGTTTAAACTGAGTTAGTAGGTGAAATTACATCATACAATTGAACTTCAACTTCCTGAATCCGTCATAGAAAGTCAGAGAGGGAGGGAGGAAGGCAGAGAGGGAGTGGGTGGGGGAGAGGCTTTTATTTACCTATTGTCCTTTCTTCCATAGCTCAAATTCAAAGAGAAATGAAAAGGAATTAATTTTTGGCTTTTGAACTTCTGAGAGCCCATATTTTAGAGATTTTAAGGATTTTCAAGGAGAGTTTTGACAATACCTATTTTTATCTTGCATGCTTGATTTTGAAGAAGACTCTTCTGTGATACACTATTGAATTATTTTATAAGTTAGATTCTTCATTTCAGAGTAGGCTTCTCTACTTTGGTCTGAATTAGTGAAGTTTGTGGACAGCAAATGAATTGCAAATTATATGTAAATGTGTATAAATTAGCACCAGTTATTAGAATAATTTACATCAACAGCTTTATAATTAGTTGGCAACCTGGGAGAGAAGGGCAGTGGGCAAAGGATTGAGGAAGTTAGGAAAGCAGCCCAGGAGTCCTGGGGTCCCCACCTCTATGTTAATGAGGCTCCAGTTTCCCTTCCGCAGGCCCCTTAGCACAAGACCTTGGGGATTTAAAATCCCCACCCTGGCTTTTGTCTGGTTCTTGCTACTATTTCTTGTTGGTGCTGCTCAGGGAACTTGGCTTTTCCTGCTTGATAAAGCACAGTGGGAGGCCACGGGATTTGGAGTGTAGAAGTCTCAGACCTAATGGTTTCAGGGCTACATTAGCTAAGTCGCTCTCTGGTCCTCAATTTCCTCATCTAGAAAATGGGATTTGACACAACTGCGTGCTTCCACACTATCTTCTAATACTATGCAGTTCAGAAGAGATTATGTATTGAACTGTACAGCCCTCTATATGCATTTGGCATTATTATGATAGCTGAATTCATCTAACCAGCAAGTGACAGATCCAGGATGAAACCCAGGTTTCTTGCTTCACAGGCCCTCTTTATCGCTGCCTCCCATTGACCAAGCAGAAAGTATGCGTGAAGAATGGTTTATTCCCATGTCATCCATTCTCCTGGCAGCACTTGGCTTCCTGCCTCATATGGGTGCACATCTCTAGAAGCTAGAGATTATGCCTTCTATGCCTTTTACATCCTGTCCTCAACACGATTTCTGATGGGCCATGCCCAGGTGAGTGTCCAATCATTGAGGCTTGTCTATGTACTTATTGTACGTGTCTCTTGTTTTCTTTCCCCTTAGTCTGGAGCAACAGGGAAATGAAACAAAGCTCTCATCCCATTGTTTATAGCTATCTTTGGAATAACCTACCCTTGAGCATATGAGAGTAGTTACAGGGGCACAGGAAGTTGGAAAGATTGTCTGATGAAATAAATGACCACCTACTAGCCTTTGGAATGAATCATAGATATTCTTTTCAGCATATTTGCCATCTTTATTTGCCATGAAACACTTGTCCATGCTCTGAACCCAGCCCAGAGCACAATCAGTGGCTGGAAGGAAAGCACTAAGGTATGTGAGTCATCTGTGCTCAGACACCTGTGATGGAAAGATCACAGGGCTTGGGTTCAGAATCAGGTACTGGCTCCTGCTCTATGATCCTGTAAGCCTTGTGAGCTTCCTTGTATCCTTCACAGAGTAGCTGTGAATATAAAATGGGATTTTACACATCACAGGAATTTGCTCTTATTTCATTATGATTAAGAACCCTCAGCACAGATGGCCAGCCAGATCTTCAGTTCCTGCCTGCCTGTCTAACCTTATATCGCCTCTCCAACCCATACATAACACAAACATTGTGCTCCAGTCACGGAGAACTGCTGGTCATTTCAACTAGCTTTGCTTACACTGCTATTTCTTCCCTAACCGGCTTTTCCTGCTTCATTTGCATGGCCAGTGTCTACTGATTAATACATCCATTCCACAGATGGATGTTTATCGAGCATCTACTGTGTGCCAATCACTGTGATAGGCACTGGAGACATGATGGTGAATTAAACAAAGATGTTTCCTTTCCTCATAGAGTTTGCGTTTTCTAAACTATTTAACACAGCTTAAACACTACAGCCTTCCCTGACATTCATCCTCCCTTCGCAGATATAAGCTCCTCCTCCTTTGTACCTTACCAGTGTCTAAAATTCTTCTATCATGATGTCTTCAGCATGCTCTACTGCTCCCCCTCTCTTCTTCCTCTCCCTCTTCTACTGTCTTTCTTCCTTTCTTGTCTTTCTTGTTCTCTTCCTCCCTCCTACTAGCAGCCATCTTCTTTGTCCTTCCTTGGAATTTATGAGGCCAATCCTTGAAATGAGAAGGGGACTACTTTCAAACAGATAAAAGAAAGCCTTTCTTTCCCCAGGAGATAATTAATTTGTGTCACTTGCTGGTCGTGGAACATAATTGAGGCCAAAGGCTTAAGAAGGCCCTGAGAAGGAATTAGACACGTAGTCACACCAGAGGGAACATATCACTCACTCTGCTTCCCCATCCCAGGAGAGCGAGGTTAGCAAGCCCAGCCCTGAACTGGATAGCAAAGAGCTTCTCAGCCTATTAAGAGGCCCTGGACAGGTACAGTGCTCATTTACCACATAGTGAGCTGATCGCTAGCTTCCTGGCACCAGTAACAGAATTGTCAAAGGGTGGATGGAGCATAAGTTGCAAGCTTTGGATTCAAATCCCAGGGTTGTCATTTTACTAGCTGAATGATTCAGACCTATACCTTAACCTCCTAACCTCTCACAGCCTCTGGTTTCTTGAAGCCCATGAATCCCGTGCGTTTCTTCTCCTTGAGCTGTGGAGAGGCTCTGGGAAGAGCAATAGCTTGGCAAGCAGTAGAATGAAAGCACTGAGTGTTCCATGATGTTCATTCTGTTTCTCACCTTTGGACAGAGTGAAAGGCTGTACACTGAAGAGAGGATGTTCCCCAGAAGTTGCCAGCGTTGATCTTGGCCACAAGGACCATCTTTTGGGCATGTGGTAGTCTCAGGTAAGATCCTGGGAGTAGAGGTGACTCAGCATCCCTGAGATACAGGCTGCATCCGGCACTAACCAGCTGAGGACTTGTTGACTCCTTTTTCCTTTCTTGACTCCCAAGTTTTTATTCTCCAAAATGAACATTGAGGGTTGGAGCCAAGACAATTGTACCAGATCATGGTTTTTCAAAATGTATTCCTCACACCAATAGTGAAAATTTTCCAGAAAGAAAGGTTCCAGAAAAAAAGTAAAAAAAAAAAAAGTTTGAGAAATGCTAAATATATAAAGATGATCAAAGTGCAGATTAGCATTATGTTTCTGTCTCTTAGAAGGCCTATCACAGGAAGAACTGTTTTTTTTTTTTTTTTTTTTTTTTTTTGTCTTGTTTTGTTTTGTTTTTGTTTTTGTTGTACCCTGGTTTGGTCCAAATGGTGTAGAAACCTTAGTAATATCCTATGGATGTTGATGCTCTCAGAAATATGCTTTGGGGAGCATGTGTAGAAGCAGTCTCTTGGGTTCTTTCTTGTCAAACATTTTGTGTCTCTGTGACACAGCAATTCCACATAAACGGGGAGGGGGCGTATCCAACCCCATACCAAGGTTCAGCCAGCATTCAGCACTGTGCTCATTTAAAATGTCCTGTTGAGTCTTTCTGTCATCTCCTTCTTCTTGATTATGCTTTTTGTGGTTAGGTGACATTCAGCTAGCTTTCTCTGAGCAGGCAACACCCGGCAGAGGGAGGGGTAGGTGGCAGGGGATCTAGCACATAGGGAGCCCCATGTGGGTAATTGGGAGTGTGCTGCAGGTGCTGGCATGTTGTACATGTTGCAAACTAGCCCCCTGAGGCACTATGTGAGCCAAGTCTCGAGAACTGGTAGCAGGTGCGATAAGTCCCTACCTGTGGAATACTGGCAAAGAGCAAAACCATGCAACACTACTCAGCATTTCCACAAAAAAGTACTGGGTACTTCAACTATACCAGGCACTACACTGATTGCTTGAGGCAGAGGTGGCTCAGACTCAATCCACGATCTTGCAGTGCTTTTGGACTGGGAGAGAGAAGGGACAAGAGACAGCTTGTAAACAGGTCACAACATTTATTCTCATGCATTGGTGTGTCATATCACCTGCGAAGTGGGTTAAAATTTTAGATGCTTTGCTTCCACCTTGGTTTTTGAGGATCAGAATCTATTGGTTAGAACCCAGGCATCTGCATATATGTGACTCGATTATGGAATTACTGAATTCCTGGATAAGGCTGATGGAAAGGCCTGCTCTTCAAAGTCAGAATGTTGGCTGGGTGACCCTGGACAAGGCCGTCCATCTCTCCTAGCCTTAGCTCTCCTCCCGCCCCCCCGCCAGCTTTATCAAGGTATAACTGGTAAATAAAATTATAGGTTATTTAAAGAGTACATTGTGATGATTTGATATTCATATACATTGTGAAAGGATTCCCCTATCCAGTTAATTAACACATCCATCACCCCACATATTTATCTTTTTTTTTTTCTTTTTGGTGAGAACATTTGAGTTCTACTCTCTTAGCAAATTTCAATCATATAATACAGTGTTATCAACTACAGTCACCATGATTTACATTAAATCCTCAGAATGCATTCACCTTATAGCTAAAAGTTTGTATCCTTTTACCAACCTCTCCTATTTCTCTACCCCCAGCCCCTGGCAAACACTTTTTTACTCTCTTTCTAGGAGTTAGACTTTTTTTTTCACATTCTACAGATAAGTGATAGTGTGCAGTATTTGTCTTTCTCTGCCTGGCTTATCTCCTTAGCTTCTTTATTGAACATGCTCATGCATTTGTGGGAGGAGTGACATTAGAATGCCATGTGCAAAGTACCTAGCACAGAGTTTAGCACGTCACAGGAGCTCAGGGGGTGGAGGACATTTTCAGTGTATTTATTGAAGTACAGTAGAAACATAGAAGACAGAAAAGTCACCATCAAGCCACTTCCACAAGCCTCATATCAGAGGACAGGAGGGGCCAGGCTGGGTTCTGGATATGCCTGGAAGCTGCTGGGGCAGGGACTGCTGCACACTGATACAGAGATGCTATTGAACTACAGAGGTTGGCAATGGGCCAGTCACTTCAGTGCTTTTTACAAGGGAGGATTTGGGGTCTTGTGAGTTCTGCAGATTTACAGGGCTTTCTTCAGCCAAGATCCAAATTCCCTGTTATAGCAGCTCCTTTGGTCTGAATCACACATTTAGTACCAAAGCATTCACTTTCCTACAGCATTTATTAATTTCCTGTGGGCAAGCCTTATTGCCTTTGCTTCCTGAAGGCCAGGAACTGGACGTTTACATCTCTTCTTTCTTAACCTAGTGCTGTGCAAACAATAAGTACTCAATAAAAACCTGTGGCTAATTGATAATTGATCTGTTGCAGCAGAAAGGGCAGATGCCAGCTGTGGCTCTTTTGTCCTCAATTTGGGTTCATTTTCACCTTTTAAGAGCTTGTGCATTATTATCATATTATACAAACCAAATATCCTAAAAAGACAGATAGTTAACAAACAGACTAGTAGATTAGGAATTGCCTGTGGGACTCATCGTAATCAGCCAGCCTACTTATCTGCCTGTGATCAGGGCCCCGAATCTTTATCATTCAACTGAGAGAAGCAACATACCAGGTTCCCAGAGGAGTAGAACGGGATTTCAATTACATATCCATTTTTTTGTCACTTCACTAAAATAACATGGGCTCCCTGGCTCTAAATTGCTAAAAACCAGTTTAAGTTAAGGAGACAAATAGACACTAATTACAGAGCAAAGTGGAGTCCAAACATCAAGGCGCTTGGCTGAGAAATGTCTCCTGTCATTCCCTCCAATGCAAAGCCAGAAGAAATAGAAATATCCTCTCCTGCTACTCTACCCTCAGGAAACCTTCCGGTCAGGAGGGTAAAAGTATGGTGGTGGTGAGGGGGTACAAAAGAGCCATCTGGGGAGAGAGTTTGGATGTTCCTCTTTTAGCCCTGGCAAGCTTTTGACTTGAAGACCAGGGCATCTGTTTCTTTTGTATAATAATAATAATCTGTGCTGTTGTCTACGTTCTTATCTAGTTAGAGGCACCCTCTAAATCATAATCAGTACTGCAGCTTCCTGGTGAAAAGGATAATTATACATAAGCGCTGGGTGACCTGCTAGTACCAGCTTAATGACCAACTGGTTGTATGACCTTGGATAAGTTACTTCACCTCCCTGCTTTAGTTTCCTCTTCTGTACAGTGAGATCCAGTGGTGTGCTGGTAAATGCTTAACCAGTTCTCCAGGAAGGAAAAGCTCTTTGATTTTGAGCTGCCAACCTGATGTCACTGAAGATGGAATTGGAAAGTGGTGTTCGTGATTGGCTCTCATGAGCTGGCATAGATGGTTCCAGTGTGCTGCTGGCTGAAGTCTTCTTTATCATCGAATCAAATGATAATGTGATGGTCATACAGAATATCAATCTCTCCCTGTCTAGGCAAATACATATCCATAATTCTTAAAGCTAAAATTAGATGTTAGGTAATAAGAAAAACATGTAGTTTCTACCGGTCTCAGAGGTGGGGTGGGAGTAAATGAAACAGTGTTTTCAACATGAGATAAAAATAAAATACAGAATTTTGTTCATTATTTATATCAGTATTCAATGAATATGTAATAACATTTATTAATAAAATGTAATAATCATATTCAAATGTTCATTGAGTGGAAAACACTTTTCCCTGCTTTCGTGCCTTTGTGAAGGAGGTGGACAACTTATTTCATGTCAACTGTTTGACAAGGGATAGATTGACAAGGTGTCTTCTCCTCACCTGTTATGCCCAAAGTCTACATGCTCAGCAAATGCTTGGTGGTTGTGGGTTGATGATACCTCCTAGACACAGGGACTTTGCTGTTCTACAAGTGGCAGAGATCTGGTAATCAGACACTGAATACCAACTGGACCATTCAAGGTTTCCCATTATGTCTCCTATTGCCTGCAACTTTATTCATTTGCCTGTCTCAAATGCCTCTTCCTCTAGGTTTTCTGTAGATCCTTACTTACCTTATACAGCCTCTTTCTCTGAACAACTTTGACCTCTCTTATGCCACAGGTCTTACCCTATCTTGACTACAGTCACTGATACACTTGTCCTATTCCTCATCCAGACTGTGAGCATCTTGAAGGAAAAGATTAGATCTTATTAATTATTTTTGTATTTCTTGCAGTGTGCTTAATAAATGTCTTTGAATTTTAATTGAATTTGTATGACTAGAAGGTGATGTAGTTCCTCAATCTAAAGAATTCTTTAAAAAAGGAGTTCTGAAGTTACAGTCTATTGAAAAATGCCAGGACTGATGACGTACAGAGGAGTAGTAGACAGCCAAATTTCTGGCATGCTTTGTGAGATACCAAAAGATATATCCCCCTGCCCCCTTACACACACATAGTATTTTGCTTGACATTACAACTTTTTCAATTAAAGTGCTTACTCATACCCACATTTATTAATTTTATAATTAAAATGAATTGAACAAGAACATTTTCAATATCTTCTAAGTACATGAGACATTCTAAGAATATGAAACATTTATTGACTGCCTACCATGTGCCAAGGAAGGTGCTAGGTACATATGAGGAATTCATGGATTTAAAACATTGAAAATAATAATAGAATACTTAATAAAATATAATAATAATGCTTTCCATCTATTAAGCTCCTACTACATACAATGTGCTTTATATATACTATCTCATTTAGCCCTTATAACCATCTTAATAAGAAGATACTATTTATTTCATTTTATAGTTCAGGAAATTAAAGCTCAGAGAGATTAAATAACCATCCTAAAACCACACAGATCAAAAGATGAATAGATAAACATTGTATATATAAGCACACATATATACAATGGAATATTATTTAGCCTTAAAAAAGAATACGATTTTGATATCTACAAGAACATAGATAAGGCTTGAAAACATGATGCTAAGTGAGATAAGCCAGGCACAAAAGGACAAATGTTACATGCTTCCACTTATGTTTTACCTGGAGTAAGAAAATTCATAGAAACAAAATAGAACAGAGACTACCAAGAACTGACAGGGAGAAGAATGGAAGGGTTATTATTTAACGGGTACAGAACTTTCATCTGGGGTAATGAAAAAGTTCTGGAGATTGACAGCAGAGATGGTACAACATTGGAAAGGTACTTAATGCCACTAAATTGTACAATTAAAAATTGGTAAAATGGTCAATTTTATGTTATGTATATCTTGCAACAATAAAAAAAAAACTGCAAACAAACTACTCTGGCCTCTGTATGGAGAATAGATTGTGGGGTTTCATGGGGGTTGGGGGAAGCTTTGGACCAGAGTCATGCCAGCAGAAATGGAGAGAGTGGTAGAACTGACAACCTGTTTTGGAGGCAGAGAGCTGACAGGACATGTTATGCACAAAGAGGTTGAGGAAAGGAGGGTTTCATGTGACAGCCAGGACTCTGTCTTGAGGCACAAGATGCATGGTGGTGTCAGGTTCTGATATTTTAGGGGAAAATAGCTGAAGTGCTGTCAGTGGGAAGAAGTATTATGCTTGCTTACTGCCACCCAAGGGGCAGATGGATTTGTAAGGAGACAGGTTTGGGCTCAGTATAAAAAAAAAAATCAACAAAAACATCCTTCTAATAGTTAGATTCTGAGCATGGCATGGGCTGCTCGTGGTAATGCTCTCCCATGTGAGGGCGTGTGGGAACATGCACCTCCTTGGTGAGGCTGGCATACAGAAGACACACAGTAGATTAGGTGATTTTTAAGATTCTCACCAATCCTTAGCTTCCTTCCTCCTAGGTCTTTGGGGACCTTTGCAAATAGAATTTCTGTTGCAGATCGAAACAGAAGCCAGATTGCAAAAGTGAGTAGTAAAGTAACGAGGCTGTGACTGGAGATCTCATAATTGAGATAATTGTTAAGAATCTTGGAACCAAGGAAGTTAGTGGGGTCAAAGAGGGTTTTTTCTGCTTTCTTTCTCTTTCCTTCTTTCTTCCCTCCTACCCTCCCCTTTCCTCTTCCTTCCTCCTCCCACTTCACCTCTCTCTCTTTGTAAAATGAAGGAAAATTATCTCATACTGGCTGTCCTCTAAGAGGGCCCTGAGAACTAGGTGACATGTGGCTGACCGGTTATTTTAGGTTAGAACTGGGACCTATGAAACAATTCCTTACTTCAAAGGCTGGTCTCAGCTCTGCATTCTTACGGATACCGCAGTGATTCCCTGACATATCATCACGGACAACCTTCTTGGCTCAAATCACTTCCCGCTGTGCATCCATAACACACAGATTGGAGGTAACTTCACTCCAGAGAACCAATTAGCACAGACCCAGGCTGGGTAATTGCAGTTTGATAAGATCCTTGCAGCCGATATCCAGGGCAGATAAAGCACTAGGAAGCCATTTCTCAGCAGGACTTGGGAAGAACAGTATTACAACCTGTCTTTCCTCCTCTCCTTCTTTGCCCTGGACCTCCACCCTGGACTCTCCCAAATTTAAACTAGCTCCAGAGAGGAAGGAGGTGAGAGAGAATGAGATGGAAATGATGAGACCATAGAGTGAACAGCTGCTCCTCTTCCAGGGCCAGGCCCACTGCTTGCACCAGCTTTTCCATCAGCCCAAAGAGGTCACTGTTATCCAAAGCTGGGGAGATAGGACCAACTAACTATAAGAGCCAAAGAGTTCCAACCTGAGTAACCAGAGAAGGAAGGGAATTATACATCCCACCTTGATAGATGGGCAATGCCACAGGACTCTGCTCAGAGTGGCCTCTGGCTCACCGTCACCCTTTGTCTTCCCTCAGACCATCAGGGTCTCCAACCTCCTTTTCTTACATTCTCTTTGCACCTGTTCAGGGGCCGTTGCTGTGTGCGAACCTGTTTCTCCTCATGCTCCTACTCTAAACACTTTCACCAATGTGGACCTCCCCACGGCAACTTGGGGCTCTCTTTATAGACTGCAGCCAAAGGAATTGTTTTAAAATGTAGTTGCCTTGCCTAAAGCCCTTCAGTGGCTCCCCACTGCCATCAGGATGATGTGCAGACACAGACCGAGCATGGTTCATTTTTTTCCCTTAAGTTATTTTAAGAAACAAAGCATTTCAGACTGTTGAGATCTGCTGTATATCATTCTCCACTCCAATTTTTTTTTTGAGATCTTCAACTATAAGCTTTTATTTTTGGTGACTTTAAATTTTATTTTTTTTTAAATTAGCGAACAGTAAAGTTGACTTCTATTTTTGATGTACAATTCTATGAATTATAATACATGTAGATGTAGACACCACCATCACAATCAGAATACAAAACAGTCCCATCACTCCTGAAAAATCTTCCTTGTGTTGCTGTTCGTGGTCACACTGTCCTCCTTCTCTGACCCCTAACATGCACCAATCTGTTCTCCATCACTATGATCTTTTTTTAAAGATATAGTAGCAATGGAATTATACAGTATGTAACATTTTGGAACTAGCTTCTTTCACTCAGGATCACTTTGAGATCCATCCAAGTTGTTGTGTGTATAAACAGTTTTTTTTCCTGAGTAGTATTCTACTTCATGGGTGAAAACCAATTTGTTTATCCACTCACCTAATGACATGACCCATTTGTCTCCTGACATTTGTATATGTTTTTTCTTCATGTGAGAACAATCTTCACTCCCTCTTCCTCTTCGCTTATCTAATTCTTTGTCTTTCTTCAGATATCAGTTTAAACATTTCTTCCCTAGGTAGGCTCCTTAGACTGTAGTCAGGATTAGGCTATCCACCCAATGTTTCTTTCATCAACATGTTCCACACATTTCAGGGTAGTTTTTGGTTAAATCATCTACCTTCTCCATCTGTAAGCTTCATGAGGGCAAGGGCTATAGTCATGTCGTTCACGGTTCTATTCCTATCACCTGGCAAGTCCTAATAAATATTTGTTAAATTAATGAATATTATTTGCTTTTATATCCTTATAGTCTAGTATTATACTAGACATTCAGTAAATCACAATAGATATTTGACAAATTAATGAAAAAAATGTTTTTTGGTGTCCAATAGACACAAGTTTATTTTGTTTTTGTTTACACTGTTCGGACCCCTTTGCCAGCTTTTCATAATAGTTTGAACTATCAATTTTTTGAAGACTTACAGAAAAAAAATGAGGAAGCTTGTAATAATAATACACTACAATAAGACAAAAATATATACAAATGGTTAGGATAGAGTGAAATTGAGGAGGAATAGGAATAGGAGACCTGGGAAAAGCTACAACAGAGAAATTTATGCCATAAAGTCTGAGCTTCCTAGCAACCAAAGACAAAATGGAAGCTATCAGTGACAGAGTGTGCATTGTCCATTAGTCAAAATTATACGTTTCCCTAGAGAAGCTGAGGCTAAGAGAAAAATCCCATGTGAGACTTCAAAAAAGAACATAGAGATCTAACAGACAATTTAAAAAATACCATTCTTCCATTAAATGTAATAGCTAGACTCATAGCTTTTCCTTCAAGCATTTCTTCAGTACAATCTTAAAACAGTATATCTAAACACAAATCAGTAAACTCTGCTTCCACAAGGAGCCAAAACCATTTGGTCGAGATACACAGCTCTCTGATCATCTGGCTTGATCCAAGGATAAAATCCAGAATATCTAGAAGGGTAGACTGGCTGCATGTCCTTCAGATAATCCTCCATGAATATTGTTTCCGATAGTGGGCTTTTTATGACAGCTAGCAGCAAATAATTTGACTTTACGATTTCCAGTGAAGGTGTGGAGAGTTGGCATTCTGCGTTGTTAACACAAGGAAGCACAGGTTCTTCACAAATTATCCAAGTGGACAGCGGGATTGCCATCCTCCTGTGAAATTAAACAGTCTACCTAAGGCTCTTGCCTGATCAGGCTCCTATTTCTCCATCACCCTCAGGTGGGCTACAAATATAATAAGGCCATGGAAGAAACACTGAAATCCACCTTCCACACTCTCATGTCCCAGGTGTGTTTAACACCAAGAAGAGCCCTTTGAAAATTTGGTTCAGTTTCAGGAGTATTTGAAAAAAGAGAACATTAACACAATCTCTGAACTGGGATTAAATGCTCTGAAGAAAATGAGAATATCAGCAAACATTTAGATATAGAATTTTTTCCCATTTATACAGTCTTTTAATGTTCACAAGTGCAGGGCAGGAGGTAGGCTAGGCAAGCCTCACCATTATTTCCATTTTATAGCTGACAAAAAGATACTTAGGGGGTTAAATGGATTGCCAGAAGTCACTTAACATAATATGTCAAAACCAATACCCCAGTTTTCCTAGAGTCAAATCCAGTATTCTGTGTGCTTTCCATTTAATATACAACATACTAGAAACTACATGCTAATGTAGTATAATAATTTCCTAGAATACTAACAGAAAGAGGCAACCTTTATCTTCAGATCAAGAAGAAGGAGTTTCCAACTATAATAAAAGGGATTTGGATTAGACATTAGGAAGATATTTCTGCCAGGGAGAGTTATAAGTCCTAAGAACAGGCCACTAAGGGAGACTGACATTTTCTTATTTATAACCTTTAAAACTCTATGTGCTGCTCCTGGTCTCAGCGAATTTGGGTGTTTTCTTATTTAGAGAGCCCTTGTCTGACCTGAACTTCCTTTTTGCCTTCCATCTTATTCTTCCATAGCAGAGTCTGGGCTTCTGGTGGGGGGTGGGGAGGTGGGGTGAGGACTGTCAGCCCCGGGCACCTGCCATTCATGGATTTATTCATTCAATGGTATCCATTTTTCTGGACCATAGTTGTATCAGAGTCTCAGTAGAAGATGTTTTCACCCCGATAGTTCAGATGAGAAGGCTTTAAGGCAAGGAATAGTTAGTTATAGAGATGTGGGCAGGCCAAAGGAATGAACAAGGCATGGTGAGGGATCTAAAACCAGGAATAACAGGGCAGAAAGGAGAGGTAGCATCACTGGTGCTCATGAGCACTGCAGTCAAGGAGGAGAGGCTGGCTGGCAGGAGCTAGAGCCCACTGAGGGATGCTCCTGCCAGATTCCATGTCAAAGCACTGAGGGGTTGCAGAGGAAGCACCGCACCTTCCTTTCTCCTTGCCTCTCTGATACTGCATTGGCCACACCCAGCAAGCAGCTGGTCATCAATAGAGCAGGGGGGTGCAATACCCAGAGGTCTGCCTCCTGGAGCTGGAGCAGGGCAAAGAAGGGCAGAGAAGGGCAGAGAAGGGACCAGAATTGGGTAGGGAGAAAAGGAATGGATAACCAGCACAGTAGGAACAAAATCAAGAAAATCCTTGCCTCCCTCCAGCTTATAGCTGAATCAGGAAGCCAGACAATAGATATACCAAAACAAAACAAGATGAAACAAAACAAAAGAAGAGATATGGCACAATAACATAGCAGTGAGTGCTATGGAGAAAAACAAGGCAGGTAGAGAGTTAAGAGTGGAAAGGGAGCTATTTTAAATAAAGTGATTGAGGGGCCGCTGAGGAGGTGGCATTGTGCAGAGACTGAATGAGGAGAAGGCCTGGCCACCAATCGCCATTTAAGAGCAGCCTAGTTCCAGCAAGGTGAGAGAGAACCTTGTTTGGGAAAAGTGAGGCAGACCCCAGTGAAGGCTGGTTTTGCAGCGGACAGAATTAGACCCTGTCAAACCTTCCACCTCATGTGCAACGCGAACACCCTCTAGGAAAGGATGGCCACTCTGAAAAGGAGAAACGCCACAGGGGGTGTGCCTGAGTTCTCAGATGCTAAGCGTGAGCTCAGAGCGTCCACCTCAGCTCTGCCGGGAGGCTCATGCTGCGCACAGCCCCACAACCATAGCAACAGATTCAGTCTGAATGAGGCGGAAGCGTGTCAGCGTGATGCGGGGTTTCGGAGCTTACTCAGCGAGAGACGCGTGTGAAGAAGCAAGGCAGCTCTTACCAATTGCTAGGCAGTGACCCAGAAAATGCTTCAGACTCCTGTGGCTTCTCCCCAAGAGTTTGAAGAGAGTGGCAGCTGGTGGACAGGTGGCAGAGCACCCACACTCAGCTCTGGCTGTTCTCCATAATGGTCTTGGGGTTCTGGAGGTGGGTTTAACTGGGACTGTGAGGGACTCACATCCACCTTCCCCACTCATGCACAGACACAGCCTCCCCCCCCCCCCCCCGGAATATTTTAGGATAGATTCCTATAACTGAGATTACAAGGTGAAGGAATAGAATAATGTTTATGCTCCATTCATGCCTTCACCAAAATTTATCAAACACCTACTATGTGTCAGGCACTGAGGATACAAAGATAAAAATACTAGTGTCTGCCATCAGAAACTAGTTCTCTCTCTCTTTCTCTCTTTCTATCAAACATGCACAAATACACACATACACAGAGGTATAGGATTTTCTAAAAGTATGCATTAGGAACATTAAACTAATATGTGGTGATTCTAGGAAAGCCTCTAGGAAGAAGTGACATTTAACTAAGACCAGAAGACAGAGTAAGAGCCAGCAAAGACAATGTGGGAAAATGTTGTGAGCAGAGGGAACAATGTGCAGAGGTCCAGATGTGAGAGAGAACAAGTTTGCCCAGGGTCAGAAACTGAGAGACATTCAGAATGGCTGGAGCAGAAAATGAGAGAGATCTTGCCAGAAGAATGTGACTGGTGCCCAAGGGTTATACACATTCTCTTGTTCCCTCCTGGGAGCTCCTGACTGGGAAAGGTAGCAATCTCGCTTTCTAATTCTGGAGTGCTTTAGTTTGCAAAATGCTTCCATGTCTGTTTTTCATCAGTTTCCATGTCGGTTATGATGCATGGCAGAGCTGGGATGTTGACAATGGTTGAGGACAAAGTCTCTGTGCCGTCAAGTGACTTGTTCAAGGGCACACTGCTAAGGGGTCAGGACTCACATGTTGGTCTGACTGAGTCTGATATTCACTCACCACAAGGTTGATATAAAGATCCCCTTGCCTGAAGTTAATGTGTCAGCACAGTCTGTGCCTCTGCTTACACCAGCCTGCAGGTTGGACCTTACTAGAGTGACAAACTGATCCCCGCCCCCCAATCTGGGCTTGGGCTCACGCTTCTCCATTCCTTTTCCTGTTTCTAACCCTTCCCAGACTATTCTCATTTCCACAGTAACACCTCCCTAGAGAGAGGAACCGTGGGCATCCAGGCCCCAAAGGAGCTGCCTGGAGGGTGTGTCCTTGTCTGCCAGATCTGAGCTTCAGGGGGTCAATTGGTGAGAAGGCATCAAGATTCAACTGCCTCTGAACAGGAAGGAGGAAAAAGGGAGACTCTGAGACTCTGCAGGAAAGAGCAGCTATTAGTCACCAGGGGGAGAAAAAGAAAAGAAATTGGTCAGACAGCAGGCGGTCCAAGAAAGCTCACACAGCCCAAATCAGCCCTGAATTTAATAAGGGACAGGGATTAGAGTCAGGCAGGCAAACGCATTGCTGCTGGCCCAGCTTCCCTCCCTGCTCCGGCCCATGGGTAGGAAGAAAGGTAAGCAGGCAGGCACATGGAGTGGAAGCCTAATTGTGTCTTTGGAAGCTGAAGGGAAGAAAAACAGGAGACAGAGAGATGTAGGCAAGATAAAAAGACACTCCAGGTGACTCCAAATATCTCTTATGTATTGCAATGAAATGACACAGTGCAAGGTCCTTTGTAGCTGAGCACTTATCCTTCCTCCCTTCTCGCCCTTAAACACAGTCTGTCATGAGAACAAATATTAGTTAAATAAATTCAACAATAGTTGATGGCATCTATCGGTATGGACTCTGTAAAGGTGCTCTCTGTCAGAGATGAGTATCTCACAGTCTATGCCCTCAGGAAGTTCACAGTCTAATGAGAAATAAAGACATGCTCACGACAATTCACTGGCAGTTGACTAGCATAGTAAAAGTAATATGTGCCCGGGCCAGTGCTAGCCCAGTTCTGACTAGAGGGCTTTGCAGAACATGGCCTCTGAGCTGACACAGACAAAGAGAGAGAGAAAGGGTGATCCCAGAAGAAGACAGAGCACTGTTTAAAGCCTTGGAGTTACTAAATGGCATGGTGTATTTAGGGGGAAATGAGGGAATGTAGAAGCAAGAGAGAAAAAGCCAGGAGAGCCTAGTAGTTGATGTCTGCTTTAGGGCTGTGGTTGACAAGTGGCAAGAGGATGGAGGGTTCAAGAGGCTTCCAGGTTTCTGGATCAGACAGCAGGTGGTCCAAGAAGAAACTGTATTTATCTCCCCACACTGATGGATATGACTAAGCCACACTGCTCAGGGGAAGGTTCTAGAGAAGAGTAAGGAGACCAGGAGGGCTTTGTTTAAGAAGAACTTAGAGGAGTCTGGAGTTTAGTTAGTCTGACTTTTGGTGGAGGCAGTACAATTCTATTGAGATCTTCCTCTTTGTTTCTGTTTCTATTCCTGGAAGATCTTCATCAATGCCGCCTCCTACTCCTGGGATAATGTTCATCTCCACTCAACTGGCCAGAGTCTACTTGTCCCTTCCACTCTGCCCCACTCTCGTGCTCTGGCAAAATGGGAATAGAGCCCTGAGGAATCTGAAGGAGAATTAAAACAGAAACATTTTAGAATAGGTTTTCTTGTTTTAAATGAGTACAAACAATTTAGAAAGCAAATTGGAATATGTATCAAGAGTCTGCTTAAAATCCCTTGCTGGCTCTCAGTTGCTTAAGGATAAAATTCAAATCCCTTGGTATAGTAGACAGGCTACACTGCCTTCCTGCTCAGTCTCATCTCCCACAGCTAGCCTCTGGACACCCTCTATATACCCACATCTCTGCTCTAACATTGTCGAGTCACCAGTATTTCAAACACAACGAAATACATTGTGTTTCTTATGCTGTCATGACTTAGATCTTGCTGTTTTTCTTGTCCAGAATGTCCTTTCCCATCTGTTGACATTTCCTATGATTTTCAAGTAATTTGCAAGGAAATTCTATTGTGGTGCAGCTTACTGAACTATACCCCTCTTCTAGCTCCTTAGAAGTAATTTTCTGGGGGCCCTGTAGTTTGGTGTTCATCACAATTGTGGCATTTATCAAACTGTTTTACTCATGTGTTTGTGTCCCCACTAATCTGTGAGCCCCGTGAAGGCAGAAACTAGTTATTTTATTTTTGTATTTTCAAATACGAAGATGGCACATAGTAGCTGTTCGATAAATATTTGGTGAAAGCATGAATGAAGCATAAACAGTATTCTATTCCTTCACCTTGTAATCTCAATTGTTGGAATTTATCCTAAGGAAATATTACAAAAGAAGGAATAAGAAATGTACACACATATATTCATTTCCGGCAGGCTTATCTTCATTAATAGAAAACTATAAGCAATCTAAATGCCAATAATGAGGGAATTGTTAAGTGAGTTACAGACCATTATACTATTAAAAAGAATTACTACTGAGACTATATGACAATGTAGAAAATGTTTCCTACACAATTTATGGTTTTAAAAATGGGATACAAACTTTTATATTCACTCTGATTATAATAATGTAAAACTATGACTAAGAATTAAAAGTAAATACAAAAAGAAAATTAGTTGTTGGGCTGGTTTTAGCCAACTAGAGTGATTTATTTTCCTTCTTTAAAATTTCTCTTAATGCTGTTAGGATAATATTTATTTGGAGAAAGGAAATAGTTATTCAGCTTATGAGACATGCAATCCAGGGGTCTGCCTCGAAGAGGGATTCAGAAAAGTATATTGTGCTTCTGCACATCAACCTTAAAAAGCTGTAGATAAATTTCGAATTTGGGTTTATCCCCTATGACCCTGTAAACCATAACATAGTCAAACATCCTTAAAGTGTCTTGTATCTTCAGCTCATGATATTATTGTTTTGGGTCATATCTACTTTTAGCCTCTTCTTTTGTAGGCCAATAAAGCTTTATCTATAGTAAGTCAGCATAGTGCTTCCCAACCTCATCACTTTGATAATTCTATAATTGTTTCCTGGATCTTTTCCTTATCTATTGAGGTATTTGTATATTAGCTATTTACCAAATGCTTACCAATAATTTCTGTTTGCTTGGCACTGTCCTGGTCTTAAAACTGAAAGCCCATTGTCCTGGGAAGCCATTCGGCCCAGGCAAAGCAGAATGGTTGGCCACCCTAGTGCCAGGCTCCATTTGTTATATACTGGAGTTAAAGTTATGAACCAGATGGACAAGGCACTGCCCTCAAGGCGCTTACATCCTCAAAAGTCTGAAATGACCAAAAAGTAATAGACAATTTGAGCAAGCTATTATAAAGCTTGGCACTAATTACTACAAATACATAGAATAAAAAATAATCACATGTTGAAGCCATAACCTTCAATATGACTGTATTTGGAGATAGGGCCTATATGAAGATAGTGAAGATTAAGTCAGAAGCATCAGGTCCTAATTCTTTAGGACTGGTGTCCTTAACAAAAGGAAGCAATACCAGGGACCTCTCTTTCTGCAAGCACACAAAAGAAAGGTCATGTAAGGACACAGCAAAAAGGTGGCTGTCTGCAAGCCAGAAACAGCTCCGATCAGGAGCTAAATTTGCCAGCACCTTGATTTTGGACTTCTAGCCTCTCAACCTGTGAGAAATAAATTTCTGTTGTTTAAGTCACCCAGCCTGTGGTACTTTGTTACAGCAGCCTGAGCTGACTGATACAAGGATGTGGGAATATTTTCTAGGTTACAGTCACTTTTACTCACTGAATTGCAGCACTTGGGAACAGAGACCCAATTTTAGCTCCATGGGTCCTACACAGGCTTTAGTATGGGGCCAAGCATAGAGAAGGCAAGCAACAAAAACCTATGCATTTCTTGAGAGATGATCAGGAGAGCAGAGATCTTTTATAGCAGGCGAAAGAAGCTGGGGTCTTAAGATAAGACCATTCAATGTGTGGACAAAGGAGCCGGCGATGTTCACTCTCCCTTTCTCCTTAGACATCTTTCTTCACCCAAGAATGGAGACACGGGTTATACTTTGGAAATACTCTAAGCATTTGTTCTAATCGAAGGCAGGGGTCTGGAGACAGCTCATGTTCTAGAGTCCTGAAATCTTTCTTTGGTCATTTGCTAGATATATATTAGTGTTATGAAACAATTTGATTCTCACAACCAGGTTTGAATGTAAGGACCTTGAATTATCCTTGTTTTACAGGTGAAAAACTTTGGGTCAAAGATCAAGTGCCGTGTATGGGGCCATGCACCTGTTCAACAAGAGACCCTGGCCTCAGCTGCATGTCTGTTTCCCTCACGAGCCTCTGATCTTTCCACCCCATCCCCAGGAACAATGACCCCATCACTTGGGTCAGCCTAACCCAGCTGCTGCACCAGTCCCTTCTCATTCCTGTCCTGAGGGTCAGGGAGAGTGTTTCCCGGGGTGAGAAGCATGCCCAGAGCCATTCATTCCACAATTGCTCCTTTCAGTCCAGATTTGTTTTTTGATTTGTTTTCTGTTTGTCTTTTCTTCTGGGGAGGAAAAGAGAGAGGATGCCTTAGCCTTTTCAGAGAGCTCTGTTTATTTCTCCTTCTGTTGTGTGGGGATTTTAAATGGTGAGGATTTGATTTTTCTGCCTCCTTGGGAGACTTGTGCATTTTTTAAAAACACCCTGGCTCTGGTATTACATTGCTGCCTGGTTTTGCCTGCTGAGGAACCCATGGGCCTCAAAGCCGAGTCTGCGACTGTCTGTGTTCCTTCTACAACCTCGCATGGGGCATATGATATGTACTGACTCAGTGTACTTTGCTGAAGATTAGAGTGAGAGCAAGATAGGGAGAGAATGAGAATGGAAGAGAAACATCAAGCATGAAGGGGAACTCTGAAGTGTGTCTTTGCCAGACTGCCCTAGAGTACTTGTACTTGAACATGCAAGTATGCCCTCACAGCTCTGAGAAACCATTACATGGACACAAGAGAAGGTGGGTAAGCATGCATTTGATTTTTGTCAAGTGCATACATTTTAGGGAGCAGATGCTGGGTACTCAAGCACATGGAGTAAGAAGACATATACCAATCATATGTACTTGGACATTCTAGTGTGTTGCCACATCTGTGTGACCTTGGATGTGAAGACATTCATGAAATGTAGACAACCATATACTTGCATTCAAGCAAGAATGTAAACATGTGGGGAAGATGTCTGATGAAACTGAGTGTGTGCGTGCACGAAAATGTTTATAGAGCCTGGATAAAGCCTCGGGAGACCTGGCTCAAGACTCCAACCTATCTCTAATGATGGTAATGCGTATTCTTAAGCAGATGCAGGAATGAGCAAAGATACACGCACGTACATTTGTATTTCTATTTGTGTGAGTATACGAGCACCCCAGGAGTGTCTTTGTGTCAGTGTGGTACACATTCTTGAGTGTGCTTGGGGCTCCTTGAGCACTGTTTGTGGGGAACATTGGAGAAGTCTGGATGCATATGTGAGACTATTGAGGTGCATTTGCATGGTGCTTCCTTGCATTTAGGTTTGCTGTGTTCGCAGTCCTGGAGAATTTAAAACAGCAACAAAAACAATGATAACAAAGAGGAATGGAAAATGGCGTAACAGTGCATACATTTCTGGAGCCTCAGGAGCAGGCCCCATGCCGCTAAGATTCCAGCAGTGTCCGTTACCATGGCTATCACTAAAAAGATACTGCTGGCGCCTCTGTTTGTTTTTAAATCTCTATCCCTGTGACACCCCTTTCTGAACTTCAAATCCATTCTCTCTGTGCATCCTTCCCTTTCAGATCAGAAGATGAGAGTCCAATTCTTTATCAGACTCCTAGGGGAATCTAGGAGGAAGTCAACCTGCCAATTACTCCAAACCTCCTTCCCCTCCTCCAAATCCAGGTGCATCTGGGCACGACTTAGGACCCAAGGATCCTGGAAAAGCAGAGAGGTCAGCAAAGACAGATGGCCTCCTGGTTGTCTTTGGGTCTGATCTCCTGGCCCAGCCTAGGATTAACTGGCTGCTAGGCCTAGGAAGGGAAGACTGAGAATAATGCAGAGGGTAGAAGCTGCATATTTACCTCAGCTGACCCCACCAGCCCTGGCCAGGGGACGAGGAGACAGGGAACTGCAGACAACAGGCCTTGGGCTAGGCTTCCTTGAGCAAGCTTTCATGCCATCTCAAATGCCTACTCTTGGCCCCTTGCCCTGTTTGTGACTATGTGAGGAGGAGGCTAGAGGAACTGGGAGTTGCCATGAGAGAACAGGAAGCCTGGGCCAGGATGTAGGGTCCCTGGTCCTGCTCGCAGTTGTTCTGTTTTGCTGGCTCGATTCTTTAAAGGCAGGGCAATAATCCCTGAGTCAGAGTCCCTTTGCATATCAGCTAGTCGACTTCAGATATTCTAGGCCACGTGCTGCAGAGGCAGCCCCAGCCTTTAGGTGCGGGGGGCAATAGGTAATACAGACAGGAAAGAAGAGCAAACTCCTAGCAACTCCTACAGGAGCTGAATAGCAGTGTGCCCCTGGCTTCTCCCACCAGATAGTTATCCAAGGATAGTGGTGGGGTCCTTTTAGGCTCTACCCATCTCTGCCTCATCGAGGATAGTGCCCTACATGGGCCCTGGTTATAGTAGGTGCTCAGTAAATGTTCACTGAATGAAGAACACTGGACTGGGAGCCCTCAAATCTGAGTATTTCTACCTGGACTCTCACTGTGTACAGGGGCAAATCTATCTTTTCTCAACATTGCTTTCTTCATCTAAAAAGTGAGGAAGTATATTAAATTATCTTTATACTTCTAGCACTAACATTTCATGATTCTATTAACTAATTGAATTGGATGGACATTGTGGAGAATGCTGAACAACAGGCTAATTTTTCTTTGAACATAAACCGCATCCTTGGGCTGTGTCATAGTCAGGTCGGTAAAAAAGCAAAGTAGGAAATGATTTTACCTTCATTACTTTTATAAGAGCAGATTCATCAAGTCGTTCCTGGAACCCGTGATGGGGGAATTTGGATGTGTGTTTGTATTCCTTGTGAATCTGGTGGTCAGAATGCTTTGGACACTAGCTAGTCCTTGACAGTAAGGTGACCATGAGCACCCTTCAGCTGTACCATCCAGAGATATGAGCTGCTTTGGGGAGTAAAACTGTGGGCTGTGGAAAAGATCTGAATTTGGAGAGCAGATCTCGGCTCCTCTAGAAACAAATAACAAAGACACGTCTTTGTAAAGCCAAGGGGAATAAATGCCTGAATTCTTTTTCCTTCTCTTGGCTTCCTGGGTCACCCTCTTGATAGTCTTTTATTTCTTTCTGATTGACACATGTTATGGGTTGAATTGTGTCACCCAAAATTCATGCTGAACTTCTTACACCCAGTACCTCAAAAAGTGATCTTATTTGGAAATAAGGTAATTAGTTAACATGAGTCACCCTGGAGTAAGGTGGCCCCTAATCCAATACGACTGGTGTCCTTATAAAAAAGGGAAATTTGACACAGACATGCACAGAGGGAGAGCACCACGTGAAAATGAAGGCACAGACTTGGCTAATGCGTCTACAAGCCAGGGAACGCCAAAGATTGCCAGCAGCCTCCAGAAGCTAGTCGAGGGGCATGGAGCAGATTCTCCCTCACAATTTTCAGAGGGAATGAGCTCTGCTGACACCTTCATCTCAGACTTCTAGCCTCCAGAACTGTGAGGCAAAACATTTCTGTTCTTTCAGCTACCCAGTGCATGGTACTTTGTCACTACAGCCCTAGCAGGCTAAGACAATAAGATATACCACCTCCTAGAGAAAGCCTTGTACCTAGGCTATTCCCTCCTATATTCTACACCTCCCCAACCCTACTCCACCACATACATTAAGATATTAGAGGGACTGTAATATCTTAACTTTCCTCAGGGAAAGTGATTTTTTCAGCCCAGTTCAGCTTCATAACTACTACTACAGATCAGGAGGTCCTTCCTTCTATTCCGCTTAAACCTATCTGCTGCAACTACAACCTGTTTTGTCTTATTTTGCTCACAAGAAACACTGGTCAACCAGACCTACACCTCCAGAAAACTGTTCTTTGTTGTCTAAAAGTTACACATGGAATCTCTTTTTGATAGCAGCTGACTACTCCCATCCTCTAAAACAAGGTAAACCTTCTGCTGTCAGCCTCTGCTCCTGCCCAGACTCTCAACCCTCACCAAATCTGTGTGTCATGACCTTTTCTGTCACCTCCCAGAGCAGGCTAGACAAGATCTGGTCTCCTCCCCTATCTCTGGCCCGCACCCCTCCACACAGGCTGTCCTCCCCAAAGAAGCACTTGTTTATGTGCTCGCACACGCCTGTCTCCAAACACAGCATGGAAATAAGTCCTAAGGACTGAGATGCAGTGGCTGCGACATCGCAGTGACCGATGAGAAGGCCTGATTGCTTGTGCATAGCTGCTGAAAGGGGTCTTGACATTTTAAGTGCTCGTCAGAGTGAGGAATGACAGCAGCAGACAATGAGACACTTCCTCTTTGCCTTTTGCTGGCTATTAATAAGTGTTTCTGATTCTGCAGATGTGGAAGAGATTCTGGGCCATTGGGTTGGGTGTGCTGCATTTTTTTTTCTCACTTTGTCTTTCTCTGAGTCCCCATTTCCTCCTCTCTCCCCTGCCTCCCTTTCTGCTAGCTGCCAGTCTCCTTCTCTCCTAGTGCTGTGGGCTGTTTGTCTTGGATTTGGATTTGTTAGCGCTCAGGAAATGTCATTAGGCAGCTGGACTCTGACCTGCTCTTGGCTCTTTGCAGGAATTCAATCTCTTCATCTCCCTGGCTTGGACCAACTTCCAAATCCCATTCACTTTCCCCAGGGATGTAGAGGAATAGAAAGTATATATATATCATGCTGACAGAGAAGATAGAGAAATGTGAGCCTAGATTTAGGGAAGGGGGTACCAGGACATTTGCCGTGTCCAGGGACCATTGAGAACAGTTGATGCAAGCTGGGACAAAGGAACCAGGCCTTGGGGACACACAAGTACATAGAGAACTGGAAAGTAGATTTCTCTCTCTCTTCTTCCTTCTCCTCTTTTGTCCTTCCATCGTCAGGGATTTCAGAAAAGCCAGAGGAGCTATGTCCTCCTCCACAGCCTACACAGAGAGGGGTTCTGTCTCCTGGCCTCAGGGAGAATGTTTGCCAACCGCATTCACACTTGATGTTAGCCAAAAGGCCAAGAAGTAATGCCAATCACATCCAAGAGGGGGCCATTTGTTTTCCTGGTTTCTATATGGTTCTCTGAGTCTCTTTGTTTTTCTGAAATCTATCCTCTCAACAATCTAGAGGGACCATCCACTCTATGTGCCCATAATTAAGGAGCTGCCCTCAGTCTTAAAACTGGGGCAGGCTCTGGGCAAACTAGAACTGTAACTCCAAATCACCCCTTGACCCCTAATTTGGTTTCTGATGTCTTGTCTCAAGAGGTACCTGTTTGGCTTTAGATGCATTCTGTTGTAACACGAAATGGGCAGAGAGGAGGATGCAAGAGAGTGGGTTGAAGTGAGACAAGAAAGAACCTTCAGATTAGGCAGCATGGCCTTCTTGTCCCAGCAAAGGAGAAAAGAGATGTCCAGACAGGGGTAAGCGACACCTAGAGATACCTTACAGGCTGCAGATCCTCTGTATCTAAGGAAAATAAGGCTTGTGGGACCCAAAGATAATGGGGAACAGCACACCTGCTGCCAGGGCCAGCCAGGCCCTTAGCTCCGCAGGCCCTCACCTCTCCTTTCACTCTCCCCCAGCCAACTGCAGCCAACCTCCCTCCATCCTGGCTTCACTGGAGTCCAGCTTGAAAGCCTTATCCCAAGCCTGCAGCCTTTGGATCTTTTTATTCTGATTCAATTACATATACAATATGAGCTTTGCAAACAGTAAATTACATGCTGCAATAATTGAATTCTTTCCTGGACTTGCAGCTTGCTGAGCTGTGGTGCGGAGCAGCTCCCAGACACCCAGGCTGGCCCCAGGGCCCCTCCTATACTTTGGCAAATAATAATTAACATTTAAACACTGTTTTATAGTTAGTGGTGTTTCTACCTCTACCATCTCCTTTGAATTATTTATGTCATTATTATTGTTTTTCCCTTATTATGAATAAGGAAACTGAGGCACAGAGCAATTATAAAACATGCTCAAGGTAACACAACAGATAATTGTGGTGGAACTGACATCTGAATTAAGGTTTTGAGTCAAATTCCATGTTTTTTTCTCCACTCCAACCTGAATCTCATTCCCTGCCCACCCTGACAACCACATGGGCCTGGCTCTCCTGGTCTTCTCCTCTCTCCCACCAGTCTAGGCTCACGTGTTACCTCCAGAGTCCTGAACATAATTGGTCCTGTCCTCCACTACAAACCAAAGTTGCTGTTTCACAACCTGTTAATACCTGCACACAAATATTGTTGTTGGATACTCTAAAGAGTATTATTTTATTTCCATTGGTTTAACAAACCTTTCCCCACTAGGACCAACAAGGCAGCTACTTTCAATTTATTTTACCTGCCTTTAATTTAAAATAACGCCAAACAGACTAATTTCTTAGGCATATGAAGTCAATGTGGCAGGGACTCCTGTCACCTTTGCCAGCATCCCCTCAATGAATGTTTATTGAGTATCTGCTATGTGCCAGGCATTTTGTTATCTCGTTAGGTCTTCACAATAAATTAATGAAATAGTTATTTTTATTTCTATTTTAGAAATGAGGAATTGGGGCTTAGAGCAGAAAAAAAAATCCTACCCAAGTTTCTGTTTCAGTAAGGACAAGAATCTGGGCCCAATAACTGCAGAACCTATGTGCTTAACCGGTGTACCACAAGGCTACTTAGGGATGTGACTTCTCCCTTACTCCCTAGTTCCGGTCAGCCTCATTTTTGAACTGGATCATTGCATTCCCTCCTTAATGGTTGCCTTGATTTTGGTATTACATCCATAAAATCCATCCTCCTTATTCAGTCAGTGAGTGACTTAATAAACATTTCCAACAAAGATCCAGGTGCCAAGAAAAACTTAATAGATCTTGACTATTTACAGGAAAAAAAAAAACGTTTATGTTCTGTGGAGCACTGGGCAAGTGATCTCTGTGATCACTGTTTATCTTTTGAGTCCTATCTTCTGCCTCTTTTTTGCCCTGCATTGTACTATAGTTATGCTAAATTGCTTATAATTCCTTTGCAGCAAACATCAGGAGTTTCACATCTAAGTGTTTTTATGTATGCTTCTCTCTCCCTGGAGTGCCCTTTCTACTTTTCTTTGCTGCACTTAATCTTCTTCATCAGCCTGGTCATCATCCTCTCCAGAAAGCCTTTGCTGAATCTCAGATGAGCTATGTTTCTCATGCTGCGATTCCGTAGTCCTCTGTGCACTGCTCTGAGAGGACAGTTACTTGTTCATGTGTCTGTGACCTCTAGCCCTGCCTCCCCCATCCCCCACCTTCAATCCTGAACTAAAAGTTCATTACACAGATATTAGATTGTTCTCTCTGTGCCCTAGCAGCCAACACAGTTCCTGGCCCATGGTAATCACTCATGAAATATCTGTTGAAAGTCTTCAAATCACTATGTTTAGCTTATGACACTGCATGCATGATCATATCCTCCTAAATACCTAACCTCAGAAGATTTTTCATGATTCCTGACTCAATATAAAAGGAAGTATTTGCCCAAGTGGCCTCGAGTTCTATGTACCAACGGAAACTCTATTTCTTAGAGATACAAAATAATCCTAGAATAAGAAAGTCTCCTCTTACACATCAACTAACTTTGCACTGATTTCCTGGAGGGTCTCAGAAAATGGGAAATAAGTTTTAGATAGTGCAAAGTTTACCTGTCAATCTGACATTACCCTGACACACAGCTAGCAGGCAAGTCATAGAAACCAGTCTTCTTTCTCCTAAGAATATTTCAGACATTATTGTCATAAAAGAAAACCTGGGGAAATAAAGACATTTATCAAGATACTGATAAAGAAAACTCAGTATTGCAAAGATGTCGATTCTCCCCAAATAGATCTATAAATATTTAATATAGTTCCAATCAAAATTCCAACATGATTTTTTCATGCAACTTGACAAGCTAATTTTGAAATTCATATTGAAAAATAAATATCAAGAAAAATCAAGATAATTAAAAGAAAGAAAAAAGAAAGGACATTTGTTCTCTCAGATAGCAAAACAAACAATAAATTTATAATATTTAAACAGTAAAATTCTGTAGTGTTGACTCATAAATAGACAAACAGGCTGATAGACTGGAATACCAAACCCAGAAATAAATATACATATTTGCCTGGCACATAGTAGACACTCAATTAATATTTGTTGAGTAAGTTAATTGAGATGGCATTTCACCCAGTTCAGGTGGGACAACTGACTACTAAAGAAAAAGAAACAGAGCTAGATTCTACCAGTCATAAAAATCAAATATTAACAGCTTAAAAGCCGAAATATAAATATATCCATAATATTTAGAAGAATCTATAGAACAATTTGTTCATGAAATTAGTGTAGGGAGGGCCTTCTTAAATAAAAATATGCAAAAGATATATAGTAGGGTTTGACCCATGACCATTTTTATTAAAAAAAATAAAAAAGGTTTTCTTGGGACATAGCCACATTTATTATTGATGTATTATTTCTGGCAATTTTTTTCCTACAACAATAGAGTCGGGTAGTTATGACAGAGACTATCTAACTCACAAAATTGACACTATTTAGCCATTTACAGAAAATATGCTGACCCCTGTCACAGAGTGAACAAATAGATAAATATAAGTATGCCAAAAATTAAAGCTTATCAATCACAAAGATACTATGAACAAAGTTTGAAAAGCCAAGCACAGAACTGAAGAAAATATTTTCAACATATATAATACAATGATTTTTATCACTGAGGTCGTATGAAGACTGTTTATAAATCAAGGAACCACGCTAACAAGAAAGAGACAATAACCCATAGAAAAGTGGGCAGAAGACATAAAACAGAAAATTCATAGAAGACATTAATATGGCCAATAGAAACCTGAAGAGACACTCAGCTTTACTGGTTTTTATCACTCAAGGTCCCAGCAGGAAACAGAGGAAAACATTAGGCAGTCTAAGGAAAGTTTAATGAAGAAACTATTTATAAAGGTGTGTACTGGATTTAAAAGAACAAACAAAAGATGATACAGTATTTGGGGGCCAGTAATTTTAAGTTATATATATTTTGTTACATATATTTTACCACAGTAAGATAGAATATATCCCCTCCCTTCAAAACAGGCATTAAAAAACCAACTGTATAGTATTTTAAAATATTTAAATATAAAGATATATAGAGGTTGAAAATAAAAAATGTAAACTATAAATAACAAGCATAAAAAGCTGGTGTGGCTATATTTCTATTAGAAAAAATAGGTTTCAGACTAAATATTACTGGAAACAAAAATTCATTAAATAATGTGTCAGTTTATCAAAAAAGTAATCTTAAATGTCTGTACATCTAATAATGGAGCTTTAAATATAGAAAGTAAGAACTGATAAATCTAAAGTGAGAAATAGATAATCCCATAGTTTTTATTTTAACAACTTCCTCTCGGTAATTGATAGAACAAGTAGCAAAATAACACCAAAGATATAGATGGTTTGATAAATTGGGAGCTGTTATCATCCTAAAGCTTGAAGGTACAAGAAAGAGTAGAAGCCTGGGAGAACTGTGTGGAGAAGGCTGATGATAGGAACTGTGGCTTTCGGCACAGGTTTGCACTAACCCACTGGAACCTGGCAGAGAAAGAGAAGAGGGAATAAATTCTCCAACTTCATCCTCTTTCCATCCTATGGATATTCTATTGGCTGAATGCAAGTGGAAGATGAAGGACAGGAGCTTACTGATTTAGTCCTTACAGGTCAACTTCCTAGAGAAAGGATTGAAGAAATGTAAAGAGTGGATCTGGAGGGCCAAGCTGAAGATATTTAGCATACTAGTAATCAGGGAAATGAAAATCAAAGCAATTCTGAAATACCCCTTTTCACCCACAAGAATTACAAAAATTTGTTAAGTGAGTGTTGTAAAACACATTCTCCTATACTAATGGTGGAGAATAAATTGAAATGGCTGCTTTGGAGTCCAGTTTTTCAGTTGCCATTAATTTTTAAGAGTGCATATACTATGACCCAGCAAGTTCACTTCTCTGTACCTATAGAAACACTTACACAGAAAAGCATGTGTAAGAGATGTCTGTCATAGCATTGTTTTTAACTAAGAAATGAAGAATATCCCAGATTCCTATTGATTGGAGAATAGAGAAATAATATTAAAGTCAAACAAGTTATACTATAGTAAGTAATATGACAGAGTAATTTACATTAGTTAAAAAGAATAGGGTAAATTCTAATATATACTATTATGGTTAGCTCTCCAAGTATTATCGAGTAAATAATGGAAAATATAAAATATTTATAGTATTTTATTTATGTAAAACATATGCAGAACAGTTATGCATATTTTTATATAAGTTAAGACAGCTACACCAATGTAAATTTATGGAAATAGTCTAAAAGGATATATGTAATAATTAATTATGAGATGGTCCATAGTTTTAATAATCAACATATGTATCTATTATTTGTGAAACTAAAAAGTCATTACTATCGCTACCACCAACAGCAACAAAAAATACAATCGGCCCCCCTGGAATGCTTTCTTTACCATGAAGACTTCTGGTTCTGTGAGAATTCCTCCCTCCTGTGCATCTTCTGGATCAGACATCTCTGTTATAGCATGTGCAACATTCAGTCTTATACCAGGGTTCATGGTTTATGTATCTGCTTCCCCTTCTGGACTGTCATCTCCTTGAATCCAAAAACTGTGCCTCTGTAATGGAACATTCTTTGCTATCTTTTCTAATTTTTACCCCTTTCTGGCAACTGTCCCAACTTAAATTCAATCCACAGGTGACAGCAGTGCCCTCTACAGGCCATGCTTATCAGTAGTAAATCCAAGTTGGACCAATTAGTGTCCCTTCCTGGAAACTAGAGATAGAGAGGAAGTTAAACCTGCAATATGTCAACTGCCATGTTTTCAACTACAAGGACAGGAGAAGAAGACAAAGCTGGTTTCTGAGAGAAGAAGAATGAAAAGACATGCACAGGGGAGCATATGACTCCTGCTGGTGTTTGAAGACCTGACATTGATTTGCTTCAGCAAAATCTTTGTACCTTTATATAAAGGTCATCCCTGTACCTTTATAATACATGCCCATATTTTTAACTAGCATTTCCAGTTGGTTTCTGTTGCTTGTAACCAAAATAATTCTAAATAGTGGTGACAGGTGTTCACTTCATATCTCCTGCTGTACCTACTTCATAGCAGAGCCTGTTTCCTAATAGATGCTCAACAAAAGTTTGCTAAATTGGACAAAATGAGGCATTCCTCTCATAGAAACTTTACAGGTGCTCACCTGACCTTTGTTTGACACTCAAAGCTGTAGCTTGCCACTTTCCAAGACACCCCATCCCACTGATGGGCAGCTCCAACATTTCCACAGTGGGTCCCATGGGCCTCTCTTGATCATGGCAACTTTGCAAACTTGGAAAGTCTTGTCTGAGCCAAACATCCCCAGCTTCGCCTATTGTTCCACATAAAGCACTCTTTCTAGACCTTTTCTTCCCTAATCGCACCTCTCAGGACAAACTCCCATTTGTCAGTGTCTCTCTTAGAATCAAGTGCCCCAAATTGACTCTTCAGACTTCAAGCTTCTGTGAGTGATAGGCAGAGCTGTGGGAGGCCACAGACAGGCTCCACAGGGCTGGGAATTAGTAAGAGGCTGTATTATTTCTTTGAGTATTTGAAAAGAATTATCATTTGTAGGAAATTGCCGCAATATATAAATTCTTTGTTATTAAAGGTGTGTGAATATGAAATTTGTTAATACCTGAATTTGGTTTGCTGATGAAACCCTAAGTACAATGTGTTACCTACCATAGCACAAAGCACACATCTCCCCAATCAATCCCACAGTCCCTCCGTGACTATGAATCACTCACACTCGAGGGGCAGCTGGCATCCTTCTAACTTGAAATTGAACTGCAGACTCTGTAAAGTCAAGTGGCCAGCAAGACTGTCAGAGCAAGCTAGAGCTGGGAGGATACCTTAGAAGGGATCATCTAGTCTAATCCCTTCATTTTACAGATAAGCCACCCTAAATCCGTTCTGAAACAAGTGGGGCATTAATAAATAAATAAAATAAAGTAAATTTTACCTACGAGGAAGCTAAGACTCAAAGCAGTTAAGTGGCCAAAATAAGAACATGGGGCAAGTTGGGAGAAGAGCCAAGACCTGCCCTTCCAATCTACAGTTCTTTTCTCTATACCTTCCTTTGTGAGAAGAAGTCAGCAGCCTGTAGGCTATAGGTTTCTCGATGAGGACAGCAGGCACAGACTAAGGGCCATTAATAGCCAGACCTCTAGAAGCAGCTGAACTAATCAAAGCCTGAAATTAAGGAGTATACATCAGCCAGACTGCCCACCCAGAAATGGTTCCGAACCTGTACCTTCTCCAACCTCACACTGGGAGTCAAATCAATATTAGAATTAAATTCCTTCCTCTTCTTAAAGGTTGAATTTGTGGAACTGTAAGGGACAGCTATCGATTAGAACACAGAACATGTTGTATGAGCGTGTACAAATCTCTTAACTTCTTCAGACTCTTGAATCTTGCCTTCTCCTGCAGTAAGACTTTGGGAAACTGAAAAAGTTGTCTCTCAGTGCAATGACCAGGAAGAACATGTCCCGCCCTTCTGGATGACTTTTCCAAGTTCTAGCATCTCTGGCCTGTGGAAGAGAATTTGTTTCTCTCAGAGAACAGGCCAATCCTCTAGCTATAGTCATCGTTGATTGCACCAGGCATACAGTAAACAGGGGATGCTGTTTGCAATGTAGAGTCGAGCCTGAGGAAGGGCCCTGGTCAGCTCTTTCTGCTTTCTCTGATGTGTTCAAGGGCAGCTAGCTGAAGACAAGCATGGTTCCTGGGGATGAATTTAGATCCCTTTGGAATTCCAAGGATCTAAAACTTCATTTCCTCTCTGAGAAGTGAGAGGGATGAGAAAGACCCTGTAGGGTCCTAGAAAACAACATGTGTAAATTACATAACAGTTCAGGATGCAAGTAACAGAAGAGAGAAAAAGATAGCAAGAGGGTTGACCAAATCTAGAAAGACTGGACAAGTCAAGCCGGAAGAATTAGATCTATAAAAAAAAGAAAAAAACTGTGACCGTAGCTCCATACTAATTCTTACCTCTCCATTGCCCCACTGGCATCTTTTCCAAATAGAATACCTCTTTAGTTGGTGGCTTTGCTTGGGTGACTAGTTTCCGATGTCTTTCAGAAATAACGTTTATCTGGCTTTGAAGGTCTTATTCTGGGGACATTTCTTATTTTCCTTCTTTCTTCTTTCAAAAAGAATGAAAGAAAGAAAGAACAGCAGCTTTGACTAGTCTGAGGGTGACACGAAAGCCTGATTTTTATGCAATATTGCAAGTGCCTTTCAGCAACACAATGGCAGGTTCTTTGACAATGTCATGTGTCTATTCAAAACAACCGGCATGGCAGTCAGAGGCCTGGGCGTTCGCACAGTGCTTGTTCTCCACAGTGATAAGGCATGTTAGATTTTCCCATTCTATTTGAGAAATAATTCTCGTCTTTTTTAAGTCCCCTGCTTTTTTGATTATTTTTTTCTTGCTTCTTTGTTGAACAATAGGACCTGTCTCTGTTTGATTCCTTCTGTGATGCCTGTGCAGTAACAACTTGAGAAAGAGAGAAAAAGAGAGTGGGGACAGGGCTGAGGGTTGGTGTGTGTGTGTGGGGGTGGGTGAGGGATGTGATGGCTTAACAGGCCCTGCCAGGTGCTGTTAAGAGAAAGACAGACAGCATTAAGGAGAGGCTGGGAGATTAGCACCAATAATTTTGTTGGGTCGATTTGTACAGCTCCTTTTGTTGGAAGCCAGGGTATGTTAGGAGGATGGGTTAATTATCAGGCATCCTGCTTCCCTGGCTCGTCTACCACAGCTAATCCTCTCTCTCTTTAGCAGATGCACAGTGCCAAGAATGGGAACGGCTGCTTCCTGCCCCTACTGGAAGCATGATGGATGAAAAGAGAAAAAAAGAAGAGTGGGGACCAGGATAAGAGTTGGGAGAATGTGAAGTCACCCAACTTTACATATGAAGAGATAAAGGTTGGAACTACCTTCTATTTCCCAGCAGGCTCTCCACCTGGGATTTGCTGGTTCCTATTCGCATGTCTTCATGCCCTCCCAGTTGGTTTTCTTGGTTAGCTTCTGCTCCATAATAAACCACCCCAAAACTTAGTGGCTTAAAACAATCACAGTTTCTTTAGATAATGATTCTTATGGACAATTTCTGGTCAAGGCTGGGCTAGGCTGATCTCAGCTGGACTTACTAATATGCAGATGGATTGGCTGGGGCTGGCCCAGGTGGCCCCAATTACACCTCTGGTGTTTGGCCGATGCAATGAGGGCCACTGGGCCACATGTCTCTCTTAATCTAGCAGGCCATCTCCGGTGGCTGGGGTCCAAAAACAGGGCAACACTAAAAGCACATGAACTTTTCAAGTCTCTCTTCTGTCATATTTGCTAATGTCTCATTGGCCAGAGAAAGTCATATGGCCTACTCAAGTCTAGGAGTGAAGAAATAGACCCCTGAACTCCTGAGCATTGGTGGCTAGAGGGAAAGAATGTGTGGCTATTTTTCTTTCATCTGCTACAATTTGAATAGCTCTTCCCTCTGTATGCCCATTGCCCTCAAAGACACATACACTAATATTTGATTTACACACCTGGTTTAAAACTTCAAAAGTGCTTTTTTTCTTGAGCACAATACCCAATTATATTCATGTTATTTATTCTCTCTGCATTTCTACTAATGTGCACCTCTTGTTATTTTGCTATTTCCTTTTTCCACTTGGCAGATTTTCAGAGCTAGTTTAACCTCCCCATATTGTGAATGAAGAAATTGTGGCCCCCAAAGGTGAAATTATTTGTGCACTGTTACTCCTCAAATCAGCGGGATGCCTAACATCCCAGTCCCTAACCTTTGAGAATGGGCCACTAGCCCTCACATCAGATACCTCATGAAGTTATTACATGCCTTTCTTCTACCACATAAAACTAAATGGAGAATGCCTAGAAGTTGTGTGTGTTTTGTGCACTACCTACGACCAGAAAAAGATTTGAAGTGGTTTTTATACCAAAACACAAAACTAAAAGGATCAGAAACTGGGAAGGGAGGCAGAAGGAGTAGATGCTCTCAGGCTTCTGAAATAAGTAGATGACACCATTTGGGTAGATTTACTCTGAGTTTTCTAGCAGCTGAGGCAAAAGAAGATATTTATTGAATTAGATAGTTTTTTACATACTAACAAAAGAAGGCATACAAATTCATCTGTTGAGACAATTTATTTTTGCTGGCACAAACTTGAATAGACATTTACTGGACATATCTCTCTCTACAGAACATTGAGCAGTATTTTGGACATCATCCTCCTTTATAGTTCCAAAAGCACATTGATTTGCAGTGCCCCTCACCCCCTACCCTGCAGTATCTGGCATAGTGTGCGGCCCACAGTGGGCGCTCAATCAATGCTGTGGGCTGATTGGTGAGCAGCAGCAGCTGTTTTTAGTCCACACCAGGAGTTGAGTCTCCAGACCTGGGTGAGTGGACTGGGCTCTTTGGAGGGCTAAATTAATTGATTTAGTATTGATTGGGCTGCAAACCTCTCTCCAATAGCTCCAGCATTCACGGCTGCCTTAGTTGAAGAAGCCTTTCAAATTCCATTCGAGTTTCATTTAAGCAGCACAAATTTGTAAATCACTGTGGAGACCAGACCAGAGTTCTAGCCCCCACTCTATCATCTACTCATGAGTAGCAGTGAGCAGATTCTTTCACTTCTCTGCCCTCTACCCCACCCAGATACTTGGAGGATCAATTGACATGATATATGCAAACTTTAAGTGGGGCAGAGATGAAAGGAATCTTAATGCTGTTAGACTATCAATTCAGAAATCAGCTTAACTTTCGATCTCTAGTCTCAGGTCTTGAATATCGAATTCTACCCAAACCCAGGGTCTTGTGATAGCGTGTGTCAGAGAAAAAAAGAAAAGAGCAGTCCTTGTGGGTCATAGAGGCCCCTGAACTGCTCAGGGCAGGTGGGTTAAGGAGAAGGCCAAGCTTGTAGAAGGAGTGTTTGTTATCCCTGCATATTTACTTTAACGAAAAGTTCTTCTGGATTCATGGTGTGATGAGGTTGTGATGAGGGTTGAACTTCACATTTGGCCGCTGGCTGGGCCCCCCTTGAGGTGTGAAGGGGGAAGGCTGTTAAGCAATCTGTTTATCAAGCACCTTCATATATACTATCCCACTTATTACAACCCATAGCAGAAACATTTTTGCTAATTCCTTTTTATAGGTAAAAAAAAATCAGAGACTCAAGCAAAGATCCTAACGTGATTCAGTCAGTAAAAGGCAAGTCAAGCTCAAACTCAAGTCCTGGGCTCCAAAGTTGACATCTTTCTAGGGTTCTGTGTGAGCTCAGAAGTCAGTGAGCCAGACATCTGCCCATCAAGGAGCTCCCGGCCTGGGACACAGCAAACTGACAGCCAGGGGGAAAATTCCATCTCCCACTGAGAAGAGAAGGACACCAAATCACCCCTGTCTATTTTCCACTCCAAGATGAGCTACCTGGTACAATCCAAGAGTAATTTCACACCTGCACGCCACCAGGGAAAAAGTAGGGAATGTGCTGAGAAACTAATCAATTACTTAAGAAACTGACAGTCTGGGGGCTTTTACCTAAAAACAAATTATAATATGTCACTTGCTTTTTAGTTTTTAAGCTTGCAGTTAGATGTAAGGACTTTAACATGAACAACCACAGATTTATGTGCCGATCAGTTGGATCCTTAAATTTCCTAAGTGCTTCAAGTGTACACATTTTAACTTGAAAAATTACCAGATTTGTCTAAAGAAAAAATTTCAAACATAAAACATGAAGCTCATTTGAAGAGAGAAATTCTCCAATGGAGTGAACCCAGGCTGTCATAAAAAAGTTAAACCAGGCATAAAGGAAATGTCAGATGTGTGGGAGAACCAGCTGTCTCTCTTCTTCTTCTTCTTCTTCTTCTTCTTCTTCTTCTTCTTCTTCTTCTTCTTCTTCTTCTTCTTCTTTTTTAAATTTTTATAACCTAGATCAGATTATAGGAGAATATATGAACGTCTGAAGAGGGCCAGGAGGAGAGTGAGCCTTGCTCTCCTGGGTGATGCTGAGCATATCCTGGAGAATACGGGTTTGTTTTTTTTCCCCCACTTCTAAATAAAGCACTCTAGAGTGGCACATTTATAACCGGCAAAGAATTACTCAAATAAGAGATGCTGTCAGCTATTTATTTTAAAAGCTTTCTTTCCTGAAGGAAAAGGAGGGGGGAAAAAATCTCTCCACTTTCTTCTATGTCCCTTCAAAAGGTTTATAAGTGAATTCTTTTCTGACTTTATTTTCCTTCTTAGAAGAGGAGCCAGTTTCCTGGCCCAAGGATTTTTTTGCTCCTTTCTCTCTCTTCTTTGACCCTGGCTGAATTATCTGTCCACCTTCCAAGAAAAAAGGAAAGCTGAGTTTTGGGCTTATGAAGTGAGTTAGGGATAAAGATACTGGAGTGTATGTTTGTGTGGTACAGAAGGGGTTCTTAATTAAATTCCAAAAATAGCAACCAAACAGAAAGAAGGGAGAGAAAATGGAAGAAAGCAATGGAGGAAGAGAAGGAAAGTAAAAGAAAAAGGGAGAAGGAAAGAAGAAAACAAGAAGAGAATGGCTGGGAAAGGAAGAAGTATACCTAGTCTATGGAAGCTATATGGATTAAGAGATGGACCCCAGGCTTCCAGCTCACATGACATTTTAGGAAACCTTTCCCCTTTGGTCCCATTTGTAATTATGCCTGAGCTATAGATTCAAAGCCAGGAGTGTGGGGCCATTCGGTATTGGTTTAACACTTTTTTTTTCCTGAAATATCCAAATGGAGTTAGATAATGCTACATAGGGGCTCCAAAATAAAAAGTAAACAGAGATGAGCTTGTGTTCATAAAAATATTGGAAAGACCTTTATTGGATATAGGATGGAGAGTTAGAATTATGCTAAATGGCAATGCTAGTTTGACTGGCTTCTTTTTTTCTTAGCAAGTGTCACCCAGGGTGAATTAGACACCTGACTTTGCCAATGCCTGATGGACATGGTGAGAACAGTATACTTGTCACTGCCCTCCCATGATCTAGTCCACATCTTCAGAAATGGCATCCGACTCGCTTCTGTTAGTTATTTGATTGCATGCCCAAAGCTAAGACTAGGCCTGATTCATTTTTGTATTTCCCTCAGTGTTGGTGCAGAATGAGTGTTCAATAAAAAGACTTGGGGAATTATTCTTAGTAGCCGACATATCATACACTATGAGAGCACAGACATTGATCCAAGGGCTTTGCATGTATTTTTCCTAATCTTTACAACAACCCTGTGCCGAGATGTCATAGTTGTCCTCATGTTAGAGATGAGGCAACTGAAGTGCAGTGGTTGAACTTGCCCAAGGTCACACAGCTCATAGGTAGCAGAGTTGAGATTTGAACCCAGGTGTCTGGTGCTGGAGCCTGCTCATCCAACCACTATACTTAGCCTTCAAAACCTTTACTGGCTGCTTTATATCCAGTTAGAACAATAACGTCAATATTTTTTCATGTTCAATAGTCAAACGATAAGACCATTCATTTGCCTTAATTTTTTTTTTTTTGTTTCTGCCATTTCTACATTGTGCCAATTGCATTTCACATTGCACGTGGAGTCAGAACACCACAGGGAAGATGAGAGCTCCAGTTCTTCATTTATCTACCCCCATCCCCAGCACTAGATAAGACTATATAACATATTTACAATAGGTTCTGGCACAGAATTATTCATCATAATGATGCTGTATCATAAGGCTATTGTGAAATGCAAGGTGATTTGCATCCATCTGAGATCTGGAATCTCAGGCTCCACTTTCTCCATGAAGCCCTCTGTGACTACTCCAACCCCAAAGATCCCCTGTCTCTTCTGGAAGCGAGGTGCTCTTGAGTTCTGCACCACATAGCCCAGTAGCAGATGAAGTGCCCTTCTGTACTCTCCTTGGGCTGTTTTGCAAAGGGCTTATAAGCAGGGACTACAAGAATGAGGTAGAATATTGTGGTGGTTAAGCCCTCAGTCCCCTGAGTTGTCCAGCTCCGCTGTGTGCAGCTGCCCAGATTATGCAATGCACTCCTACAGGGGGCACCATTCTCACTGACTATAATATGTATGAAGCTCTCTGGGCCCTGATTCCTGGTGATCCTGAGTCAGACAATTCCAAGTTCACAGCCAGGTTGTACCACCTGTTACTGTGTGATCTTAGGCAAATATTATTTATGTTTCTAATCCCCAGTTTCCTCACCTGAATGAAAGGGATATGACTGCATCTCTCACATAGGGTTGTTGTGAGGTTGGAAGGAGACAAGCACATTTAAGTGGTTAAATACAGAACCTGCGTGAGTAGGGGCTCAGTCATGTCAATTTTCTTTAGAGCCTGGACAGAGGTAAGGGCACAGAAGATGTACCCAACAGATGTTCATTGATCGATGAATTTCTCTCTTATAAAGCCTCGATTGTGGCTTTTCCTCCAAAGAAGTCTCCTGGAACAAGCCAACTTTCCTAAGCAGGAGGTGGAATGTTGCACCATTAGTACAGGCTGAGGGAGGCAAGGATAAGGGAAGAACAGGTAATACAGGTGGGAAGGGATTTGTCAAAAATTCCACATGTTGCCTTAAGCTCAGTCTGGGAGAAAATGCTTCCTGAGGGCAGGGCTGCCCCTCAGTTTGTCTCCCTTTGCCTGCAATGTGCCTGATACATTAGCAGCTATTCTTGTAGATGCTGCTGCTCATTCACCTGTCACATGTCCTCAGGCTGAGGCACTCTGGGACCTGCATTCCAGTCCTGGCCCTTAAATGTGCACCATTTGCAAAGACAGAAATAGGCCTGATCTGGGAGTCAGATGACCAGAATCTTGATCTGGGTTTAGCACTGTCTTCTTGGATACTCACAGCTTCTGTTGGCCTCAGGTTACTTGTATCTGCATGAGAATAGCCAGCAAATCCTCCACCTGTCTTAAGAGGTTACTAGAAACCTCAAATGTGATGATAATATGTGGGAGAATATTGAAATATATAATAAGCTGCTCAAAAGCAAAGGTAAAGGATTATAAATATAATACTTACTGCCTATATGTACCCAGCAAGACCAGTAGGCCTTATACATCTCCATACACTGCCCATCTGCCTCTTCGAGAAGAGTATCTATAAGCTGGTATCAAAAGGTATAAAGTGGCTACCTTTATGAAAAACTAAGAAAAGCATTGCTGACAGAGGGGAAAGTATGTACAAAGCCCCTGTGGTGGGAAGGAGCTTTGTTCTAGAAATTGGCAGACCAGTGTGGCTGGAACATGAGTAGGTGAAGTTGGAGGGAGAAGTGATATACAACAGATGTGCAACATTATTTGATGAAAGAATGAATGAGTTGGTGAGTGAATAGAGTTGCTGTAGTGGCCTTGAAAACTTATCCTTTTCTAGGGATGCACATCTTTGTAGCACCAGTGCATGCTCAAATAACCTTGTCCTTGACATTCTGGGGGCTGCCCCCTTTCCTGGCAGAGACTTCCTTCTGAACTTTACCCGCTCACCTGGTATCAGAGGAGAGCTGGAAGCTCTGGCCTTTACACTTAGCTGACCCTGTCTGCCCTGTCCACTCTAAGAGCCCCTCCTTTCCTTCCATTTTGGCTCCCCCAGGGGATCAATGCACATGTTTATGAAAACTGAACATGTCATTCAAACCAGCACCTCTGGCCTCACACAGCTGAGGATCAGGAGCCACTATTTTTACCTCTCCTTCTGTCACTGGACTTTACAAGCAAAGGCTGGCCTTCCCCTTGGCAGTTCCCAGAACCTCACAGACAGTAATGAGTCTGGGGTTGGTGTTAAGCTCAGATGTCAAACAGAGTGGCCAGGGCCTCCCGAAACGCAGAGAGAGCCGCGAGCTTCTCCCTCTACAAGGTCAGCTTGTGTGTAACACTTCATTAAATTGCTCAAACACTGAGCCGTGTCTTTAACCAATACCTTTAATGTCATTTTCTGCAGACTTAATAGAGGAGCATTAGCATACCTGTCAAGTCTTCCCATTTAAACTTCGAAGCAAGTGAAGTTTAAAGTGCCTCCTTCAGCCCACAGTGGATTTAACTTGAAACTTTGGTTTAAGAAAAAGAAAAGAAAAAGGAAAAAAAAAGGAGTAGGAGGGAGAATCCTCTATGGGTCTGTATGATGAAGTAGAGAATGTTCTCCAGATCGCAACCTTCTTCCAAGACTCTCTTCTTGCCTCCAGGAAGTATACCTAGGTTAAGAACAGTGGGAGGCTAAGAAGTGACCTTTCTTTACTTAGATTTACAGACTGGATGGAGCCCCAGGAGGTCAATTAGTCCATTCCTCTGCCCCCCAAAAAACATGTGCCACAGAGCAGGGCACTGAACCACCTGTGTAGACATAAAAACCAAGGCAAAGAGCAGTACTGGGGGGATAGATTTCTCCTTGTATAGCCAATTTAGACCGTTGGGGGGTTAAACTTTGAGGCTCCCTTTTTCTGAATGGCCTGGATTGTGTGTGGCCAGTTCAGTGTGTGTTCTTTCCCCTGGTGGGTAAGGAAAAAGAACTAGAGCAGACGAGAAAGCCAACAGGCAAGAGCCAGTGAGAGGGCCAGTGAAGGCCTTTCTAGCTTTGGAATGGAGTTGTTGAAGTCTGGGTCAGCCTCATTGCACCTGGGAAAGAGAACAAAACAGCAAACTCATAAGAGGGCCTGCCCACCACCCTGGGACACATAAAGAAAAGTTTATGAAGAATATGTAGGCAAAAAGATTCCTCTCATCTGTAAGGTATGGGAAGTGTCCATCTTGGACACATCTGACCAGAGAGTAGGTATTTGGCCTTAGCCGCCCCCATCTGAAAAGTGGGTTTTATTGTAAGTGGGAGGTCAGCTCTTATGGAAATATAGGCAGAGGCAGAGTGGGCTTGAGTACATACTCAGTATGAACGTTTTGGTGGGAGTTGGGAAACAGGATAATGAATGTGCCTCTGTCATTAAACCACTAATCGTTAATTATCCCCCTAGACATCACATAATGTGCTACCCAGGCAAAAATAAAATTGCTTGAACTTTTCCACCAAGTTCTAGTTTTAAACAAATTACTTGTGTCAAAGCTACTTACCAAAGTGAGTAATTTTAGATATTTGTCAGAATTCATAACATGTTTTAATTAGTACCAGCTAATAAAGTCCTCTTGTAATTAAGCACACATATATTCCTTATTTTTTATTTTAAATTTTTGCTTACGATAATTTTTTTAAAATGATTTGATGTCTGGCTTCCAGAATGCATGTATATGCATGAAGGTATGTGTCTCTGTGTGCATATGCTTCCAATGTCACTGTAATGAAACACCCACATCATTAAAGCACCCACTTAATTATTAACGCTGCAATTAAGGCAAGAAGGAGGCATTTCTCCTCCAGAAGTGCAAAGTTGATCCTTGGCTTCCACTGCATTGGGAACTAGTACAGACTGGCACTCTCACCCTCTTGGTCCCAGGGGACAGATCAGACAGCGTGACTTGTGCCTGGATGCCCTTAGGGAGCAAGCAGGTCTATAAGGAGACTGCTGGTTTCCCTGACATGCTCCTCCTGAGAGGCTCCAGCGTGAGGATGGCAGTACTGACAGTTCACTCTCAGCTCAGAAAACTGTCACTTGGAGATCAGCATTTTAACTACCCCTTACCCCTAAAAAAAAAAAAAAAAAAAAAGAAGACACCTTAATTTACCCTTCTCATTGGCTTGATAGCTGTCAGAGTGACAACCTGTCTCTGGCTGAAAGGGACCTGGTGTTAGTTCTCAGACTGGCTTTGTGTGCATTATATGGTCGGCTTGCTCCCAGAAATGGCAACACAGAGACAATTGCACGGTACCCTGATCTCCACTCTTCCCCAGCTCTGGCTTCCTCGCTCACTGGTCACGGGGTGACCTTCAGGGCCAGATCTCCAGCTAGGAGCTGGGAACCACGACTTTTCCTTCCCCTACCCTTGGTAGTACTGAAATGGATGTTTCAGGGCATAGATGGACCTGTCTGCACATGGCATGCTTGGCAAGGTTACCTTTCCCGTGTGTTGGAGAGAGAACATAAACGACTTAAGCAACTGGATGCCTCAGGGGTTACCTGGTGCCCTACACAAAGTCTAAGACTTAATTAAATCTCCACGTGAGACTTGTAGTTCTTGAACTTTGTTCTTCTCTCAGAAAATGAGTTTGGTAACTTCTATTATGATGACAACAACATCACCTGAGAAGCTGCTTTGCCCCAAAAGGCTAGTGTGTTTTTTAGTCTTTGTAAACTCATGCTCATTTTTGGCAAATATAAAACATTTGCCAGGTCCCTTACAATCCCTAGATTTTCTAATAGACCTTCCCATACCTCCTTGAGAAGTGTCGTATGTGACTGGCAATCTGCCTTTAGTGTGTCCTAACTAAGATTTTGTCAAAGTTTACTGTTCACAGTTTATGTTTAAAACCAGGTTTTAAAAAATTTCCAAATGTATTATAGTATATATTTGCTTTTTCAAAGTACATGTGCCCTCCTCCAAGCCCTGCATACCTCCCTTCGAGCTATGTATACATCCCCCTGGCTCTATGCATCTTGGTTTAAAGCTTTGAACACAGTATGGTAGCCACAAATGCATGTGACTAATGAACACCTGAAGTGGCTCATTCAAATGGAGATGTGTGGTTAAAGACGTATGAAACAAAGAATGTAAAATATTTCCATCGCTTTTATTGATTACATGTTGAAGGGATAATATTTTGACTATGTTAGGTTAAATAAAATAAATTAAAATTAATTTCACCCATTTCTTACTACATTTTTAATGTGGCTATTAGAATATTTAAAGCCACATGTAGGGCTTTCATTATATTTCTATTGGGCATGAGGATCTAGAGGTTTATGATAGTGTCAGACACATATGGCAACTGAGGACAGACAGTGAGAGGAGTCCCAGCCTGGACCTGGGTTTGATCTGAATGTTCCACTCACTGGCTGTGTGACCTTTTTTGCTTCTCTGCGCCCTCACTTTCCTGAGTTTTATAAGGGAAGTAGACTATATAAGGTTACTTAGGAAAGCTGTTCCAGTTGTAGCTTTCTGTGTTATACAGAATGGGATTGCCATCTCTCCAGAGACCCCAAAGAGGAGGATGGATTCTCTAGGCTGACTTTAGTGACTGAGCCACCATGGCAGGAGAGAATAAAAGGGGATATAGTGATTTCTGGCATTTCCGTTCGGTGCTGGTTGCTTGATACCTAGAAGTTGCACTCAAGTCACAAAGGTGAGACCAAGTTAACTATAATCTTTCCACTTTGGTTCCCCCATTCCAATTCACCAGGCTAAACAGCGCCTAGGGAGGGACACACCTGTCCTGTCCTTTAACCCATGGTGATATGTCACTGATCAGCACAATTGGCTCTAATAGCTCCCCAGGTGGATTCCAGAGAGCAATGAGCCGAACATAAAATCCCTTTATTATTGCCATTTCACTTTTATATACCCATCAAGCTTTCATATTTAATCTCCTACATCACAATAGCTGATCATTTTTAACATTTGACATTGATAGAGTGCCCACTGCTATTATTCTGACATACTATAAAACATTACACCCATTTGCAATAGAAAAGGCCAAGAATCAATACCTAGCCCCATTTTCCACTGTGACCGTAAATCACGAAGCACTGAACAAATTGGTTTAAGTAGAAGAAACTTCAGAACCAATGAATGGCCTGACCAATTCCCAACCCCTGTTAGAGCTGACAGAGACCTGGATGCCTGTGGGCTGGTTGTGGGGCGGGGAACTGGGAGAGCTGGTTGGGAGACGGGCTGCTCCATAAGGCAGCCAGGATTTGCCAGGCACAAGGATTGTCCATTTCTCTGAGCCCCAGAGACCCTCATAGAGAATAAAGAGAATCTTTATTCTACTCATGTCTGCTACTGCCCTTGCTTTAGAGCAAGTGGCCCCACATTAAGAAGTTGGTGACTTCCTACTTCCCACCCATCTTTCTACGGTATCCAAGACCCATTGTCAAGACTATTGGTCTATTTTGTCAGTTAGCGCATTCACTGGAACATCCAGATGTTAAACTGAATTGATTGGCTATTTAATCAGATTGACTTTAGGATAAATTAATTGATCAGTTTCACTCAAAATGGCCAAAGCGAGGAGTTAAAGAAAGTCATGGATTTAGGCATTGCTTAAAATATTAAGATAATGAAGAAATCCAGAAGTATAGAATATTCAGAAAATTGCCATTATTTTTCATTCTTTGGGCATCATCTAGATCCAGCCTAAGGCTGTGCTGATTTTGTTGGACTCCATTGAAAGCTTCTTTCAGCCCAAGTTGCCTAGTTGAAAATACCCATGGTCTGGGTGCAGTCACTGGGATGCCAGAATGTTATGATAGCATGAAAACCCAGCTCCTAGAGAAAAGAAAGGAAAATCAGCTTATTTGCTAATTTATTTTTAGTTTAGAACTGAATTTCCTATAGAACTCCAGTATGTACACATTTACCTGACCTTCCTGAAATAGATATTCTCCTGAAAAGTCCCCTATATGCCAGATTTTTTAAAAAACAAATTTTTCTATTAACTTCCATTATAATTTCAGAGACGATTTGCCTGCATTTTAATTAGCAGTGAGTGATTCTTTACATGATCTGTCTTGCTCAACCTTTTAATGATCCTACATAAATTAAAGAGATTTTGTATAAAGGGATCCTTTGACAAAGGAACACATTCTGGTGCTTTGTGAATGATTCCAGCCATTCTGTTATGCACATTTGGACTGACATATGTGGGTGGTCACTGGATTCAGATCTACAGTGTTTTTTGGAGGCTTGGTGTAGTATGTAGAACATCAGATTTTGAGTCAGGAGTCTGATCCTGCCATTTTCCCATTGGGCGATTCAGAATAAGTGAGATATGTGAACTCTTTATGCATTAAATTTTTCATTTGTAAAGTAGGGATAATAATTCCCTATTTCTTTCATAAGATCCCTAATGATGAAATGAGATAATACAAGTAAAAGCATTCAGTATTGTTATAACCGACTATGTAATAATAATAATTAAACATTGTGAGAGAAGAAACAAGATAAACTATTCTTACATCAAGTTCTATTTTATGCCAATGAGAGTAAAGTTCTGTTTGTTCAGAACTAACATAATGAAAAGCACAAAAAAGTCAAATCTAAGTTTCTCAATTTTGTGCCCTGAGGATTGAGAATCAGAAAGACAATCAGATACAACTAGATTCTGGAAAACTTCTAAAAAGAGCTTGATTTGTTGCCATGCATTGCTTTTTTCCTTGAGTGTATTTGGATATATTTTAATGAATTCATTTACTCAGTCAATAAACATTTATTAAGTGATGATTCTGTGCTCCATCCTGAATATATAATAAAAATAGACCAGATATGGGCCAGTGCAGAATGTCTACATGTGAGGTTCTCAAGTTTCCTGGTGCATCAGCATCATTTCCAAGGCCCTATCCTAAACCTTCAAAATCCGAAGGTTTCTCATAGAAGTTGGATGTCTGTATTTTGACAAATTTCTCAGGTAATTCCAACATTTGGGCCCACTGGCCTATGTGGTAACATACTATTAGCCAGAAGACACCATTACTAAGAAACATCCTCCTCCCTGAAAACTTGTGGCTTTCAAGGGTAGGGAGTTGAGATTCCAGATTTCAGTTTTCCTAAAATTGGGACACAACCAGAAATTGATGTGTTCAGCTGCTGTGTGACTACTGCAAGGATGTGGAAACGGGCCAAATCCTTTGTTCTTAGTCTATAGTTCTGTTGCTGACTCGTTCCAAAATAACCTGGTTTGTTTGGCATCCTGGACTGCAGGCCTCCTGTCTGTGGGCCCAGAGGACCACCCAGAAATCTCATTGTCCTTTTTATCATCAAGCATGAGATGGTTCTCTTTGGACTAAGTCTCTACTTAGAGCTTCTTCTTCTTCTTCTTTTTTTTTTTTTTAAGAGAATTTTGCTTTTCTACAAATATTGCATTCATCATAGCAAAACTTTACAATGTTAAAACGTACCACATATACAACATATAGTAAAGGGAGGAGAAAGCAAAGGAAGAAAGAGGAAGAGGTTTAAGTCAGCTCCTTGATGACTTAACCATATTGTTCTCAGAGCTAAAGCAATACTGCAGATACTGCTCACTCTTATAGTACATGTAGAAGAGCTATTCCAGAGCAATTTTCCCTCCATTATATCATGTGACCCTCTCAGCAACCCTATTAAGGACTTAGGATAGCTGTCACAACTTCCATTTAATGGATGATAAAGCTGAAGTTCAAAGCAAGCAGTGAATTCCCTAAGTCAAACCAGCACATGATCCCTGAGGGCAAGGACAGCATTGGTTTTGATCACATTTGCAGCCTTTAGTATATTTCTAAGAACATAGTAGATCTTTTATTCATTTTTTTTTCTTTTAAATGCCTATAGTATCCAGTCTTCCTAGGTGGTCTCCCATACAAGTACTAACCAGGCCCGACCCTGCTTGGCTTACGAGATCAGACAAGATCGGGCATGTTCAGTGTAGCATGGCCGTAGACTCATAGTAGATCTTTTAAAAATGTGTATTTGTTAAATGAATAAACAAACAAACACATAAAAAAAGATCAGTTAGAGCTAGACCAGCATTAGACTCTCTTCTAAAACCAGGGGCTAAAGACCCCGCAGCTCTCTAGCTTCACTGAGGACGACTGACCAGAGTCCCAGACCCTCTATTGAGGTCTTCTCATTCTCAATAATTTTATTGTTTCAAAGGTCGCCAGAGCCTTTTACAGTTCCCCTGTGGTAGACCCTGAGAGGACCTTGTGAAGCCTTTTTCTACCTTTTGTCCAAGCCATGGTGAGGTTTGGCACACAAACCTTCATTTTGCCTCGTAGCCTCACCTTCTCTGGATGGAGAGTTATTCTTGGCTTGTACCTGCTCCTGCTGCTTTTGCAATATCATGACTTCAGCTACGTGAAAATGCACCTTATTCCCATAGAACAACCTGGTGCCCTTTGATGGGAGTTGATTTGGGTGAGAATAGTCGAGGTGGGACAGTGGCAGAATTTCCCAAATGAAAAGTTCTTATAGAACAAAGGCCAAGACCCTGTCAGAAGTCACCTTGCACTCCTCTTGCTATGGGCATTCTCCATCCAGCCAGGTGAGAACCCTCAGACAGCCTCCCCTGGCCAGGAGCTTCAATTATGACTCAAGCCCATTTTTTGAGCCTAACTCAGAAGTCCCATTTCTTCTTACTTAGCCCTGAGTAGATTTGGAGAACTGTCCTTCATTTAAGCCCAGGATACTAGAATACACAAAAAGCTAACCTGTAGAGTCTCTTTCCTGATAGTGCTGGAAAGAAAGACAAGAAATCCTTACCTCTAAGCATTCAGTGAGGAGCAGACTTGCCCAGAGGGCAAGGGCTAGAGCAGGCCAACTTCTGCGTACCACTGGATATATCCTATTTTCTGTGACATAAATCCATTTTTAGCAGTGAGTTTCAGAGAGCAAGAGGAGAAGGCTCAGGAGCCCAAATGTAGTCCTGGTGAATGAGAAGGACAAATAAGTAATAGCCATTCAGTAGTACAGACCTTACTATGAAGAAGTCAAGGGGGCCAGACAGTACTAAATATTCTGTTTTGCAGACCCATTAGAGCGCCCCACATCTGCCCTCTGTTCCTCCTTCAACTTGGCCCAGGTGGCCAGGACCCAAGCTGCCTTCTGGGACATCAGAAGTGACCCTTTGATATCTGATCTCCCATCTGCTGGGCTAGGCGTGTGGAAGAGACAGCTGGCACAGCCCCTCCCAGGGGACTGCAATTAGGGGATATTTAATCCTGTCACCTGGTTCATTTGCAGTGATGGATTCGGGCTGGAGCACTGAGTGGCGCCAAGAGGATATTGGATTACCAGGGCCCATCCCCTTCACCCCTCAAAGAGAACTGGCCCACCTCTGCCCTGCACCTGTCTTCTTTGGCCCCAATGATTCAGAGCAAGCATTTGCTGTCCATCCCCTCCCTACCCAACCTCTAGATATTTTACCTGAAACCTCCTGCAGACATGGAAATGTTGCTGAGATTTTCAGCCCCTGTGATCACCCTCCCCAATTGTTTTGGAGGTTCTGATTTACAGATTCTGGAACTTGAGGAACTATCCAGTGAATGACTACCATTCCATTTCTCACTTTCCAGACTTTCAATGTTGGAAAACTTCGAATTGACTGTTTAATGTGGGGGGTATTTTTCTGAATCAAGGTGCCAGTTTAATTTGCCTAATTTGTCTCTTTTTACACTAACCAAGTAGACTGAAGGGAGATAATACTGAGACCCAAAGACCTGGATTGTATGATTTTTATCAACTCACTTACCCTCTCTGATTACATATAATCTCCATGAAACTAGTAAGCTTTTTTCCTCTTGTTTGCAGCTCTATTCCTGACACCTAGAATAAAAAGTAACACATCACAGTAGTACAATAAACATTTGTGCACTCAATGAAAATAAAATACCTACTGTAGGATGAACTCTGAGGCCATATTTCTAGATGTCGTTTATGGAGGGTAGACTGTGAGCTAGACAGTAAGTTGTCTGTTTATCTCATCCCACACAATCACCCTCAGTAGCATAGCCTGTGCTTTCCACCTTTTACCTGAAGAGAGAGGAACAATTGTCACCCTGTCTCGGCCCTCTGTGACCTACTCAAAATTAACTGTCCCTAAGATGATCAAAGAGATTGAAACAAAGAATCATAATTGAATGAGTTCCATGTTACATCCTAGAAAAGAGGTCACTTGCTGATCAGGCCCAGTTCTGAGAGAGAGCTTTTGAGAGCCGCAAAGCTGCTACCTTCAAAGGTCGACGTGAAAGTAAAGAAAGAAGCTCTTGAGGAGAGAGGATTTCTCTCCAGAGAGGGAAAGCACTTCAAGCTCATCACTCCACCCCTGTAACCACAGCGATGCATGTTTGTGCATGTGTGTGTGCGTGCACATGTCCAACAGTGGGACATCTCCTACAGGCACTATGGCAATCAGAGTTCTCAGATATGCTTGCAAATAAAAAGTGGTCCACTCACTCCCTCTATCTATAAAGTGGCAGACTCTGTGAATTTTGTTTATATGCCAATGACTCCCAATATAATTCCCCATTTCACCAAAAAGTTACTCCTTATTAACTTCTCCTGCCTCTTATTGTTCTTCTGACATCCACCAATGCCTGTGTCATAGTTTAAAATACAACTGCTTTTAGGTAGTTTAATAAATCATCTTAAAGCATTTTCATATTCATGTGCACTGTTTCTCCATTCCATTTATAAGTTCTTTCAGGGCAAAATCTATACTTTTTAAAATTTGTAACTCTCAGTACAAGATTCTTAGGACAGAATTCTTGCTAATGGGCTTATTGTCTGAAAACATTTTTATAGGCTGAGACCCTTGGGTGCTGATTATCTTTCATTTATTAATTATTTAAAATATTCATTAAGACCTATTATGTGGCAGACGATGTACTAAGTGCTGGGGATTCAATGTTAAAGCTCGCAATCTGGGGCAGAGATGGAAATGTACACAAATAATTGTAATTCAATGTTATAAATGTTATAATATGGGTAGTGTATGCCCAGAATGCTACTGAAACTCAGGAGGGAGCTTATAAAATAATTTTAGTTAATGTTCTAATGTCTAAATGTGAATGTTTAAATAACACCTTTCCTTAGTAAGTGCTCCCTGCTTCTCATGACATTTTTCATGTTCATTATCTAGTTAAATGCTTCTAGTGATCCTGTTAATAAGCTTTCACTCCACAATCTTACCTTTACACAGAATAGGTACTCAGGAAATGTCTACCAAAAAACAAAATAGGTAAATGGAGAGTGGATGTTGTTATCCCCACTTTACAATTAGGCAAACTGAATGTTACAGAGAGATGTGCCAAAGGTCATAAACAAGAACACAGGTGTCAGTATAAATACTTATACTGTAAGTATATATACCTACTATGTGAGAGTCACTATATACCATGCTATAGCAAATACAAAGAAGTGCAAGACATTTTTCTCCTTCATGGATCTTCCAGTCTCATTGATAAAACATATCATACACCATGGGTAGTTAAATGGTAATATAGGAGATAGATAGCAGCTTGGGACAAGAGCATGAGGTGGTTTATAGGCCATCACCAAATGACTGGAGTAGACCAGAAAGACCACAGGAGATAGAAGAGGTCACTATAGATTAGAGTACTTCAGGAAGCCCTCACATAGGAAGTGGGAACTGAACACGATATAAAAGGATGGGCTGGTAAAAACAGAAAGAACAGGAAAAAGAGAAGGGGTAGAACATACAAAACACATTCAAAGAAATGAAACCCATTGACTCCTGAGTACTTTACCAAGATCCAGCAGGGAGACAGCTCTTACCATAGTTACACTCATCCCTGCTTCATCACTCAACTTCAGCTCATGTGCACTTGGAAAATCTCCTCATACTGCTCTGTACCTCTCACCCTTGCCTGTCAATTGATCTCCCACCATTTACTTTTCCCCAGTCTTTCCCCTCTAATGCATCCAGACCTACTGAGTTCTAAAAAAAAAATCCTGTATGCTCAACTTCATTATCTATGCTCTATCTTATGGCTCCAATAAAAATCCAGATCCCCGAGAGGTCATGACTTCCTCTGTAGTCCTCTCAATGGGAGGATCTTATCCTACACTCACTAGACAAGGTAGGGACTTTCTACTGCTTCTCCACTTTTATTTCTAGATCATTACTCTTCCTCTCATGGGGAAATGCCCCATCATAATTTGAGGCTCTCAGCATCTGCTAAGACCCAGTTCTGCCTCTCTTTATCACTCTTCTCTACTAACCTACAAGTCACTCCTTAAGAAATGATGCAAAGGATAACACTTCTGTTATGGATGTAGTAACTATCTTTTGGGGGGTGTCTTCCCAATTCATGGTCACCTTGTTCTTTGAATACTCTCTGACATAGGACAGTGGTCCAGAAACTGTGTTTATATTATATGGCCCTGATCCCTTACCCATATGTTAGAGGACTAGCATAGATTAATGACTCAGCAGGGCCATTCCAATCCTCTTCCCCAGGAATTGACAAAAGAAACAAAGAGATTAGTTTCCATCTGAGCTTGTCCCTTGAACAGAGGAACAGTAAATTGATGATCTAGGCTATCAGTAAACTGAAGCAGGTGAAGCAGGGAAAGCCAATCTGAAAGAAAGTAGAGATGAATAAGGCAGTTGTACAGAGAGAGGTGAAGCCAGACATCCAGAATGAGCTCTGCTTGGGCACTTGACAGCTTTCCAGTCCATCCTAAGGCTCAGCTGTTCCTTCTCCTCAGTGTCCTTGAAATGCCCCTATGTCCTTGCGATAATCCCACCCCTTCTCAAGTTTAAGCATGTTCGTTTGTTTCAAATTTTGTTTGTTTTGGTGCCCACATCCAAACAACTTCACTAAAAACAAAGTCAGAGGTTAATGGAGAGGGTTTCTCCAAGTTTTACAGTTTGCAAAAAGAGAAATGACCCAGTTAAAACAAAGTGACAGCCTTTGCTTTCATTGACTACCTATATGATGGGAAGCATGATCATTAAGAAAGAAGAGTTGAAACGTATGTTTTTGGCAAAAAGGTAAATGTTTGAGATTGAAACAAAAATAATCATGTAGATGCACAATTGAAATCTAAAGAAAGAAAGGGAAAAAATAAAAGAGACAAGTGAGACCGAGAGAAATCAGAGGAAGACACATAGAAATAGTCTACCATGAGTGAAGAATTAGCAAACACTGCCAACAGGAAGATTTGAGCATCAGAAACTTGACATAATAGAGTAGCAGTCTGAAAGATAATACAGAACAAGTATGATTAAAATGAATAAAGACCTTTAAAAAGTAATATAGATTCTAAAGCATGCATAAAGCACCATGAAAACAGAATAACCAGGTTTTAAAATGAGCCAAATAGAAATGAAAATGTAGCCTTAGAAAATAAAAGCTCAATGGACGTATGTTGAAACTAGGAGAAAAGATAATAAATGAATTAGAAGGTGGATCAGGAGACTTTAACCAAAGTAGAATATGATGTGAGAAAAAGATAAAACTATGAAAAATAGAGAATGGAAAGATAAACCCACAATGAATGCCTAATAGGAGCTCCAGAAGAAAAGAACAGAGAGAAAGAATAGAGGAAAGTTGTCAATTCATGACAAACTTGACTAATCCTATTTAAAAAATATGATAGTCAGGCAGAATAAGTAAAAATAAATCTAAATTAAGCACATCATAGAGAAATTGCTGAAACCAAGTCAAAGAGAAAATAGAGAAGAGAGTTTACTACAGAGAAGCAATAGCCACTGGGCAGTAGACTTCTTAACAACAGTATGTAAGCCAGAAGATAATAAAATGTGTCTTCAAAATGCTGAGAAAAATTAATTCCTTTAAGACATTTGTGAACCCAAATTCCATACTGATCTAAACTAACATTCAAAAAGTGAAGAAATGTGTTTAGAAAAATAAAAGTGAAAAAAATTTACAACTCAGAATTTCACTGAAAGAAAAATTATAGAAAGGAATTGAACTCAGAAAAAAAGAGTGAGATGTAAAATGTAATGGTGAATAAAGAAACTAGTGAACATGTGGCTAACATAAGCAAAAATTGACTACATAAAATATTAATAATGAAAATACCTAATGAAGGGTTTACAAAAACAAAGTGGAAAATAAAATAGTGGACTATAATATCAAATAAAATAATTGAGGTAAAATTGTTGGGAGTTGAAATGTTTAAACTTTCTTGTTTTGTTCAGTAAGAGGATAGAAATATTGATTAACTTTAGATTTTTCAAGTCAGCAGGTGTGTTAAAAATTTAAAGGTAATCACACATAAAAATAGAAATATAATGCATAAAAGAAGGAAATTAAAAAGAAATGCAATCAATCAAATGGAAAGTAAGAGAAAGTAGAAAAGCCTGGGGAAGAACAAACCAATGAAAAGTACCATTAAATCCAAATATTAGTAAGCACAATAAATATTCTACATCTAATGGTATTTATACACCTTAAAATATACTTTGAGACTGTCTCAGATAAACAAAAATATAAGGTCATCATTGTCAAAGCATACAAACAAGGGAAAATGACTTTTAAAAATGAAAAACAAAGGTCCTCATTTTCACTAGTAATAGAAAATGCAAACTTAAAAAATCAAATGTCACTTGATATCTATTCAATTTACAAAAATAAGTGCTGGTAAGGGGTAAAGGAACAAAAATATTCCCAAGGGATTGCAGATTGAAAGTAATTGGGCATCTAGTAAAGTGGAATATGAACATAACAATTTCCACTCTAGCTTTGAAGGAGTAACAGAATCCAGACTTGGCTTCACAGGGTCAGCAATTGGAAAGCTGGACAAGACATGTGAAACAACATTTTCCAGACTGAACAAGAGGCAGGCAGGACTATAATCCCTGAGAGAAGGGAAATAAACCAAGTGGCCCCTACACTCACCCTGGCTTTCTGCACTTAAGCAGTTTCTCGGCAGTGGAGAAGAAAACCAAAACAACCTGATAGTTATCACTGAGTTGAGATATAGGATATCAGGGTCCAGTAAGACTGATGTGGCATGAATTTGTGAAGCCAAGTACTAGAGAGGGGAAGCTATATAGATAAAGAGCTCCAGAAATCAGCATAGATATTCTCTTGAGTTATTGGCTGAAAATCACACTCCACATGTATAGTGTGAAATGCCACAAGATAGGACAAAGAACAGCTCCTGGGGAAAGAACCATTACTGGGAACTATAAACTAAGAAAAATTTACAGAATCCATGCAGCGCTGGCAATCCTTTGAGCTTCCATAACCAGAATGGGAAGGCTTGTTGATTACACAGAAATTTAGTAGACATACCAAAAGGGTAATACTTTAATAGGGGGACCAAAAAACTCTGGAAGAATTTTCCCAAATCTGCCCTAAAAAAAAAAAATCAAAAACAAGCCTTGAAAAGAACAAACTGGTCCACAAGTAACTTAATTACCTATCAAAATACAAACTAATATTTAAAAAAGAAATACAATAAAATCTAGCACCCAACAATGTAGAAATCACCATTTCCAGCATCTAATTAAAATTAGCACACATGTGAGGAAGCATGATAGTATGGCTTATAAATGGAAGGAGAAAAATGAATGAGAAGAAACAGATCCAGAAGAAAAATTACAGCAAATGGAAAGAAATTTACATGAAGGAATGTAGATTGCTGGAAATAGTAAATATAGAGGTAAATATAAAATGTTTTACACTTTTAATTTATTTTTAGGATTATTGTTTGTTTACAGAAAAATAATAGTTTATTTGGGAATTTAGAGCATAAAATTAAAGTATGTAACAACAAAAGTGTAAGGAATGAAAGGAGAGAAATGAAATTTTTACTTAAATGTGAAGTCGCAGAATACTACTGTAGGTAGGTTGTGAGAAGTGAAGGATGTATATTGTAAACCATGATGCAACTATTAAAAACAAAACAAAGAAATATAGCTAATATACCACAACAGAAGATAAAACGGAACCACAAAAAGTACTCAATTAATCAAAAATAAAAAAAATTTAAAGGGCCAAATAGTGGAAGAAATAATAAAGGACAGATGGAAAAATTGAAAAGATAGCAACACGTAAGTAAACTCAACCATATAAATAAATATTTTAAAAGCAAATGGTTTAAGTACTCCAATTAAAAAGCAGAGATTGTAAGACTAGATAAAAAAAAAAAAACTCGTGGCCCAATTATAACTGTTTACAAGAAACTTAATTTAAGTATAAAGACACAGATAAGTTAAAATTCAAGAATGAAAAAATATATTGTGAAAACAATTATATTAAGAAAGCTGGAGTGTCTATATTAATATCAGACAAACCAGACTTCAGAACGAGGAATATTATAGGGAATAAAGAGAGACAGTTCATAATGAAGGGGTCAGTTTGTGGAGAAGACATAATAATTCCAACTGTCTATGCACCTAATAATACATTTCAAAATACATTAAGCAAAAATTGATATAACTGAAAAGAGAGAGAAATTCATGATTATGGTCAAAGACTTTAACGAGTCTTTCATTAATTAAAAAAAATAGGTATATAATCGGTAAGGATAAATTTTATGAGCAATGTTATTAACCAGCATAACCTATATAGACAACCTATATACAAGCCTCCACCCAAGAAAAACATAATACACATGGTTTTCAAGTGTATGTGGAATGTTGATCAAAATACACCATAAAAACAATAAACGCTAATAATTTAAAAGTTAAAATTATGAGAAGTGTATTCTCTGACTACAGTGAAATTAAAATAGAAATCAGTAACAAAAAAAAATCTAAAAAATCCCGAATATTGGAAAATTAAACAACATACTTTTTAATATCTGTTGAATTAAGGAGGAAATTACAGGAAAATTTATAAACATTTTTATTAATATGAATTAAAATATAACTGTGGAATGCAGATAAAGCAAGTGCTTAGAGGGAAATTTATAGCATTAAATGTTTATAATAACAATAAGAAAAATCTCCAACAAATTATTGACTTTTTCACTTTAAGAAATCAAAATTATAAGAGAAAATTAAAGAAAACAGGAGGAAGGAAATAATAATTATAAAAACAAGAATAAATAAGATTTAAGTCAGAAAACAATAAAGAAGAAAAAACAACAAAATCAAAAGATGGTTCTTTGAAAAGATCAATAAAACTGATAAATCTCTAGCCAGACCTGATTGAGAATGAAAGATACCAATGAATAATATCACAAATAAAAGAGAAAATACCACGCAAATCCTACAGACATTCAAAAGATAATAAAGGATTACTTACCTTATATTATATCAATATATTTGAAAACAGAAGAAATCAAAACATTCCATGATAGACAAACAACAAATTTCAGTTAAGACAGATAACCAAATAGTCTTATATTTGCTCTAAATATAATATTTATATTCATAAAATTACCAATAAAGTAAAATCCTGGCCCAAATTATTTCATTGGTTAATTCAACTAAACATTTAAAAATAATAATAATAATACCAATTATACACAAATTTTTCCAGAAAATGAAAAAAGAGAGAATAGCTTCCAAATAATTTTGTCACTATTTCCCTGACCAAGAACATATAAAGCTATTACATGAAACCTACAGTTCATGTCCTTCATGAACATATTTATAAATACTCCTTAATAAAATATTACCAAATTGATCCAGCAGTATATAAAAAAGATAACACATCTGACCAAGTAGGGTTTATCCCAGGATACAAAGCTGGTACAATATTTACAAACTAACCAATGTAGTTCACCATTCAATAGATAAAAGAAGGAAAACATTGCATCATATATATGTGTGTGTGTGTGTGTGTGTGTGTTTGTGTGTGTGTGTGTGTATATATGTGTGTGTGTGTGTGTGTGTGTGTGTGTGTGTGTGTTTGTGTGTGTGTGTATATATATATATATATATATATATATATATATATATATATATACATGTATATATAAATTATTTGACAAAATCTTAGCAAACTAGGAACAAAAGGGTACTTCCTCAAACTGATAAAAGGTAGCCATGACAATCCTATAGCAAAGATCATGAAAAAGACAAGGAAGTCTGCTCTCACCACTCCTATTAAACATTGTATTGATGTATCAAACATCAGTGCCATAAACCAAAATACATATATATATATAATATATAGATAGATAGATAGATATAGATAGATAGATATTAGAAGGAAAGAAGTAAAGTTCTTATAATTCTCAGATAACATGATTTTCTATGTAGAAAATCCTAAGGAATCCACAAGAAAACTATTAGAATTAATAAGTGATGTTATTAACTTTGTTAAATGTATGCATTTTAAAAAAAAGTTATATTCTATATCCTAGCAATGAATAATTAGGTTGAATTTTTAAATAAATTATCATATACAATAGCAACACAAAATATAAAATCTCCTCCTCCTCTTTTTTGTAGAAACCAACAACTGGTTCTGAAGTTTATATAGACAGGCAAAGGGCCTAGTATACTAACTAGCCCTCAAGATGAAGACTGGTATTTAGGTTAGTCAGGTATTTAGGTTAGAATATGGCAAAAAACAGTACGTCACTTTTGAGAGTAGGTTATAAAAGATACCATATCACTTTCTCTTTCTTGTATGCAATCTTTTTCTCCCTCTCCCTCTCCTTTTCTCTCTCTCTCTCTCTCTCTCCTTCTCCCTCTCCACTCACTACTCACTTTGGGGGAAGTTGCCTGCTATATATGAGTAGAAAATGCCTTTGGAGAACTCTGAGTGGTAAAACACTAAAGCCTCTGGCCAACAGCCATGTAAGTGAACTTAGAAATGAACCTTCTAGCCCATTCAGGCCTTCAGATGATTGTAGCCGTGGCCAACATCTTAACCACAGCCTTATGAGAAATCTTTATCCAGAAAAACCCAACCGAGTTCTTCTGAATTCCTGAGTAACAGAATTTGTGAGATAAGAAATGTTTGTTGTTTTAAGCCTCTAAGTTTCAGGTAAATTGTTATGTAGCTATGGATAAATAATATACTTAGAGTAGCCAAAACAATTTTGAGAAAAAACAAATATTCATTATAAGATTTACTATAAAGAGCAATCAAGACCATGTGGTATTGGCAAAAAGATAGACATACAGATCAATGAATCAGATTAGACAGTCCAGAAATAGACCCATAAATATATGGTCAACTGATTTTGGCACAGTGCCAATGTCATTCAATGGAGCAAGGATAATCTTTTCAACAAATGGTGCTATAACAATTGGACATTCATATGCAAAACAAAATCCCCCAAACCTTAACCTATACCTCCTGCTATATAAAAAAATTAAGTTGAAATCTATCATATGCCTAAATGTAAAATTTAAACTATAAAACTTCTAGAAGAAAACACATGTAAAAATCTTTATGACCTTGGAGTAGACAAATATTTCTTAGAGCAAAAAGTATAAATTAAAAAGGAAAATTTGGTAAATTAGACTTTATCAAAATTAAAATTTTTTGCTCTTAGAAAAGATATTAAGTTATATGAAATTAGAGGCCCATGGACTAAGAGAAATTTACAGAATATATAACAATACAGTGCAACAAAAAATTAGAATATATTTAAATAGACACTACACTAAATGAAAGATATGGATGGCAAATAAACATCTGAAAATATGCTCAACATTAGGGAAAAGCAAATTAAAACTACAAAGAGATACAACTACCTATTAGAATGACCAAAAATTAAAAAGGAATAAAATCTGACAATACCAAGTGCTGTTGAGGATGTAGAATAACTGAATCTCTCATACATTGGTGATAGAAATGTAAAGTGTATAGACACTTTGAAAAATAGTATGCATTTTTTTGTATAAAGTTAAACATACCATATGAGCCAACAATTCAAGATATCTACTCAAGTAAATTAGAATTGTAGATCACATAAAGATTTATACCTGAATACTTATAATAGCTTTATTGATAATCACCAAAACACAGAAACAACACAAGTGTCTATTAACTGATCAATGCATAAATAAATTGTAGTATATCCATACAATACAATACTCCTCAGCAGTAAAAAGGAAGTATTCATAAATGTATCATTATAGGAGAATTTCAAAATATTATGCTAGGTGAAAGAAAGCAGCCTCAGAAAGAGGCATGCTCTATGACTATATTTTTAAGACACTGTGGAAAAGACAGAATTAGAGTGATAGAAACAGATCAGTGGTTGTCAGGGCTGAGGATAGAAGAAGATTAACTTACAAATAGGCATAAGGGAACTTTCTGAGGTGACTGAAACATTCTATAAATTGATTGAGTGGTGTTACATGACCATAAAAATTTGAAAAATTCATAGACTGTACACAAAAATATGTCAATTTTGCTGTGTATAAATAATACTTCAATAAACTTGACTTTAAAAAATAGTGGGATAGTGCTTAAACAGTGCTTACAAGAAAATTTATACCTTTAAATACTTATGTGAGTAAAGAAGAAAGGTCTCAGATAACTTATTTCAGCTGAGGGGTTAAAGGAAGGTGGAGATAAGCAAATTAAACCTCTAGTAGGGAGAAGTAAGGAAATATTAAAGGTAAGAGAAGAAATCAATGAAATAGGAAATGAATAAACAAGAGGACAATCAGTTAAACAAAAAAGTGGTTTTTTTTAAGATCAATACAATTGACAAACATTTAGCTAGACCAACTGAGAGAAAAAAAGAAAAGAAACAAATTGCTAATATCAGAAATGAAAGAAAAACAACACTATAGATCTCACAGACATTGAAAGGAAAATAAGGGTAAATTATAAGTAAGTTTATGTTAATAAACAACTTAGATAAATGGGAAATTATGTGAAAGATACACATTATCAATTAACCCAGCATGAAATAGAAAAATCTAGAATATTATTTATTAAAGAAATTAAATTTGTAATTAAAAGCTTTCTCACAAAGAATACTCCCAAGCTCATTGATTTCACAGGTGATTTGAAAAAATATTTAAGGAAGAAATAACAGCAATACCACAAGACGTTTTCAGAAAATACAAGAGGAAACACTCTTTAACTAATTTCATAAAGTAAAATAATCCTGATACAGAAAACCAGGCAAAATCTTACAAAAAAAGAAAAAATACAGATCAATATTCTCTAAAAACATAAACGCAAGAGTCATTAACAAAATATTAGCAAATTGAATTCAGCAATAGATAAAAAGAATAATACATCATGAATGCAAAATTGATTATCATTTGAAAATTAATGAATGCAATTCACAAAAATAGTAGATTAAATGAGAAAAAAGTGATAATTTTAACTGATGCAAGAAAATGCATTTGATAAAATTCAACAGCCATTTATGAAAAATTAATAACTCTCAGCATACTAAGAATAGAAGAGAACCTCCTCAACCTCCAAAAAGTCATCTGTGAAAATCTTACAGCTAACAGGATACTTAATGGTGAAATACTGAATACTTCTCTTAGGTTAGGAATAAAATAAAAATAGTACAACTGCCACCTCTAGTTAACATTGTCCTGAATGTTTTAGCCACTGCAATAGGCATGCAGAAACAAATAAATGAATGGCACAGGGGACTTTTTCTTCCTGTCAAAGTAAAATAATAGTAATTGGTTTCACTCTCCCACCTGAAACAAAAACAACTAAAAAAAAGTGATAATACAAAGCATCAGTTTTTAAGACACTGAACATCAGGCAACAAACAATTGTTATCGCAAAGAGATAAGGACAAACAATGTGATCTTTATGGTTATACTATCTTACTGCTTTGAGAGTTTCCAGGCAAGGAGAGGGAACTCAGGCAGAGGCCAGGGAACTCCTTGAGTTGAAGAGATGAAGCTGAGAATTGGAGAAGACCCTGGTATTAAAGTTGGCAATATAGAGTATTGAAGAGGAGAGAGTTGCACAGAGAGAGCATCAAAGTTATTGATATTACTTTCTCAATAATTGATAGGATGAGTAGACAGAAAATCAGAAGAGTATAAAAGGCCTGAACAACTCTATCAATTTAATTGGCATAACTGACAGTTATAGAATACTTTACCACAAAACAGCAAAATACAAATTCGTTTGAAGGCACAAGGAATAGTTCACAATATAAACTATATCCTAGGCCATAAAAAGTCTCATACACTTAAAAGAATTCAAAACATACAAAACATGTTCTCTGTCCAAAGAATTATTATAATAGAAAACAATAGAAATAGATCTGGAAAGTTTTCAAATATTTGGAAACTAAATAACATTCTTCTAAATAACCCACGGGTCAAAAGAAAAAAAATCAAAAAAAGGAATTACAAAATATTTTGAACTGAATGAAAATGAAAACACAACGTACTAAAATTTGTGGGGTGCAGCTAAAGCAGCACTTAAGGGAAATTTACAGTGCTAAATGCCTCTATTAGAGAAGAAGAAATTCTCAAATCAATGATTCAACTTTCTCTGTAAGAAACTAAAAAAAAATTAAGAGCAAATTAAACTCGTACAAAGAAGAAAAATAATAAAGGTCAGAATAGAAATCAATAAAATAGAAAATAAGACAATAATAGAAAAAAATAGATAAAACCAAAGTGGGTACTTTTATAAGACCGCCCTACTCCCAAATTGTACTTCCAGTCAGATTGAATAGACAAAAAAGAGAATGGGTAAAAATTAACAATATTGGGAATGAAATATATTACATATATTAAAATATAAGGATATACTATGAATAACTTTATGCTAATAAATTTTACAACTTAAACCAAATGAAAAAAAAAATGGATGAAAGAAAAGAACTACCAATGCTCATTCAAGATGAAATAGAGGATGTGACTAGCTCTATGTTTATGAAGGTAACTAAACTTGTAGTTAAAAATGCCATTAAAAAAAACTCCATTACTAGGTGGCTTCATCGGCTTCCTCCTACCAAACATTTAAGAAGGATATCAATTTCACACAAAATATTTAAGAAATTTGGAGAGGAGTTGATAATATATCTCAACTCATTTTGGAAGGTCAGCATTACCCTGATCCGAAAACCATACAAAGATAATAAAAGAAAGAAAACTAAACACAAATATCAGAAAATCGGTGCAAAAATTCTTAACATTTTAGCAAATCAAATTAAATAATGTATAAAAAGCAAGAATGCTATAATCAAGTAAGGTATATATAATAAATGAGAGATTAGTTTAAGATGAAAACCAATCAGTATAAATTATATTAGCAAACTAAAAAAGAAAAGCCATATGATCACCTCAACAGATACAATAAAAGCACTTGACATCTCTGATAAGACTCTGAGCAAACTAAGAAAAATAAAAAGGAATTTTATCACATTGACAAAAACATCTATGACAAATGTATGGCTAACATACTTAATAACAAAAGAGTAAAAACTTTTCCCTAAGATCAGGAAAAACACAAGAATGTTCGTTCACTCTCGTTACTCCTAATCAACTAGAAGTTCTGACCAGTGTAATAAAGCAAAAGAAGAAAAGCATTGGGTTTGAAAGGAAAAAACAAAATTGTCTTTATTCATACATAACATTATCATCGATATAGAAAATCTGATAGAATCTACAAAAAAGCTCCTAGAACTCTTAAGTGAGTTTGGCAAAGTTGAAGAATATAAGATCAATATACAAAAATCAATTTTACTCGTATATGCTAGTAATATACAAATGGAAGCTGAAATTCAAAATATATACTCTTTACAATTGCATTAAAAAGTGAAAGAGGGAAAAAGCTGACAAAAGATATGCAAACCTGTATATAGAAAACCATAAGAAACTCAAACAAATGGGGACAACATACCTTGTTAATGGGTTACAAGACTTAATATTGTTCAGGTGTCAATTTTCCCCAAACTGATCTGTAAATTTAATGCCATGTAAATCAAAATCTCAGCAAACTTTTTTGGAAGAAATTGATAATCCTATTTTAAAATTCATATGAAAATGCAAAGGACATGAAATAGGCAAAACAACTTTGAAAAGGAACAAAGCTGGATAACAATTACTACCTGATTTCAAATGTTAGTCTAAAACTACGGTAATCAAGATATTGGAATGAAGATAGACAAATAGAACAAGGAACTAGAATACAGGTCCAAAATAGACCCACACATATATGTACAACTGATTTTTTATTACATAACAATTGCAATTTGATGCAGAACAATTGAATATCTATATGTAAAAAAATGAACTTGATCCATATCTTGCACCATACACAAAAATTAAATCAAAATGTATACTAATTCTAAATGTACAAGCCCAAACTGTAACGTTTAATTGTAAAACTTCTAAAAAAAATTGACAAACTTACAGCTAACGTCATACTCAATGGAGAAAGGCATTTTCCTTAAGATCAGGAACAAGATAAGGATGCTCAATTTCACCACTCCTCTTCAACACTGTATTGGAATTCCTAGCTACCGCAAGAAGACAAGAAAGAGAAATAAAATGTATCCGAATTGGAAAAGAAGAAGTAAAACTCCTGTTATTTGATGATGACATGATACTATATATAGAGAACCCTAAAAATTCCACCCCAAAAACTGTTAGAACTCATTAATGAATTCAGTGAAGTAGTAGGATACAAAATTAATATTCAGAAGTCAGTGACATTTTTATACACCAATGGTATAAAATCTGTGCACCCTTATGATCATGGCAGCACAATTTACAATAGCCAAGATATGGAAGCAACCAATAGACAATTGGATAAAGAAGTTATGGTTCATGTATACAATGGAATATTACTCAGCCATCAAAAAATGAAATCCTACCATTTGCAATGACATGAGTGGACCTAGAGGTTATTATGCTGAGTGAAAAATGTCAGACAAAGATAAATACCACATGATTTCACTTATATGTGTAATCTAAGAAACAATAAGAACAAACTAATCAAAAACAGACTCACGAATATAGAGGACAATCTGGTGACAGTCAGAGGGGTGGGGGGTTGGGGAGCTGGAAGAATGGGGGAAGGGTTAAAGAAGTACAAATTAGTAGTTGATAGATGGTCACAGGGATGGGGAGCATGGCATAGAGAATGCAGTTAGCATTAATGTAATGGCTAGGTGGAGAGCCAGAGGAGAGAAAGAGCAATTAGGGGGATCATTTTATAAACTATATAAATGTTTAATCAATGTACTGTATACTTGAAACTAATAAAATAAAATTTAAAAAATATAGGAGAAAATCCTTGTTTTATACAATATAATACTATTCAGCAATAAAAAGAAATAATCTTTTGGTACATGCAACAATATAAATGAATCTCAAAATAATTATGTCGAATGAAAGAAACCAGACAAAAAGGAGTCTGTACTATGCTTCAGTTATATTAAACTCCAGGAATTGCAAAGTAATATATACTGATAAAAAAGAATATCAGTAGTTGTCTGCAGGGAATGGGGAATGGGTAGAGAGGTATACAGAGACATGAGAAGACTTCTGGGCATTTGAATATCTTTAATGTTCTTGATTTTGGCAATAGCTTCGTGATTTTACATGTGTCAAAACTTACCAAATTGTACACTTTAAGTAAATGTATTTTATTTATGTCAATTATAATGCAATAAAACTTTTAAAAAGACATACAGATTGAAATGAAGGAAGTTGTAATTTCTTTACTTTCAGATGACACTATAACGTATACAGAAAATTCCAAAGACTCTACAAACAAAGCTACAGGATAAATAACTGACTTTAGCAAGTTTTTTAGATACAATATACAAATATCAACTGTATTTTTATATGTTAGCAATAAATAATTTGAATGTATATTATTTATAATTATATCAAAATATGAAAATACAGAAAGATAAATTTAATAACATGTGAAAGATCAGTACCCTAAAAACTATGAAATATTACTGAAATTATAGAAGACCCAATTAAATGTCATGACATATTATGTTCATGAATCAGAAAATTCAGTACTGTTAAGATGTCAATTCTCCCAATGTAATCTATAGATCCAAGCAATTCCTAGCAGACTTATTTTTATAGAAATTGGCAAGCCAATTCTAAAATATATATGGAAATGCAATGAAACTGGGCTAGTCAAAATATTTTTGAAAAATATGAACAGTTAAAAGACTTATATTACCTGATTTCTAGATTTACTATAATGCTATAGTAATACAGAGTTATTCATATAAGGACAGATTTATAAGGTCAATGGAACAGAATAGAGTCCAGAAACAGACCTTTGTATATATTGTAAATTGGTTTTCAATAAAGGCAATAAGGAATATCAATGGGGAATAAAAATCTTTTCAATAAATGATGCTGGAATAACTAGATATCTATAGGAAAAAAAGTAAACCTTGACCCTTACCTTGAAACATACACAATATAGATCACAGACCTAAGCATAGAAGATAAAATCATGAATCTTTTAAAAGAAAATGTACGAAAAAAATCTTTATGACTACAAGGTAGGCAAAGATTTTTTACATAAAACAAAAAATGAATGAACCCTTAAGGATAATTTGCTAATTTAATATTAAAAACTTCTGCTTTTCAAAGTACACCATTAGGAAAACTAAAAGGTAAGCCTCAGACTAAAAGAAAATATTCTCAATAGACGTGTTTTACAAAGAATTTTAATCTAGAATATGTGAAGAACTTACAGCAGCTTAATAAGAAGACAAGAACCCAATAAAAGTTGGAAAAATTTTTTGACTGAAACTTCACAGAGAATATGTTTCAAAGGTAGGAACCATTTGAAAGGATGTTCAACATCAATAGTCATCAGGGAAAGGCAAATTAAAACCACCCTGTGAAATATTCTTACGCTGATTAAAATGACTAAAATTAAAACCACAATACCAAGTGTTGGTAAGAAATGGAGCAACAGGAACTCGCATATAATTCTTGGAGAAATATCAAATGGTACAAACACCTTGGAAAGTAATTTGTCAGTTTCTAAAAGGTTAAAATGTACCCTTACCATACATAAAATATGGAAACATCACTTCTAGTGTGTATCCTGTAAACACACTAGACACAAGTATATTTAGCAATTTTAAATGTGTGCAGGAAATGTGTAAGAATTCTCACTGCATTGCTGCTCATGATGGTGAACAAATGGAAATAAACTATTCTTTATCAGGGACTAATTCACTGTGATTTATTAGTAAAGTGAAATACTGTAAAATAATTACAATAAATGGACTAGATACATATATATCAAAGTGAATATATCTCAAAAACATAAAACTGGGTTAAAAAAAACAGTTGTAAAAATATATGTATTATTTGTAGACAAACATGTAAATAATAAAACCATAAAAAATGAATGGAAATTACAGACTTCAGGTTAGTGGATACTTATGGGGTGAAGAGATGGGACAAGGATGCAGGTGGGCATTACCGGTATCTGTAATGTTTTATTTCTTTTAAAAAATAGAGGTCAGAAACAAATATGACAACATGTTAATTTCCTTTTAATTTCAGTTATTGGAAGATATGTGTCTATTATATTTAGGAAATTTCTCTGTTTCATGTTTCATGACATAAAACAGGAAGAGATTGGCCTGCCTCAGAGGGAGGAGAAGGGCAGTCTAAGGGATTTAGTTTGTTGTGTCCACACTTAGGAATACAAGAAGAAAGTAAGTTTCGTGCAGCTTTCATTATGCCTCCTGGAAAGGAGTCAGGAAACATACCCCAGAGACCATACCCCAGAGAATGGTGTAAGATTCTGGAAACTGCACAGCTTCCTATATTTGATACCTGTCACTTCCACTTGGTTGCTAACAATAATCAGCAGTAAAGCTCTCAAAACCAAAAGGACTTACAGGCTCTCCAGGAGCAGCAGGGGAGTGAGAACTGAGAAAACTGAGTCTTGCTTTGTAGCCAGATTTGGGGAGAAGGAGCCCCAAGCAAAAAAAGTGTACGGCCTGAGTTAAAAAGGCAAGGGAAGCAGAGTGTAACCCCAGTGTGGGAAAGAAGAAAAAGAGGTGAGCTAGATTGAAGTCTTAAAGGGCTGTAATTCTACACAGACTCCAGAGATGCCCCAATATATAACCACACTTCCATAGGCACTTGTCAGTCTTCTCTTACATTCTTCCCTACTGGGATATTTAAATCCTTAAGAGCTGATCCAACACAATAGCTTTTAAGTTTCTTGACCTCCCAACTCCCAGAGAACAATGCTTCCACTCCTATATGAGCACATCTGACCTCCATCTTATCACCTAGCTCATCCCTTAGTATGAATGCCTGATATCTAGTGTCCCCTACTCTTCGAATGCCATTGTTCCAGCTCTTTCACTTTCTAATTCCCATTGTATGTGTAGTTCAATCCCACTGATGTCTTTAGTCCCTAAATACCCCCCTTTTTTTTCATCTATCAACTACCTTTTAATTCATTCTTTCCTTATACATTTTTAAAAACCATAGTTGATCCTTGAATTATTCACTTACAACCTCAACACTTTTGCTTCTGTTTCTTATGCTGTAGACTTTCCAAATCCATTCTAAAATCTCCATTCCCTGCTCCTAAATCTGTAAGACTAAGTAGAGCTAAAGAAAATCATATAGCCATACAGACTGACATCACTAGAGATCTGGAGTTTCCAAAATGGTTTGGGCCTTTAGTTTTGTTTAGCAAACTTTCCTTTTGGTTCTTGGACACTTTATGCCCAATACTCCCTTAGAAGATATTCTAAGTCAGTCTTATTTTCTGTCATATTATCCTGACCTTTTGCTTTCTACTTCACAAAGAATATGGAGGCCATCAGGTGTGAGTGAACTGTTCTGTTCAAAATGTATCATTACCATCTCCTTTGGACCTTTTCTCCTATTGTTATTTCTTCAAAATCAACTTCATTTACTTTTCTGTCTCCTTTTCTTTGATCTGTAAAAGTCTCAAGGTACTCCCATCTTGAAATCAATGAATTGAACAAGAAAAATAATTTTTTAAAAGCCACCACACTTCTTAATTGCTATGTACCACTTTAAATTAATTTTGTTTCTCATGGTCGATATTCATATGTATATGAATATATATGTATGTATAAATGCATATATAAAATGTATATACAAATGTGATTATATAAATATATATGTACTTCATATATACCCCATAACCCACTGCTTTCACTATTTCACTAAATTTACTCTATCAAAAGTTATCAGTGATCTTCTATGTTTAAGTCAGGTGACTGCTTTTCTCTCTTTCCTTACCTGTGCCTCCTGCAGCATTTGATACTACTGATCAATCTCTATCAGGGAGTAATGCATTTCTTTGGTCTTCTCTGATCAAGCCCCCCTGATGCTTCTGTTGTTTCTCAAATTTTTTGTACTCAGTGTACTAACTTGGGTCTTATTACCTATTGATCTCCCTAATGCTTTACTTTAACCCTCTTCCCAGTCCACAAACTCTTTCTGTGTGACTGTAGATATTGTCCCCATTCTCATGCTTTTAACTACTTATTCACTCCTGACAATTACAGAAGTCTTTATTTTCAACTCAAACTTATTTTCCTGAGCTCCAGATCTCCATTCACAATGATTTACAGGCAATCTTCAATAAAGCTTCAAACTCAACATGTTCAAGCTCATATCCTACAAAACAACTTTCCCTCCTACTGCTCTGTTTTGATTGGTGGAACTCATCTCAAATGACTCCTACTTCTCCCTCTACACCAGTAATAACCAAGCATTCTCTTAAGAGGACCTAAGCATTTCTTAAAAGAGGTAGACTAATGTAATGGTTAGGAACACAGTCCTCTGAGTCATACTGTATGAGTTTGAAGGTTGGCTTTGCCACTTATTGGCTGTTGACCTTGATGAAGTTACTTATTTTCTCTATGTTTTGAAATCCTCATATATGAAGTAGGATAATAATAGTACCTACTTTATAAAGTTATAGAAAATTTTAGATAAATAAATGGAAATTACACATAGAGTGACCCACAGTAAGCACTCCATAACTGTTTACAATAATAATAATAATAATAATTATATTATTATTAACTCACCACTTTCTTCACAGCCTCTGCACTGATTCAGATATTTATATTTTCCAGCATGGCTCTTTTTTGTCTATTCTCCTCTGTCAAGAAGGCTTAGGGTCCTGAGTTGGGGTTTTTGTGGTAGGAGTAGTCAGTGCTGTCTCACAGCAGCAAGATAGGAAACAAAGGGGCACCAGTTATTTGACTTTTGAGTGAGGCCAGATTGAGAAGCAAAACAAGATCCAAAAGTCCTTGAGCAAGGAAAACAAGAAAAACTGAGTTTGAAGTGAAGAACTGGCAACCCAAGATGAACTGAGCCAAATAAAGTGTTTGGAAGTGGAGCTGGAGTGGTTTCCAAGGCAAAACAGAAAACTGAATTAAAAGAAAATATATTTCAGAGCAATAGTGTCCTAATTCAGTACTTTGCAACCCATGCTGTATATTATTATCACTTGAAAAGCATTGAAGACCTATAGGGTTGGAGAATTCCAGTCAAGATGGCAGAATAGTTAAAGGACTGTGCTTGTCTCCTCTCACAACCATAACACAATTCCAACTAAACTACAGAAAAGCCATTATTGGGAGTCACTTGAAGTCTAGCTGAGCAGAAGTCTTACAGCTGAAGACATACAGAAGAGGCCGTCCGAGACTGGTAGGAGGGGTGGAGATGCAAAATGGGCTGGTCCCACACCTGCGTGTGGCAGTTGTGAATCAGGAGAAATATCTAAGCTGTAGAAATCCCCTAGAGAAGTGAAGCATTTTAACCCCACAACAAGCTCTCCAGCACATGGTTCCAGTGCCAGGAAAAAAAAGTCCCCATAACTTCTGGCTGTGCAAACCAGCAGAGATTATGGATGAGTGGGATGAGGGCTGCTAGAGTCCCAGGAGTTTTTCTTAAAGGGTCCATGAACAGAATTACTGGCCGACAGACTCAGTAACTCTGAGCTCCAGCTCTGGGGCAACAGCTTGAAAGGCGCCAGGGACAGATGGGGAGGAATTGGGTTGTCTGGCAAAGGCTGGAGAAGCAGCTTTCTCCCAGACAGAGGCGCTGGCAGAATACATTTTTCCTTTGTTGGGCCCTCCACTCTCTCAGCTTGCATACACAGGTGGCTGCCTATCTGAATCTCCATCAACCTGGTTAGCATTGGTCATCTTGCCCTGGAAATTCCCTTAAAATCCACCCCACCCAACTTGTGGGTCCACTCTAGCTATCTCCATTGGCTTTTCCATACAACGGATTGTCTTGGCTCATGCTGCAAACTTTTTAAAAATCTCCCAAAGGTTCACAAACCCCAAACAAGCAGCATCTGCCCTTGGCATGCCCTGTACCTCTTGCTGACCAGCCTCAAGCCTAGCACTAGTGGCAGCTGGCCTTGGTTTGTGGCTTGGCCTCTTGAGGCATCTCTAAGTCTACTGGGAGTGGCAGCCATCTGTGGATTGCTATGGCTGAAGATAGCCTTCAGAGGAATTCCTCCCAGGAGGCCCCAGGGCCAACATGCCTGGTGGCTGGTTTCTTACCTTGTCGATAACACCACCCCAAGCTGCATTATAGGACAACACATTCAAAGGGCAGACTGGGCAGGCACCAGAGCCCTGCTAAAACAAATCCTGCTCCATAGGTCAGCTTCCCACTGGCCAGTCCTCACAACCAGTCATCCCGAGGGTCAATCCCTCCTACTAATGTGCAAACAGCAACCAAGACTCCACTACAACAAGAAACCCCACATAACTCATACAAGGCACATACCTGGAGCACCCAGATTAGGTTACCAGGGAAGACTGTGCCACTAGACCCCATAGGTGTCCTATTACATAAGGCTGCTATACTAAGACCAGGAGACATAGGAGCCCTGCCTAATACATAGACACAAATATAGGGAGGTAGCCAAAATGGGAGGCAAAGAACAAAGCTCCAGAAAAATAACTAAACAAAATGGAGACAAACAATCTACCAGATGCAGAGTTCAAAATACTGCTATGAGGATGCTCAGTGAACTTAGGGGAAGAGTAGAAGAACTCAGTGGAGACTTTAACAAAGAGGTAGGAAATATAAAAAAGGAGATAGACTACATTAAAAAAAAAGTCACAGATGAAGAATACAACAACTGAAATGAAGAGTACATTGGAAGTAATTAACAGATGATTAGATGAAGTAGAGGATTAAATTGATGATTTAAAAGATAAGGTAGCAGAAAACACCCAATTAGAATAGTAATAACAAAAAAGAATCCAAAAAAATGAGGATAATTTAAGGGTCCTCTGGAACAACATTAAGTGTACCAAATTTCACATCATAGAGGTACTAGGAGAGGAGGAGAGGGAACCAGGAACTGAAAACCTATTTGACGAAATAATGACAGAAAACTTTCCTAACCTGGTGAAGGAAATAGATATACAATCCTAGGAAACACAGAAAGTCCCAAACAAGATGAACCCAAAGAGGCCCACACTAAGACATCATAATTAAAACGCCAAAGGTTAAAGACAAAGAATCTTAAAATCTGCATGAGAAAAACAGTTACCTCCAGGGGGCTTCCATAAGACTGTCACCTGATTTCTCAACAGAAACTTTGCAAGCCAGAAGGGATTGGCATGAAATATTCAAAATGATGAAAAGTAAGAAACTGCAATCAAAATTACCCTACCCAGCAAAGCTATCAATTAGAATAAAAGGGCAGATAAAGAGCTTCTCAGATAAGAAAAAACTAAAGAAACCAAACCGGCATTACAAGAAATGTTAGAAGGACTTCTTGAAGAAGAAGGAGAAGGAGAAGGAGAAGGAGGAGAAGACAAAGAAGAAATATGAATAATAAAATGACAATAACTTCATATCTATCAACATTTATTTAAATATAAATGGCTTAAATGCTTTAATCAAAAGACAGTGTGGCTAAATGGGTAAGAAAATAAGACCTTTACATATGCTGCCTACAAGAGACTCACTTAAGATCAAAAGACAAATACAGACTGAAAGTAAAAGGATGTAAAAAGATATTTCATGAAAATGGAAACAAAACAAGCTAAGATAGCAATATCTATGCTAGACAAAATAGACTTTAAAACAAAAGCTATAACCCTGCTTCTGAATATTTATCTAAAGAAACCCAAAACACTACTTCAAAGGGACATGTGAATCCATATGTTCATTGTAGCATTATTTATGATAGTCAAGATATGGAGGCCACCTGGGTGTCCACCAATAAATGAATGAATAAAGAAGAGGTGGTACAATGAAATATCACTCAGCCAGAAAAAAAGAATTAAATGCTGCCATCTGCAACAGCATAGATAGACCTATAGGGTATTGTGCTGAGTGGAGTAAGACAGAAAAAAACAAATGCCATATGATTTCACTTACATATGGAACTTAAAGGATAAAATAAACAAACAAAACAGAAACAAACTTGTCGATACAGAGAACATTCTGATAGCTACCCGATGGGAGGAGGGTTGTAGAGGTGGGTGAAAAGGAGAAGTATAAATTATTAAGTATTAAGTATAAATTGGTAGTTACAAAATAGTCATGGGGATATAAAGTAAAGCATAAAAAATAATCAATAATATTGAATAATGATGGGTGGTGTCAGATGTGTACTAGGGTGATCACTTCATAAGTTACGTAAATGTCAAATCACTGTGTTGTACACCTGAAACTGATATAATATTGTATGCCAACTGTAATTAAAAAATTAAAAAATTATTTAAAAAAATACAGATTTAATCAGAATCTTGGGATTATGGTCTCAGCACTATTATTATTATTTTTTAATTCCACAAGTAACTCTAATGTGTGGCATGTAGCTAGAATTGAGAACCACTGTCCTAACTAGTATCCTAATTTTGATTACTTACTTCTTTAACACCATACCCATCCATAATCACACAAAAACACCGTTTTTACTTGTTTTTCCTAAGGCAAAGCTAGTCATGTCATTATTTAGTTTAGTCATTCAGTAGTTCCCCATTACCTCACAGAGCAAAAATTCTAATTCCTTAAAATATAAAAGCCTTTCTTGGTTATGTCCTTGTCTACTTCTTTGTCTACTGCCACTGCTTTCTCCCACTATTCTTACATACGCTAATCCTAACACTAACCCTAACCCTAACACTAACCCTAAATCTAACCACAATTCTATCCGTAATTCTATTGCTAACCCTAATCATAACCCTAACTCTAACGCTAAACCTAAACCTAATCCTAACCCTAAACCTAACGCTAACCCTTACCATAACCCTAACCCTAACACTAACTGTAACACTAACTAATTTTAACCCAACCCTAACCCTAACTAGAACCCTAACACTAATGCTAACCCTAACCCTAACCCTAATGCTAAAGCCAAAGCAAACACTAACCCTAGCCCTAACATTGCTTCTAACACTAACCCTAACGCTAGCCCTTACACTAACACTAACGCTAACACTAAACCTAAACCTAACCCTAACGCTAACCCTAACGACAAACAAAAACATATTCCTAAAGCAAAGCATAACCCCAACCCAAACCCTAATTCTAACCCTAATGACAAACCTAACTTTAACTTTAACCAAACCCTAATCCTAACACTAATGCTAACACGCTAAACCTAAGCCTAACCCTAACACTAACCCTAACCCTAATGCTAACGTAACGTTAACGTTAACCCTAACACTAACCCTAATAAAACTTTAACCCTAACAGTAAACCTAACCCTAATGCTAATCCTAAACCTAAACCAAACCCTAACCCATACCCTAAATCTAAATCTAACCGAATGGCTAATGCTAACCCTCACCCTAATTCTAACCCTAAAGCTAACCTTCACCCTAATTTTAACCCTAAAGCTAACCTTTGCCCTAACCTTAACCCTAATCCTAATGCTAACACTAACCCTAACACTAATCCTAACCCTAATCCTATAGCTAAACCTAACCTTGACCCTAACACTAACCCTAAAACTTTTCCTACATACCCATACTCTACTGAAATGTTAGACAACTTGAAGTTTCTAGAACATAGTCTTCCGGGTGCTGTTTCTTCTGCTTCTAATATTTTGTCTCTCTTAACTAACCATGCACACTTCTTCCTACCCTTTAAGTCCCAATTTAAGCATCTTCCTCTCTTTGAATGCTTCCTTACTCACTCGAAGCAGAGTATCACTTCCTTCCCTGTTACCATTGCACATTGTTGTGTGATATTTAGTGATTATTTTTGCCATACTTGCCAATATGAATTGTTATGTACACATGAAGTTTTCTTCCTCACCAGACTGTGAAATCATTCATGTCCAGGACAGGACCATGTCTCTATCATACTTTTATTCCCACAATCAGTCAGAGTGGCTAGCAGTAGTTGGCATCAATAATTATTTATTTAATGAATAAATAGGTGAATAAATGAAAAGATGAATGATTAAACCTGGTTAGAAGTGAATAGAAGAGAGAAGAGCTTCAAGGAATACTGAAATGTCTCATTTGGAAAGGTATTTAATGCCAGATTTGGACATCATTTCACAGTAAATGGAGAATCACTTTAGTTTTTCTGACAAGGGAAGTGAGTTGTAAAAAATCATGTTTTAGGTTGGTTAGTCTGACAATAGCATTCAGGATGAACCTGAGAGAAGAGAAACTGGAGGCAAGAGACTCTGGTTGGGTTCCAGGGGATCAGAGCCTCAGGCAAAATGGTAAAGAGTCAGAATGTGGGCTCAACAGAGGCATGCCTACAGTCAACAGCATCCTGGGGTGTGTCCAGGGGAAAATAGATATGACTGTCAGAAGCCTGGAAATAATAGAAAGAATTTGATTTGTTTTCCTTGAAGCATAGAAAATGGAAGACATGATGACTCTCTTCAAATATCTAATAACCATTCCCAGGAGAACAGGAATTGGCTAACTTATTTCTGTGTTCTGTAGTCCCCAGAAGTCAGATCTAAGACAAATAAGGAAGAATTCTATGCCTATTAGACATGCCTAATATTAATTAGAAAATTTTATATCAATTGGAAACAGGTTGCCTAAAGAAGTAATGAGTTCTTTATCACAGAAAACAATCAAAAAGAACAAATGGTGCAATTGGTATAATGGTAATTCAAGGATTAGACCAAATAATTTTTCCAACACTTGAAATTCTGCATTTTATGATGGTCCCAGGGAGTTTGAGAAGACAATATGACTCATAGATATAATGTTCAGCAGTTGGAGTTCTTGGACATAAAGCTGAGGAGAACTCTCAACACCAGAACTATAAATGTTTGGTGTCCAAGCCCAGAGCTGTTTATGTTGTACCATGGTCACCCCAAGAAGGATTGCTAATGCCAGAAAGTTGCTATTCTTGGTGAAGAAGTCTCTGGGCCTTCCCTAATCCCAGGAGACATGAATGGAATATGAGAGAGTGTCAGGAAGTCATGAAGAAGACACCCACAGCAACTTTTTTCTCCCTTTCCTTTTCTTCTCAAACTCCCAATTCTACAGGTGCCCTCTCTTAGCCTTAAAGATGATCTAACTATGTCTCCATTCATCAATGGGATCTTCCTCAAATTCTTTTTTCTCCAGCTCAGAATTTCTTCTGCCTTTCATTCACAAAGTGATATGCCATGATGTGTCCCTTTGCATGTGTTCTTGATCCCGTTTCCCTTTTCCTCCTTCAGGACATTGCTCCTTCTCTTTTTATACCTAATTTTTTCACTACTGATTCAAAACATTTAAAATTAATTTTATCCTAGAACAAAAAAAAATCCCTCTAATTACTACTCAGCTTCTCTTCACCACCCAAACATTTAAAGAGAGTGCTTTAATGCCAGTGCCCTTGACCTTGACCACATTCTTATACTTCCTTGCAGTTCAGCTTTGGTCTCAAGGAGCTCTCCTGAGAGATGCTGTGTAACAGAACAGAGACAGAATTAGATTTAGAGTCAGAAGACCTGTGCTCAGTTCTTGAATTAGCCATTTAGTATCTGAACCTCACTTTCTTCATATCATTTATTATGAGTATCAAATGATCTAATAGATAAAGAAGACTCCCCCCATTACACACACACACACACACACACACACACACACACACACACACACACACACAGAAGCACTATACAGGTATTAGTGTCACTGAAACTGCTATCACAAAGATGACTAATGACATCTTGATCACTCATCTCAATGGCTTTTTCTGAGTTCTCAATCTCCCAATTAGCTATATTCGAATTTTCTCATCATGTCCTTCATGAAACTCTTTTTCTATGGTGCTCTTTTCATAGGAAATTAACATCTGCTATCTAGTTCCCTCTTTGGATCCTCTTCTTGCTCTTAACAGCAACATTCTTATAAGTGTTCTTCCCTTTTTTGCTGTTATTCTTCATTTAGAAGTAGAGCAATTTCTCTCCCAAGAGACTACATAACCAGCTCATACTTCTCTTCTGAGCTTTGGTCCCAAGTTTGCAACTCTGCTGGATTTTTCCATCTGATTTTCCAAATCAATACATCTTTGTAAAGCCCCCAACAAAGCAATTTGAAAAAGCCGGACACTGAATGATTATCAACCAGCCCTGCAAAGGAGTACACTTATCATCAGGGACCACCCCCAAAATACCAATCAAAGAGAACAATCCCTTTTATATAAACTTCATGTTGTAATTATAACATCTGCATTCAACTAGGAGGCATAGGCCCTTGGGTGTTGTTAAGGCATTTTATGAATTGACAATTCCCTGATGTGACCCATCTCTGGGTTCTACATTCTTGATTCTCGAAGGCGTCTATGAATAAATTCTACAAGCTACTCCCCCTGGGTCCCTCTCAAAGCCTCCTTGATGGATAAACAACGTGTTCACCAAAAGAGTAATGAGACCAGGTTTTATCAGATGACATTTTCTTGGCCTGAACCAAAAAAAAAAAACCACCCATCTGGTCCATCTGGCCCAGATATTATGTCCTTCTGGAAAATTCTGAATCACATAAAACTATAAAAATTCATTCTTAATATCACAGCAAACATGTGCAATCTTCCCTTGTTTACCCCCTCCTGGCCACTGTAATTAATATTAATGATAAATGTTTAATAAATGTTAGTTTTCTTTCCATGTTTCCCTTTTCTCTATCATTCTATAAGTGCCATAAGGGCAAGGGCTCTGCATTTCTAATTTTTGCACTCCCAACACCATACTTTATCCATCCATATGTACACATATACAACATATAAAACTGCATTTATTAAATTAGATAGAAAATATTTATGTTGATGGGAGTATTTATGGTATAGGAGTATTCAATTTTAAAATGGGATCAAGAAAGATCAAATGCAGTGCCTCTTGCATTAAATTGTGGGATGTGCTATCCATACAATATTTGTAATTGTAGCAACCCCTGATCCTCAGCCTATGGCCCCAGAGATGTCTCTCTTGTCCCATAAGTATGGTTGTCTGATCCGTTAACATTGACCAGGACCCAGTCCCTACTTGCCCCTTGATATGGCTAGATGACTGAGAACCAATGGTGTACTAGAGACAGCTCACTTAGGCTAGCAAGAATTCATCATACATATTTCTTCCCAGTTCTACATTCAGCAATATCATCTTGGCAGCTTGAAATTGGCAATGTGGCCATATTTACACCATGGAAACTGGCAAACACTACAAATTGGGGCTTTCATTTCCCCCAGAGAGCCACTGTAAAACATTTACCAGCACACTACTACTGCCAATACTCTTCCTATTTATCTCTTGGCATGACTGCCTTCTTATAATCCATAAATTTCAGCTCAAATATCACCTTTTTGGATGTGATATTTTTATCTGAAGTTATCCTATACCCCAGTCACTTTCTGTTATATTATCCATTCTTTCCTTCAGAACATTTATTTCGATCTGTAACTACCTTGTTCACGTATCTTATATATTATTCTATTGTTTGACTTCCTCAATAGAAATCTTGTCTCATTTACTGCTATTTTCCCAGCATCTAGTGTAGGCCCAAACTCACAGTTAGTGCTCAAGAAATATCTTTCTGATGAATAAATAAAAAGAATAAATGGTTCCAACAACTCAGGCATTAGAAAGGCAAAGCAGAATTGTCTATATACTTGTGTGTGCCTCCCAGTACACTCGGAGGGTTTTGAGAATGTTTCTCATTACATTCTTAGGAACTAGTACCATGCCTTGATGATAGTAGATGCCCATTAAGTTTTCAGGATGATTGAAAAGGTAAAATTGGGACCATCCAGTTCATTTAGGTTTCCCCGTAACACCCCAGAGATCTCATTCCTTTACTTTCATCTGAAACATAGCGCTACTGTTTCCTTCTGAGAAAGCAAAGCCTCCAAGGCAGGAGGAGCTCCTCACCACCAAGATTGCTGAAAAGATGGAGGTGGCATCAATTTATTTCATCCAGCCTGTATTTTCTTCTCTGACTGGGTCACAGCAATTCATTATGTCACCCTTAGGCAAGTCACCAAATAGGAATGAGAGAGGCCATGGCCCCCCATCTCTTCCAGCAGGCAGCAGCAAAGATAGCTTTCCTTGCATGGATGAATAGCTGTAAGCCACCTTTGCCCCAGCCTCCTGGAGAAGGCAAAAAAAGTTTTCTAAATGTTTTCCTGCCACGCGGATCACTGAATTATTCATGAGACCAAACCCAGGGAACAGCAAATCGTTGTGGGAAGCAGAGGTAGGGTTCCTGCAGAAAGGAAAATCGAAGTCTTCCTTGTGATGGGTCCCCTCAACTGATAATTAGTGTTATGTTATCCCACATCTTTAATAGATTATTGATGCCTTTGACAGCAATATAGTTCTGGTGTCGAGATAAATTCTTTCTTTCTATTATTCCGCACTGACTACATTCAAGCAAGGCAGCTTGGACACTGGGCTTGGATGATCCAACTCAAATCAGTTCGATATAGTTCTTCTCTGGGCATCAATATACAGGATGAAAGATGTATATTCATGATTTGTCTCCAAAGCAGGAGGGGCCATGAGACTTGGCAAGCCTAGTCGTGATACAGCTGAGGTCTCTTTCTCTCATCATCTTTGGATGGAAGATGCCACATACACTGCTGTCATGGTCTTAGTATTTACTGTAGGTTTGTGCCACCCACCAGTGGTGATTGGAGCTGCTCCCAACTGCATAAATGGAAATGGTCATTTTTTCTTGTCAGCACCATAGCCCCTGGATGGATTTTCTCCCTTTTCCCACTTCCTCTTTCCTTATGGGAGGTAGTGCTTCTGAACCAGAGGACTCCAGGCATTTCATAATATCTCTAAATATCCCCCAAATCAGACAAATAAGAGTTAGATAAGTATGAGGCTTGAGTTTGGGGTTGTGACTTTGGGTAGAAAACAAAATTCTTAAACCATACAGAGATGGGTAGTGCAGTCAGATGCATGTATGTCAGAAGATCTCAACAAACTCTTAAGATGGGCTGAGGAACAGCAGCCAAGCTGGAGATCTACCAGCTAAGGCTTTATATAATAATTCAGGAAAGCATAATCTTTCAATGAGGGATTTTTTTTTTTTTCTGAAAAGCTCACACCTTCACATTCACCACCACTATAAGGAAAAGAGCATTGGTATTGAAGTAAAAATAAATGACTTGAGGCCTGGATTGGTCGTTTAGAAACCATGTGACTTTGGTTAAGTTACTTTATCTTTCTGAACTTCATTTTTACCATCAGTGAAATGAAAACAACTATAAATACCCTACATTCCTCACAGATTTTCTGAGGGACAAATAAAACGAAATGATATATAAAGGAGCCAGTAGTAGCCAAGTGATCTATCAACGATAGGGGGTGTTGTTTAATCTGCCCTCCCTTCTTCTAGAAAACTTTCTCCCCCAAAGCAAACCTTGTGATTTGAATAAAAGTGGCCATGTTGTCACTCCATGTGTGAGAATTTGACCAAAGTCAGGTTATTCATGACAAATCTGTCATGTTTGATTGGGATGAATTTGAGGAGGGAATTGAAACCCCAGTGAGGCCCTGAGGGCCCTTCTCCAGGGGTTTTAATCTTGCTAAGAGGAAAAATATGAAGCAGTTCCCCCCGGGGGTGGAAGCGATTAGATGTGAGGCACAGTGATCATTGATTGGTCTGTTTCCTCATGTGTGCTGGAAGCCTGAATGCTAAGGGAGAAAATAAAGCTGGCACTCAAAGAAAAGATGAAATACATAGAGAGAGTTGTGACAGTATATCACATTCAAATTTTCTTGTGGGTCCAAACGAATCTCTTCTTCATGGCTTGGAAGAATATGAAGTCAATATCTTTCCAGTACATGCCTCTTTTTGCCTAAGTCAGTTGAAATTATATTTCTGTCACTTACAACCAAAAGAGGCTCCATAGAGATGATAACATTCATTATTCTGGCTCAGAGCTTTAGGTTGAGCTTGGATCTTACTTTCTGATCTCTTGGCCTCATGGTTCATAGGCCTCCTTCTCCAAGGCCATTTCACTTGGCTTTGTCCTTCCTTCACTCCTCAAACAATTTGTGAGCTTTTCCCATATGCCAGGCACCTTCTCATATCTCTGGGGTCTGCATATATTCTAAGGAAGATATTCGGATGTTATTCTGGGGGAAATTCACACAAGCACCATACATTTGAGGCACAGAGTCAATAGGTCAAGTCCAAGCACTTATCCTGATAATCTTGAATATTTATTTATGTTTATTTTTTAGTAGCATGTATTTATGTAAGATTCTTCAAATCCATGGAATAGGGTAGGTTATAACTTAACCTAATTCGATGAGAATCTACTGTCACCTGGGAACTACTGGGGAAAAACAAAGACATGCTTTTGCCCTTGAAATGCATATAGTCTTAATGAGCAAATAGTGCAAAGCTAGGAAACAAGTCAGAAAAATCAAACCTAGCAAGTTATGGGGCATAGATCATAAGGATTTAAAATAATCAGAAAAAGAAAATATTTGATAGACTAGGGTGTTTAGGGTATAATTGATACAGGGTGTAACCTGCTGGAATTATATTGTTTGGCCAGCACAATATTTAATTTTTTAAATTAGCTGTTATCGTTTGAAAATCAGAAGATTTCATATTAAAAAAAAACATGGATTTCTGGTTTCTTTTCATAAATTAGGAGATTTGACAACAATTCCCACTTGGCAATAACCAGCTGGAACTGAGTAACTGCCACCCCCTTTAGCATGGGCGGCCACGCTCCAGTTATCACATTGCCAGCTTACATTTAGATTCCTCAGCCTGGTTTCCAAAAGCATTTGAATTTATTACTAAGGTCCAATTTGTAGCTCAGAATGTCCCAGCTCCCCCAAAGCCTCGAAGAAAGGATTTTAGGACCAACACATATCTAAGGTTGATGCCTACCTAACAGGTACCCAATTTAGCATTTAGTGTCATTGATCAAGGTACCCCACACTGGCCAGTATAGGCTGCACTCACCCACCTAGCTCCAGGTCACCTGGAGTCAGGAGAAGGCTTCTATGTAGGAACGTAAAGATGAAAGAATCCCTCATCAAGCCATCAGCTACCAAACACCCACCACTCAGAGACTTAGACTTTCTCCAGAGCCTCTTTCTCCTTCTTCTTTTTTAATGTCCACATTTTTCACTTTGTTGCATTTGAATGCAGATGATACAGAATGAAATTCCTTTGGCGGCTGTGTGTGCAGGAGTGCGCAAAAGTATTTATGAATCCTAAATGAAGCTGGCTGCAGAGCCCGGGAGCTCCAGCAGAGCGCCGGCGTGTATGCCCGCCAGAGTCTGATTTCTTACACGGGAAGCTGCGTTTGATATCTCATTTGTTGGCTGTGTTCCTCGCAAAGCCCAGCGCTGTTTAACCCACTTTCCCATAGCAGAAGAAAAAGCAGAAGAGGCTGGCTGGGGTAAGGGAAGGCCATTCTCCCCGAATGCCCTGGAATGGTTGCAAGAGACAGTTCCTAGGGCACGTGGAAGGCGCTGCCGCCCTCTGGCTGGGTGTAGCATCACACCCTGCTGAAGCAAGTTGGCAACCTCCTCCTCTCCTTGGGGGCCTCCGGTGCCTCTAAACCACCTGAAGTTTCAGAATTGCAGGTGAGTGTGAACTGGCTTGGCTTTTATTTGGGTCCTTAGACAAATGTGCTTTCTCTGCTGCTTTCTTTCATAAGAAACTTCTCTTGGGCAAACTAAGACCCCCTCCCCCCTCCAACCCTGTCCTAGAAGAGACCCTGCATGTAGTCATGGCTGAATCCACCTCTTCCTGCTAGATATTCAGCCCACGCATGACATAGAGTTTGGCAAAATGCTAGCAATCAGAAACCCGCTACTTCATAGACATAAAAGAGTCGGTACATAGGTCTCCCCAATAATGATAGTCTACATGCATTAGCATATATTTTCTTGAGAAGCAAACTATCAGAGTATGTCCCTAAAAGCAATTCATTCTATTTACAGCTTTTCTGAAGCCCCCGAGAGGGAATCAGGTTGGAGCACTGCAGACACCACACTGAAAATAGTGAAAAACATTCAATTTGGAAACAATTTTACCTCGATTGTCTTTTTATTTTTTTTCCAATGTGAGTCAGCCCACTGCTTCTGCTCCTTCCTCTACCTAAAAGTAGTCCTCTCCATGCCTCCTCCTGGGGTCACAATGGCAGGAATGGTGCTACATTCCCAAAGTGTGGCCGGGGGAGGCCAAGAAGGAAGGACACCCCAGCTCTCCTCCTGATGGGAATACCTCATTTGCAGAACAGCAGAGGTGTGGTGAGGGAGGCAGACAACAGAGGCTGCATCTGATGCAGCAGCAGCATTATCAGTACAACATACAGATTATTCTCCAGGAGTTAACTGCAGCTCTTTAAAACAGCGACAATACTAATGTCCTGTCCTATTACCCCATCCTCTGGGCTAATAATAAGATTTTGTAACCATGTCAACAGCAAGAGAAAGGGAACCAGAAAGTATCCCTTTGATTATATAAAACACCCAGGTATCTAGTACAGTGTGTAAATCACTCAGCTTGCAGGCACGTGCTGCCTAAGAGAGAGAGGTAAGAGGATGGCAGGCCTTGCATCTTCAGCAAGCCAAGGGCAGACCTGCAATCATGGCTAGATAAGTAAATGCCAACTGTGTGCCTACAAATGTGCTCTGAATAGGAAATAAGCAGAATCAATAATGTTAGAATATAGTTTCTGCACCTGAAAGAAATTAACAAGTAAGTCAGAGACAAGCAACAACCAAGTATGGCTGTCAGTCTGCTGGATGTAGACTCAAAAGACAGAATCTGGGAGTTCCCCTCCTTCCTTGGCAAGACAGTTAGCTTCTCTGAGCCCCAGATCCCTCCGCTGTAAAATGTGTATGATAACAGCTAGTCCTGCATGCTCCATAGGCATCTTGTGAGGATGGAATAAAAAATGTGTGGTTTCCAAATCAATAATGTAATCCTTTTAAAACAGAAAAATATTATATGAAACTCTAAAGTAAAACACAGATAATAGCTGAGCTGCTGTTTTTGGAGGGGATGGGGGCAAGGGCCCATCCACCTGCTCAGCTTTTCCTTGCCCCCTGAGTGGCCTCTGAGGCACCCAGGAGTACCCTGTAGCTCTGAGTACTCTAACCTGAAGACTAGTGAGAAAATGTTTGAAATTATATATTATTATTTTTATTAATGATTATATGACTAGCCATTAGTGGAGGTAATTGTAGGAATTGAGAGAAGGGAGACATCATTGTGGGCTTAAATATTCAAATAGCAATAGGACAAACTCTGATCCTCAAAGAATGGCAAGTGTCTGGCTCAGCAGAGGGGAGTAGGGAGAGGATTCCAGATGGGTGTGTGGATGTGGGCAAAGGCAAGAAATAACCTGTGCTCTGCAGGGGTGAGGGAAGAACTCACCTGGTTAGAGCAAAGCATGTGTGTGCAGTGGCCCCAGGTGGGATGGTAGGTGGCTAAGACAGGATCAGCTGTGATACATGTTGGGCTCTCATAGACAGGTTCTATGGAAGGAGAAGGCTGGGGAGTCCTGAGGATGGGCAGCCTGGCTTTGCCATCTGACTCTAGTTAGTCTAATTCCTTGCCTTGACTAATCCTTGTTTGTTGGAGTCAAATTTCCCTCATCGAAGACCTTTGCTCTACTGATGACATTCCTTTGCTGAGTCATATTCCTAATTACCACCTCACAGCTCTCCACACATCTTGCTCTCCCCCTGCCACTAACTGATGTGTATGGAGGTATTGGTCGTCAATCTGCATGTAAGCATCTCCCAGCAAGTCCATTGACTCGGGTTTCAGGTATCCCCAGATCCCCATGGAACATCTCGGCTGCAGTTCCCCCTTTAGAGCCTTGCATCTGTGAGGAAGGTCCTCCCTAACCTTCTTTCTCCACTTCAATGCTTCTAGTCCTCAGGGACAATTGACCTTTCCTGCTCATCTCAGAACACCTTGTTGTCTTATCTTCTTTGAAATGTCTGACAGCAGCAAATGCCTGGGTCTAAAAGCAAAATATTGAAATCAAACGCAAGCTCCCCAGTTTCTCAACCACTTGTCCTTGGTCCAGTGTGGTGCATGGCATGCATTATTCAAAGAGGAGAGGCTGCATTACCTGAAGCAGAAATTCTGTTTTTCAGACCCTGATCTGGAGGAATGCCTGGAGTTGAGCTGCCCAGCAGCCTATGGGTGTTTCAGGGTGAAGGAGGGTCCAAATTTGGCACTGAGTCTTATGCGCTCATCAAAGTAATATGTGTCTGCTGCCCAGTCATGAGAAAGGTTACCTCAGTGAGCCCAGTCTGAGAGGGAGGGGAGTCCTGAAGGGTAGAGCAGACATGAAAGAAGCCAGCAGGGAAGATGAAAGGAATGAGTTCGCAGACTCTCCAGAGGGAGAGACTCCCAGCTTCATAGAAGTCCCCCAAGATATGGCCCATACTGTAATTCATTCCCTACTGAATGCACTAGATACATGAAATTAGAAAAGCACAGAATATCTTCTAAATGAGAATGCTGTATAACTTGAAGTGTGTTGGGGGAAGGAGAGGGTCAGTGTCCATTGTGGATTGTACTGTTGGTCCAGATATTTATTCCCTTTCCATAAGACATTATGATCCCTTGCCTATTTACCTGTGACTTTCTGTAGACCCCACCCTGCCATTGTCAGGCTTGACCATGTGACTTACTTGGACCAGTGGAATGTTGGACAGTTCAGAGGCTATAAGAAGTATGGCATATTTGGCCAGTTCTCTTGAGTTCTCTTGCTTAGTTCCTTCTACTGTCAGAATAGCAGGTCCCAAATTAGGGGCTGCCCTTTCAGACTAAGTCCCAGAATGAGAAGAAACATGGAGCACGTTCGCAGCTGCCAACATGCTTTGTGAAGAAGAAATAAATGCTTGTGGTTATAAGTCACAAAGATTTTAGGAGTTGTTTGTTACCATAGCAAAGCTGGCTAATATAGTTAATGTCAATCAATGATGAGGAAATTAATCACGTCTGTCTTGAGTTAAGCTTTTCTAAACTTGATTTGGTTTTTTAATTGATTGTTGTCATCTTCACTTGGGGTGAATAGCACTGATAAATAAGAGGAGTTGTTTGTTTTAATGAATCCATGGAAGAACATTGTTGACTTTAACAGAATCCACATATTAGGACTTGACAAGTCCTGTGGCTAGGCTTCTAACTGGATTTCCCTTTGTTCATGGTTGACTAGGTCTAAACATTGTGTATAGTTGTTCATTCTCTGCCTTGAACCTGTTGAGAACACATTTTATTCCACCATCCCCCAGAATCCTACCTACTTTGTGCAGACATCTTTCCTTCGACACTGATTCAGTGAATGCTAATTAAACCCTTACTATGCCCAGGGCTCTGGGAGTGTATGTCCATTACCTTATTTGGTTCTCTCAACAATTCTTTAACAATAGGTAATATTGCTACTAGAGACTAAAAGTATCCCCTCAAATTCATATGCTGAAATCTAATCCCCATTATAATAGTATTAGCAGGTAGGACCTTTGGGAAATGATTAGGTCATGAGGGTGGAGCCCTCATGAATGGGATTAGTGCCTTATAAAAGAGACCGAAGAGCTCTCTTATCCCTTCCTCACCCCCCTACCCTCCCCCCCCCACCCCCGTAAGGACATAATGAGAGGATGGCTATCTATGAATCAGAAAGCAAGTTCTTAGCAGACACCAGATAAGCTAGCACATTGATCTTGGACTTCTGAGCCTCCAGGTCTATGAGAAATAAATTTCCGTCATTTATAAACCACCAAGTCTATGGTATTCTGTTACAGCAGCCCAAATGGACTAAAATGACCGTTATGTATCTTTTGAGGAAATTAAAGTTTCAAAGGGTTTGCCAAGGCACAAAGCTGATAAGGAGCAGATCCAGATTTTAACGTAGTTTCTTCATTCTTGGCCCAGGGCTCTCTTCACTATCCTAAGCCCCATGGATGGAAAGTGCTTTGTGTCAAGCTACCATCTAGGATATAATTTGCCAGAAGACAGGGGACATGTGTTCATGAGCTAGTAGTGGGAAGGTGGGGCAGAAGATAAGACCCATTATATTTCACACATTTATGTTAAAATTCATATTTTATTCCTAGATATAAATTCATTTGTATTATGTTTTTAGAATAAAAGCCTCTGACCTATGGGGAGGTAATCTACCTTTCTTTGGAGGAACCTCTCTGCCTTCTTAGAGGAGAAATGTTAGTATAATTAAAAGTAGATATTTCTGCAAGAGAGCTGGTCTCCAAGGGGGCTGTAATCTTTGAAGAATATTCCTACTGTCAATTCTCTGTGGTAGAAATATTGTCATATTGTTAGCAACAACGATGACAATAATATTAATATTGAATAATAGCTTCGGTATCAATAAGTATTTAACACAATATTTTCATATAAATTGTCTGTCCGCTGCCTGAGAAGGCCTCCAAGAGCCACTAGAATTTACCCTGTCATCACTGCTGGGTGCCATCTGTCTAGGGCTTGATAATTCCAAGAGTAATGATGTTGGATTCACTCAGACTGCTGAGGTACAAATAGGCAGAGGCAAGGAGGCAGGCCATAAAGAGGTGAGCTGTTTCAAGGGTAGAGGTGCTAATTCTTGCATTTCCAATCTTATTTTGAAAGATAGAGAGATTCTCTCCATCACCTTGGAAGAGAGGGATTGGAGAGAAGAATCTATCCATACAAATATAAGGCCTCGATATTAGAGGCATACCTTCAACATACTGATGAAGTTGTCCTTGTGCCATTGCGTGAAGTCAGAGACACCCATTGTATCCCAAGACCACCTCAACACTTCTCAGATAGAAACCAGTTTCTGGGGGATCCTGTGTGTCCAGGCCTGGCAGGGCTTCCTGGAGTCATGCCTTTCCTGCCTCCAGAAAGAATGGCCCCTTGATGACCTGAGAAGCCTGGCAGCCACTAAAAGAATCCTTTCCTATTCCTTCAGTTGACTGGTATATAGACTTGAGAGATGACCCTGGCCCCTTATAGGGAGATAGGAGCAAAAGATAGTTGTTCCCAGTTTGCCTCTGTTTGGCTCTCAGACAATTGCAGGTCTCAGGAAGCAACTCTGTGCGACCCACTACTTTCTCCCCAGCCAGATGAATTACAAACACATCTCCTGGACAAGGGAGTCCCAGCATAAGAGCATGGATGGCTCAGTGCACATCCATTTCTACCTCTAGGGAACAATGAGACAACACATAACCATGGGGTAAAAACAACATCTCCCTGCGAGGAGTCAGCATGTTCCACTGAAGTCTGGCCTCAGGTCTTATGGAGGGAAGGGCTTGGGAATGATATCACAGTGACCAGATCTACCCACTCAATGCAAAGGAAAGGAAGGCAAGTGGGCCATCTTGCTCTTCCAGGGAGCTTTCTGAATCAATGTGCTTCCTGGAATGCTTCCCTCGAGTAGTACTAAGGGGCTGAAGAAATCATAGGTCTACTTGCTGAGAACATAGCTACTAGTTCTGCCCATGACTTTTCTGGCCTGGGAGCCCACCCTTTCCCTCTCATGCCTGGGGAAAGGTGAGATTCTGAGTGTGCTCACCTAAGCTCTGTCACCCTGACATATGCATTCTGGACCAACTCTGCAGGCTGCATGTTCAGCACAGAAGAGGCATTCTCTTTGAGGAGTTCTGGTTCCTCCTCTGTAAAAGCTGCTTTGAGGTCAAGCAAAGAATCACATATACACCTGGTTTCTGAGCACTTCAAATTCTGAATGCCTCAGTCACTGTATTCATACCTCTCCCCTGGTCCACCTCCTTGTTTACCTGTGTCTAGGGAATAAGGCAGGTGGCTGCCTGGTGTACTGCCCCTCCCCACCAGCGAGTGTCAGCCCTGCCTGCCCACAACCATAGCTCTCTTTGCAGGTTTCTTATTTCTGGATCTCCATGCCACAGTCTACCTATCTAATGGACCAAGAGTGGGCCTTGAACCCAGGGGCAGCCAATACTAGCCTTCCAGTGGCCTGTGTGGTGGTCTGGCTTTTAAAACTTCTGACCTGACCAGCCCCAGATGGTGACTAGCCAAGTCAGTCAGATTCTTCTCTAGAAATTTGAATGGAAGAGATATAGAGAGGAGCTGGTGAGTGAACTGGAGACTGTAGGAGTCAAAGAAACAAACATCAAGAGTAGCTCAGTCTCCACAGTGGGGTAACCTCAGGTCAAGACAATGCTAGTTCCTGCAGGTATGACCCAATGACTTAGGTACAAAAGCTCATTTGGTTCCTGAAGGACTCCTAGGCCTATCTTTTTATACGTCTGCATTCCTGGGTTCTTGCAACAATCTCAGTAATCCAAGATTTCTTTTTCTAGAACCTAAGAGAGTATAACCTGCACAGAGAGCATAATTGAGAAAAATGCTTTAAAAGACAGGACAAAACAATTGACTAGTTCCTTGGACCTCCATCACTTAATTTCTTCTTTGTGTTCCATATGACATGTTCACTTGGATTTAAGCTGAGGTGTGTCTCTGGCCCTGCCACTGGGAGCAATGATTTCAGGGAGGGGGAGGGCTTCTGGTCTGAGGGAAGTGAGATGAGGCCAGAAGGGTGGGAAGACTCCAATCTAAGAAGGCATCGCTTTCCTGTCCTTTGAGCAGAGGAAAGGGAGAACTGAGTACATGAGATGAGGCTGATGGTAATAGTGATGGAGGCTGAGAACAGGGCTTGTGGAGGGATAAGAGAATAGAATCCCAATGTCTCTGGTCTCTTACTCCTGTCTCAGGCCCAGTCAGACAGTGGGAAAATGGACGAAGTAGACGCCCAATGTCTGGGCTGTCTTTCCTGCCTCTAAGCTTGGTTTCTCAACTGATGTCCTCACTTTACCCTCTCTTCAGCCAATGCTGAGCCTTCCCATCCCATTGGGAAAGCTAAGCCTGTGTTCCTAGAAGCCTGGTGGGCATGGTAAATGGTGAGGCAGATGGCCTTCAAAGCCTACCTTCTTCAGAAGGCTTTCTCTGCTTCATCTTAACTGAGCACAGTCTTTATTTTGAGTGATACCACTCAAATGTGAGAGTTGAACTGGCAGACTGTGAGCATTAGGAATACAGGAGCCATGTCAGTCCTGCTCACTGGTACATCTTGCACCTGGCCGAGAGAAGGGGCTCAATAAATAATTATTGAATGAATGAATAAATGCATTCCTTTTTTTAAAAGCCAAAGTACCTTTATTTTAGTTGAAATAGTGTACAGCTGCAAAAGCAGAGCAATGAACTATTATGAAGGGATGGGAGAGGGTTGAGAAGTCTGTATCTTGGATTCCCCTAGATTATCTGCAATAGTTCCTGAGGATTATCTGCATCCTTTGAAATTCAGAGTGAAACCCCTCTCATTTTTCCCATGAAGAAATAGGTCCCCAAAGAAAAAATGGTTTGTCTAAGCCAGAACAGGCACCCAGGTCTCTTGACCCCCAAGCTATCATTTATGTGCTCTGTTTAGACTATATTAATTTACCATACTAGATACACAGCAAACACCTGGTGAATAAAGCATTGGGAGGAAGGGAGTAGAAGAGGAGGGGCTTGTTGATTCTCAGGCTGTGTGAGCTGGTAAGAGTCATGAGTGCCACCCTGACGAAGGATGCTGCACCAAAATAAAATTTATTGTATTTAAATATTCCCTGAGTCGTTTTGTGTATTTAAGTCTTAATTCATCTCCTCTAAATCTCTCCCTGCTACATTAATGTGACGACTTTGACAGAAAGATGAATAACATTATTAAAGAAGCTCGTGAGCAAATTTCACTCATAAAAATTTCCCATTCACTTGCATGCTTTGCTGTTTCCACTCCGTGTTCTGTTTCTGTTCATTTCTCAGGTATCCGTCTCTCTGGGCCCCAGACTGCTGCAAGAGCGTGGCAAGTGGGAGGTTCAGAGGATGGGGGCATGTACACATTTTGGACCCACTCCTAAATCTTCTGCCTTCACTTGAAAAATAGATCTTTTGAGCCAAACTCCAGGTGCAGCAATATTCTGGCTGGAGAGAAGAAGGAAAGGCAGACCCTTCTTTGAGAAAAAGCCTCCTGCAGGGTTATGGAATGGGGATCAAATATGACAAGTGATCAGGAGTATATCCTCCTTGGGGACACACCTCAGGGGAGGAGCTACCCTCACTACAAATCTCTCCTCTGGAGATATTGCCAAACTGACACTTTTCAAAATGCTGTCCTCTGCCCAGCCAGAGGCTGCCATCACATCCTATTCCTTCTCCCAGAGCCCTGATTGGCCTCGCTGGTTGGGGCTGTATTCTCCTCTTTGCCAAGCTGCCCTGATGGATGGCTTCCAGGATGACAACAAAGTCAGTGGTATTCATCTCTCCGATGTCTCAACCTTTTCCTTTAAATCATTGCTTATGTTGGCAGCTGTTTGTTCATCCCTGACAGCCAGGCCTCAGCCTGGCTTCTCCCTCAGCAGGACTCCCAGCTGGGAAAGGTCTGCTGAGTCTACCTTGGCAGGGGCTGGAGAACCCTTTTATGCAACTTCTCCCTCAGACATTGTCTCTTTCTCACCTGGCTAAAGCCCTCTTGTTAGGTCATCTGAAGTCTGAGAAGTCAATCCTGGAGCCCCAAAAGCCAACTCTGACCTAGCACTTACTACATGATATGAAAATCATCCATCAGTGAGGTGACCAGTCTATCAGCTCTTCTAGGCCATGCATGGTACTCACTCCCAATGCCTAGTGGAGTGCCTGGCTCATAATAGGTACTCAATGACTGTTTGATGAACTAACTTTTTTAATTGTGTCATGGATACAATCTCTTTAGAAAACTATGTGGCCCTATCTACTAAAGCTGAACATATAAATGCTCTATGACTCACCTGGGTATATATCCAACAGAAATGAATGCTTATGTCTACCCAAAGACTTGTGCAAGAATGTTTATGGCAACCTTATTTCTAGGAGACCCAAAGTAAAAACAACCCAAATGTCCACTGATAGTAGAATGGGTAAATGTATTGCAGCGTATTTACACAATGATTTCATTGCATGGGTGCTATGCAGCGATGAAAAAGAATGAGGTACCATTTACACAATATAGGTATATGTCACAAATATAATGTTAAACCAAAGAAGCCAGACTCAAAAGAATATATATTGTGTGATTATGTTTGTGTGAAATTCCAGACATGCAAAACCTAACTATGTTGATTAGAGGTCAGAATAATGGTTCTTTGTGGGGTGGGTGGTTGTGTGGCTGTGGATTAGGAGGAGATATAAGAAGGCTTCTGGGGTATTGAAGATGTTCTATATCTTTGTCTGGGTGGTGGTTACACAGTGTATGTATATGTAAAAATTCACTGAGCATTGCACTTTACTGTATATAAGTTAAACTCTATTAAAATAGTAAAGAAAATGTGGAATGGTTCCCAAACTTTTTTCATTAAAATCTGTGCTTCAATATATTTGCATTCTATCTTCTACATATCCAAAACTATGCAGTACTATTACATCGAGCCTTTTCTATGTTTTATATGACGAAAACAACTGACATATTGCATATGCATTTTCTAACTACAGAAAAGCATACCCTCCAGAACTTTTAAATATATTGTTTCCACCTCCCCAATACCCTGAATGAATATCACTGCAATAAGTGTATTTACCCCTTAGCACAAAAGAGATTCATTGCTTTTCAATACCATGTCCCATTAGAGTAGATTGTATATACAGAAGAGGATTAGTGGCTACTGAAGCCCAAGCATGTGGGGGGTGCCATAGAGCAGAAGCAAGGTGGGTTTTTGTCCAGGAACTTCAACATCATTGGTCTGAATCCAAGGACTTTCCCAAGAGGAGCAAAAGGCATAGAGCAATCCTTACTTTATCTCAACTCTATTCTCTGAAAACTAAGCCAGGTTTGCCCTGTAAATTCAGATGTGCCTGGGTATACATGGGGGCTGGCTATGTGAACCACTGGAATTGGAATCTGTTTGAGGGAAGAGAGGAGCTATGTGAGGAGCAAGGCAGCAAGGTGTCAAAGCTGAGTCAAATGGTAAGTGTTGGTTCTCAGAAATGAGAGGCAATCCACATAGGAAAACTATAAATTGCCCACTGGCCTACCCCTTGCCACCAAGAGCTTATACTAGAGCCCTAAAAAGAAGGCCACTGAGGATATTTTGAATGAATTTATAGAATTATCAGGTCATCTGTGATTGAAAATAACAAGACATAACTGGAACTGGCATTAGCAAAATGATAATTTAGTATAAGAAAAGGGATGCATAGTCAGGACTGTGGTTGCATCTCAAGAACAACTGGAAGGAAGGTATTGAAAATCATCAGGCCTCACTCTCCATTACCTTTTTCTATAGTACTTTGAATCAGCATTATTCTTTATTCTCACTTCTCACTGCAGACAAGCTTTCTCCACGTGGTAGAAAATAGAGCAACAGACATGTTGGAAGCTCTTTGGTCTTGAAGCTTCAGACTGGGTGGGAAATTTAAGTTTCAGGAAAGAGATTTCATTGGCCCAGACTGAGTTAGTTGCCTATCCCTAAACCTATCAGCTAAGGTTGACCACTTACATTAAATTGCTGCTCCTGCATTACATAAAGGTGGTAGATGCTACAAATTAGGGAATGGGCAGTGTCCTGAAAGGCAAGGATGGGTAGAGGCAATACCATAAAACTGTCTCTAAGGAAATTAGAAATCAGGTGGTTCTTCCCCAATGAACAGTTGAAATTAAAATGAGACAAACAGTGTTTTCTCCTAACTGTGAATATATTGTACCTAATCTTTGTTGGTGTAGCCTATGTACTTGTTCCTGTTATGGTGAGAATTTGTTCATGGTTTGACCATGCTTGGTTCCACAGTTCTTCAATGTGTTTGCCATTGAGCACCATGATACCTCATTCTCATTGTTTTTTGTTTTTGTCTTTTTTTTTTTTTTTTGACAGTTTCTTGCCTGGCTCTAGTCTTCATTTACCTAAAATGTCACTAGTCATTGGACATTCTAGTCCAAATCTAATGGCGTGATGGTGGAAACTTAACTACATGTTGTTTAGCTGCTGATACCATAGTGATATGTAAGCAATTTCTTCTTGGGTAAACCATTTAGTCTCATTGAGTCTTATTTGTCTTCAGATAATAATCAACTAGTGTTAACATAAAATGCCATCTGCTTTTTCATTGCATCCCTTTATTTGGTCTTCTATGAAGGAAGCAATTCTATGAAATATGCAAATATGTATTATAACCCTTTTCTTACATTTGAGGAAACTGAGGCTTGGAGAGGTCAAACAAGTTATTCAAAGTGATAGATAACAGTAGAAAGTGGTAGATATGGGATTCAAATCCAGGTCTTCTGATTACAAATCCTATTTATCTAAAAATAGGATATCGAGACAACCAGGTGACTTTCAAGTTTTCTTCTAGGTCTAAAGTCTATGATTCTGTACAAAAGAGTGACATTAACAGTACTATTAGCTAACATTTATTCAGTGCTTGCGATGTTTCAGGCACTGTTCTATGCATTCTACATATATATCTCATTGTATTCACATAGTACCCATATGAGGTACTTACTATTATTATCCCCATTACATAGATGAGGAAACCAGGACATGAAGATTCAAACAACTTGCCCAAGGTCACACACAAATAGTGGTAAATCCAGGATTCCAACCCAGACCTTCTGGCTCCAGAGCTCAATCTCTTAACCCCCACTGCCTCTGAGGTGACAAGAAGTAGACAGAACTCTTCACACAGCAGGGACTGTCTATTCCAGATCCCCAAGATTACATGACAAAACCTCACTGCAGATTTAACAAATCCTGTCAGTAGAAACTGGGGATCCATTAAAGGGAAATTTCAATGTCTCTGATAACTGGGGTGGGAGTAGTGGGATATAGGATGAAAAAAGGGGGAAAGGCACTTAAATTACCCTCACTGTGAGACAGAAAACATGAAGTAGAGCATGGGCATTTGGGTTCAAATATGATTCAAATACTTGCCATGTGTTTGATCTCAGGTAAGTTACTCAACATCACTGAGCCCCAAGTTCCCCAGATGTAAAATGGCAATAACAATACTCCCTCTATTCGGGGTCTAATGTGAGGAGTATATAATTATACACACGGAATACTTAGCATAGTATACAGCATAATGAGTGCTCAATACATGGGTGCTAGAGCCCTTTGGCGGAAGAGTTAAAAGTAAATTCATAGTCTACACATATAACTCCACTTGTTCTGAATTTGTGTTCATGAAGAAACCTTCTGATACTGCTTTTAGTTTCCTGAGTAGGTTTGTCAACATAGAAAATTCAGTGGTTTTGCTGGCTTGAGTATTCACGTATATAAAATATAGCTCTTAGAAATTAATAAATTAATATTCCGGTTGTAGTTTAAAAAGTAAATTCATACTTCTGGCCCGGGGGCTTTGTTTAGGGGCAGTTTGCTTTCGAAGGGGGCAAACAAGACAGATTGCAGCAAGCTGGGAAAGAGCATTGGTTGAGCATTCCAGGGTGTTCCTCAGGACATAGAAATGCAACTTGGAACAAGTCCAGAAGGAGCAGCAATGGGACCAGGCAGGAACTAAGACACCACATGGTGTGCCTGGAACTTGGGGAGAAATTTTCCTTGTTCACACACCTGAAGAAGAAAAAGCCACTTAGCTTAAGGGAGAGACTTGGGTTAGAAACCCAGCCTGGTCCCTTATTGTTGGTAATCTGGAACATGTGTTATATTCTCTGATTTATAGCTTGAGGATAGGAGAAAATGTATCTGGGGGTCTTGGTCTGGTGCCTGGTACACAGTAGGCCCTCTTTGCCTGGTGGTAGTTAGTATTGGAGACATACAGCGATGCCATGGGAACTTATGGGGCACCCTTTCCTTAAAACCCCAGGAAGGGCATTGTGTCTGCTGCCCTGCCCCCATCCACCAGAAGGAATAACCTTGCTGAATCTTCTTCAGTGTCTGAATCTGAAACTATAAGAGATTCTTTTTCTGCTCTACCCCACAAACACAGTGGGACACGGCAAATAGAGTAGAAATTACATTGAAATTAGAGCCAATTACACTAGATCTTAGGTAATTCACTCAACATCTCTGAGCCTCAGTTTTTTTTTTTTTTTATCTATGAAAAGAGAAGGAGTGTATTTGAAAGGATGGATGAGAACTAAACTAGGTATCATCTCTAAAGATTGATGGTCAATGTTAATTAAATTTTCCATGAATCTGGAAGGCAAGGTTTTCTTTCTTTCTTTCTTTTTTTTACCTCAAACCCCTATGCATCTCCCCTATCTCCCCTTCATGTCTTAAAAGGGACCTTTTACTGCCTGGAGGCAGCATATTTTTATCCTACCTAGCAGCCACACTCTGGTCTCAGCCCCTGCATATGTCTCTCTCCCTCCCTCCCTCTCTCTCTCTCTCTCTCTCTCCCTCCCTCCCTCTCTCTCTCTCTCTCTCTCTCTCTCTCTCTCTCTCTCTCTCTCTCTCTCTCTCTCTCTCTCTCTCTCTCTCTCTCTCACACACACACACACACACACACACACACACACACACACACACATGCACACTCATACACGCATGCCCATGCAATGGCTGTCATGGAGAAAGACAGCAGCAGGAGGAAAGCCTCCCATCCTTTCTCCCCATGTCACATTGTTCTGCCTGCACAGGCAACAAATTAAAACAAGAACCCCCCCATCCCCCAGAGCTGCCTGGGCTTCCGTGTCAAGGGCTCTAATAATAGCCAAGCAGAAAGGCCCCCCTGTTCTTCAGGCCCAGGAGCAAAGAGGCAGTGCTTTACATTGGCAGCCCGAGAAGTGGTTGGAAGCTTTTGCTGTGCTGATTTGGTGTGCCTTTGGGGTGATTAGATATTGTTTCTTGTCTTCTGTCTAAGTGCTTTATCAGAGATGGGGGGACAAGGGTAAAGGGGCAGTAGTGGGAAGAAAAGCAAAAAAGAAGTCCAAGTTCCCTAGGAAAACACACACAGCATAGTCAGTCAATGCAGGCTACAGCACACAGCAAAATTGAACTTTCCCTGCCTCACAGTGGTCTTTGAAAGCATTCAATTATCTGTCTGCACCTATAGAAAGTGTTAGGGATTGCTTCCAGAAGCCTTTAAAAGGGTCTATACATAACAGAGGAGTGCGCACACTCAGCGGCAGGCAGAAAAACAACAACAATCTATTTATTTACCTTTGAAAAAGCCAAAAAGGTATAAATTCTGCCCAGAAATCAATCTCCCTCTCTCTTTCTTTCTTTGTCTTTTGCCACATTCCTTCCTCAACCTCTTACCCCATCCCAGTGTTTATTTATTTATTTTCAGCTAAGGCCACGGAAACAGCCAAAGACAGCAACATTAATGCAGAGGAAAGAAGCCGCGTTTATTTTGATAGAAATGCCTTCTCTGCCTAGGCAAAGCAGAAGCTCCTCAAACTGGTTTCTTGTGGGCCTCCCATCTGAAGGCAATGCTTTCAGTGGAGCTCCCGTTACATGTGGGCAAGGCGCCAGGTACTTTAACATTACCTTCTCTTTGGATTCTTAAAACAATTCTTTGAGGCAGATGGTGCTTCTCCCACTTCTCAGATGAGGACAGTGACGCACAAAGTATGCAGTTCTTAAGTAGGAGAACTGAGCAGCTAGTTACGATCTCTGCCTCTCAGTCCAGGTCCCTTGCTAACTATATCTTGTCTGCCTCGCACATGGACTGTCACATTTCTCTGTTACTAGAAGAGACACCACAGTGAGCTCAGTAGATAACATGTAAAGTTACCAACAGTCACAAAAGGAAGATAGTTTAGCAACAATGTTTATCAAAGGCTGTGGGACATTGTGTTTGATGAAAGTAATGATGATAGATAAAATGATGACAATAATTGATGAAGTGCAAGGGAAGAGTGCTGCCTTGGAAGGTAAGTGCTCCCAGTACTAACCTCAGCTTTACTATTTACAGCTGTGTGACTCAGCCAAGGTCACTTCACTTCTCTGTGCCTTTGTTTCCTTACTTGTAAAATGAAAAGGTTGAACTGGATCAATGGTTTTCAAACTGGGCTCAATGAAGTAGGTAGGACACTAAGGATCCCCAGGAGTTGCTGGGGAACTGAGTGGAACTCAGGAACCCGCTTCTAGAGAAGCTCCCACCTTTTAAAAAGCCTAGTCTATGTATTGTGGTATTGCGTGATAGTTCACTAAAAGAAAGGATTCTACTACTAACGGGGTGAGGTCTAAAGGTTCTTTCTGGTAGAACATTCTGTGATGTGATGGTGTCATGACATCCAGAACCCAAAGAGCTCACTTCCTACCTCAGGATCTTAGCACCGCAGAAGGAAATGGCAGAAATGACTTGTGCCTGAGTAACAGTTCTATAGTGGGCAAGGTGAGTCTGTGCCCCTCCTACTATCATCAGGGTGGTCTGCATTAAGAAGATAGAGTTGGTAGGATAAAAGAGATCTTAAAGGAGAGTTGAGGGTCTAAAGCTGGGGACACCGGATGTGACATCAAAAACAAAAGACAGGAATATGAATAAGTGATTGGAGTCACAGAAACTAGATAGGAGCCAGAGAACTGTATCAACATGGTGGCTGGCCAGGAAGGAGCGAACAAGGTGTGACCATGGCTGTGCAAATCATGGCATTTGTCTCACCTTTAAAGGCAGGAGGAATCCAACGTGTTTAACTTAGCTGGCTGTAAAAACTTGATAATATAGTCACTTTTCACTTATGCCCCACTGTCCCCATGTCCCTATGGATAGAAACTCTGAACCAAGCAAAGTATTCTCCAGGGCCTAAGTGTGTTTTGCAAGGTGTTAAATGAGCCAGTCAATTCCAAATCTCTAGGAGCAGATGTAGTTCATTGCATTCGTATGATCAACAGTCTAATTTTGAATCACAAAAGCACAGGTTTGCAGCATTTTGGAACCAAGAAGCCTTGCAGGTCAGTTAGCCCAATTTTACTACCACTTAAAATCAGGGTTGCATTTTGGAGTCAGCTTGCATTTGAAACACACAGCTCAGAGCAGATGGGATGGGCAAGATGGACCATTTCCCAAGGCTGGCCAATGCCTCAGGGATGAGGGCCTGGAAGGAAAGCTTGTAGTTCTGAGCTTAATTTGAACTCTTTTTTCTCATGCTAAATTCGTTTAGGTTTCTAGAAAGACCGATAACCCATCTACACATGTTTAAGGAGCTCAATAAAGAAGGACTTTTAATTTCCATGATTATGTCCAAAAGATAATGCCACTTTTAAGTTTCAGAGTTTGTATATCAGTTGTGACAAATAAGTAAAATACAAAAGATGTCTTTGAGTAAGTATTATTAAACCCACTTTATAGAGGAGTCAACTGAGACACAGATCATGAAATGATTTACTCAGGGTTATTGAGTGAGTCCTAGGCAAAAATGGGCCTGGAACCCAGGCTCCCCCACCAGCCTGGGATTCTCTGGGCTCAGCCTCCCCCAGGCCAAACCACTCCTCCATAGCCCCCCTCCATTTGTTGGGCTCTCTATTCTGACCTCATGAAGTCTTGCTGACCCCTGCCCCAGCTATAGCACTAAGGGATTGAGGGCAAACAAGAGAGTGACTTTTCATAGCGTGTGACTTGTCGACCAATTTGAAGAGCATTTTCTTGGCCAGCGCTCTAATCCCAATGCTTGAGTAATGCCCTGAGATCATATCGATCGCAATCCAGGAAATTCCGACCGGACCGCAGCACATTGTAATGGCCTCTGCCCGGGTGACCTTCTCCCTGTCAGAAAATACATCTTTTCTGCAAGTCCCAGCCTGCAAACATCACCCGCCGCCAGCTTAGCCCAGACAAAGGGCTTCGAAATGGTCCAGATAATGTATCGAGGGGAAAACTGTTTTCCAAGTATGTAATTCGTCCACTATTAACCTGCAACTGTAAGGATAGCCCTGCCTTTGATTCCCTTCGTCAGCCAGGGCCACTTCTGTCGTGTAACACGATGCATGGTGTATGGCAGTAGACAGGGAGCAGAGGCTTATCATATTTCCTGAATGCTAATGACCTCCTGGCTGCCTGGCTGCACCACAGGCCTGACTCACCTTGGAACTTGATGTCTTCTACTTGATTCTACCAGAGAAGTTGCCCTGGTATTAGGCCGAATGTTTTGAGAACAGAGTTAGCATCCCTGGCCATCTGGAAGTGTGTGTTCAGGATGGGGCTTGACACAAACACATGGTCTTTTTCTTTATACCTTAGAAAGATGACTCAGACACTCTGGGTTCCAGTCCTAGCCATTGCCAAGCTGTGTGACTTTAGGAAAAGCACTTACCATTTCTGGGCTTTTGTTGTCTACAAAATAAAATAATTGGACAAAGTAATTGGACCCACCTTATCTGATTCTTTTTTTTTTCAAGTGATTATCTGTCTTGGATTTAATGATGGGTAGAATTAACAAAGAAAGAGGAGGATGAGTGGGAAGAGGAGAAGGACAAGGAGGGAAATATTAAAGGCTTAGAGTGAATTATCAATTCCAAGCACCAAAATACATATGTATGCACTGAAAAAGAAGAGAACACTTTCACCATATTTTTCTTTTCTTTTCATTATTATTCTGACCTTAGAAAGTTTTCTGACATCTCATGAGCTAAGCTGAGCCTGAGGTTTGAGGAAGCAGGGCCAAGTGAAAAAGGACTCAAACTGGACCAAATTTTCACAGGTCCAAGGCACTGGAGTGTGTTTACCAGGTAAGAGTGAGCCTGAGCAACAATAAAAAGAATGAGGCAGGAGATAAAGAGCAGGGGTCAGAAACAACACAAAGGTATTAGGCATCACCAGATGTATAAGGCAGCAAAAGATTGGGGAGGCAGCATCGATGAGATTTTGAAAAGCAATGAAAGGCAAGAATGAGGCCTTTTAGAGGGTATCTTCAAAAAAGTTGTGGGCAGGGAAGGAGCGAAGCTGAATATCAAGCCAATTCACTAATGGTAGTTTCAAATGAGTAATTCTCAACCACTGGCCAATGTGCAACATTAGCCAGCTAAGGTCTAGTCTAAGATTGGGGATCTGTGTAATATAGTTATCCAAGAAATCACAAACTAAAGGTGAAAAACCCTCTTCATTAATTTTTCCAAAATTAATGAAGGCTCAAGTGAAAGAATAAAAATCAGAAAAGCACAATCATATTTATATCCTCAAAGGGATGTGTTTCCTCCAAGATTTGGGTGTTTGGGTTTCAGTTATTCTTAGGTGATAATCACCTGATTCACCTATAGAGTTTCAAGAAAATAAAGACAATGTCTGGGCCTCACTCCAGATCTAATGCATTCCAGATGAGGCCTCCCCATGGTATAGACCAGTAGTATGCATTGCTTCCTGAGCCTAGGGACCATTGATGCCACCCATTCATAAAATAATAGCAATAACAATACAGGACATGAAAAAACATTGCTTGAGAACTGTGTGCAACGAAGCCAGCTGTTTGTTCTACCAAATGTTAAATATTTGTAAAATAAATATTTCAAGACTAGACTGTGAGTTCCACTATCATCTGAAATCTTTTACTGCAAGGACCTTGTCCAAGTCATCTTTATGTCCTTAGTTAGTGCCTGGCAGTACACGTCTAATGCATATTTGTTCAGTATATAAACAAAGAAATAAATGAATACACAAATGTAGAATGAGGCCTCCTTTTAGAGAGGTAGAGTAGAAAGAGCCTGAGTTTTGACATAAGATAACTTTGTTCAGATCCTAGTTGCATGACTCTTTAGTATAGGCTCCTTGGGCAAGTCGCTTCACCCTTTGAGCCTTGGTTTCTGCATCCGACAAGAATGGGGCCAACACCATGCGCTTCACAGAGCTAAATGAATTAATTTGTATGAACAGACACATATACTAGTTTATTGCACAGCATTCAATTAATGTGACTAGAACAAATTTCCATGTGGAAATCCAGTATCAGATATTGATTCCATCTCCTTGGTGTTCATGCGCTGTTAGTCACTTTAGATTCCACAGTCTGGAGAGATGTAAGAGGGATCAGGGACTCTAGCTGCAAAATAACCTCCCTCAACTACTTCTGAATTGTCCAATAAGCCCAAGCTATGTTTAATTTTAAGTGGCCTTGATAAAAAAAAAATGGCTTATTTTTCTTTAAATACATCATGAGACAAAATTTCCTTCTCCTAGAAGCTGTACCAGAGTTTGGGTTGACATGACACACCAATGTAGCAAGACAACATGATTTAAAGGAGCCCTGTGGCTTTTACCTTTGAGGCCGACTGTTTCTCAGCATTTGAGCCAATGCTCACAGAACAGCTGGGAGATTAGGTACTAACGAAAAGGAAATGATTTGAAATATCCACGCAATGCTCCCTGCAAATCAGAGCTCAGTGACTTGGCAAGCTTCATCTTTTTTCCCCAGCCCTGCCACCCCCCATTGAAATGTGTCTCTATACGGGGCTGTCTGCAGAGCTGCTCTGAGATGTTTACAGCTCTCTCACTCTTGGCTTCCATGTACACTTGTGTGATAAAGGTTTGGCTTTGTGTATCAAGCAAAATCACAGAGCTGGATGTTTTCCCCTGTCTGTCTAAGAAATACTGCAAATATTATATCAGGTCATGTCTTTGTGTCCCATAAGTTATCTCACCTATAGTTGTACCTCCCGGGGGCTGTAGTGAGTAGTGGAAGTGGTCCAGTTCTCTGCCTCCAGGCAAGAACATGCCTCTAAATTGTTCTAAATAGAGTTGCTTGGCCTCTGGGAACTTTCTCCAGTGACCAGTTAGTCCTACTGTTCAAGGGGAATTTCCCTTGGTCATCCAAAGGCTTCCTCTCTGTCAAATCAGATCTCACCACTCTTGTTTTCTGAGGTTCCTCGACTTCTCTTCTTTCGTCCACTCAATCCCAACATCAGTTCTCTTCTGAACCGGCTTTCCCCTGAGACAGTCCAAATTGGAACAAGAACCATTGTCTATCCCCCCAAACTTCTCGGGATTATATCCTCTAAGAACTTCATAACTTACAAAGGAGCTGCTTTCACTCTCCAAGGCAGGTGCAAATGATATGCAGGTAAATAATAAAGATGACTGTGCTATTACTTTCATAGCCTACTAGAATAGGGTTAGGGCCTGAGAAATGGCTATCTCTGTCTGATAAGGATTTGATTCTTGGTGGTAAGTTTGAGCTAAAGCACGAAGGAAAAAGTATTCATTCAACAAACATCTGGGAGCAGCCAGACATTGTGGCTAGAACAGCCTTTGCAGCTTCCCCAGTTTTTCACCTCTACCTGTTATCCTGGTGTCCAGAACAAAAGACAAGAGAGCCGAGCAGAGGATCATTTTCAGAAGACTGGGGAGGGGAGGGTGTGAATAGGCAGGTGTTTTTGTTGTTACTACTCTGTATACTTCTCTAACTAGAATACTTGTACCCCTGAGGATGTGCAGTGGCAAACTAGGTGGTATAAAGCCACAAAACAAACAAGTTTTATCTTCCTTCAGCATCAGTTTTACTTGGAAGTTTGGAATTAAACATTTTTATATTAAAACAAACAAATATATATCTGTATATATATAGAATAGAATGCAAAATTCACAGAAATTTCCGAGATAAAATGTAAGCCTTCAAAGAAATGTTGTGCCTGTGGCAGGGCTGCTTCAGGCTGTGCCCCTAGCCCTCCTGGAAGGACACTCTAAGGCTCCTCTGCCAGCTGGCCTCTTTGGTGGGTGGAACATCTGGAAGGCTCTAGTATATCCATTCCACCTCCAAGAGAGGGCCAGCTTCCCAGCAGAGCAGAGCAGGGTGTCTCTCGGCTCTGAAGGCCACCTAAATTATTGTGGGGATCTCAGAAACCAGGAGCAAAGAAGAGGGTGTTCTCAATAGCAGGAGAAACTGGCAAGCTGCTGCGGGACAGCCCTGAGAGCTTGCTCCTGTTAGAGAAGGACTAAAATAGCCGATTTCTCCCAGTCATGGAGATGCATCACCCCGGGGGCCTGTCATTTCCTTGGAAGAAATGGGATGGATTATTGTTATCAGGAAGGCAGCAACTAACTCACTTTTATTGCAGGAGAACTTAGTCTCCGCTATTCCCAGGGGACAGACACACTCACACACGTACACATGCAGAGGCTCTGTGCACCTACCTGCTGTCCTTCGAGCCAGTCAGATTGAGGAGAGAGAGCAAATGTGATTAATGGGACCACCCCAGGGGACTTGCTGGATGGCAAGCAAACCTGCCGGTACCATGGAGCCAATTTCAGTAACATGTTTAAGGGAGCCCTGAGACAGGAGAAAATGCAGCTGACTAAGCTATTCCAGCCTCCTGGAAGTCCAGAGGGAGCCTCAGGGGTAAAGGACCTGGAGTCTGCTGCAGAGACCAGTGGCGGTGGTGGGGTGGGGGGTGGTGTTTTACCGCTTACACCTCCACGGCTGGGCTGACTGTCGGGGAAATGCAGGCATTACTAAGGGATGGGGGTTCTTCCCACAGCCAGTTAACACAGTTCTTGATCTTGGCCAGTTTCAGAATAAACTACCATACTATACATTCCTAGAGTGCTCTATAGTTTTCAAAGCATTTTCACGAACATTGTCACATTTAATCTTCATTGTAACTTTGTGAAGTAGGGAAACAGAGACTTGGAGAGTTTATTGTTTTGTTTGTTTTGTTTTGTCTTGTTTTTCTTTCTGTTTTTGTTTTTGCCATGAGGCCATTGAGTCAGGGCTGGAAACCTGAACTTGGAATCGAAGCTAGTGTTCTCCCCACTCTTTCATCATCTGGTATGATGAATGTCTTAGCAGTCAGAGTTGCTGGTGTTAAAACAGGGGATCCAGGAAAAGATCCAGGGGAGAAAGAACTTCAAGGCCAAAGAGTTCAGGGATTGGTTCTGGATTCCCCCATTTACTATCTGTGTGACTGTGGACAAGTTTCTTAATCTTTCTGAGCTTTTGTAAAATGGAGTGACATAAGTACATCAAGTGAATTGACAAATAGCTTATGTTATGTCCTTAGCACAATGTTGGGCACATAATAAGTTCTCAATAAAAATGAGACATTATTATTATTATTATTATTATTATTATTATCACTCTCTTTTTTTGAGATAGAGAAACAATTTTCATTAGCTTGGATAGGAAAGAGAAACTCTCTCCAGCACCATCAGAGGTTTTCAGAAGATGCCAGTAATCTGAAGAAGGCATCAAGAAAACATCTAAACTCCAGAATGAGTTGTCATTAAACCTTATCTGAACTAACATCCGTATGTGTGCATAAACACACACACACGCGCGCGCACACACACACACACACACACACACACACACACATATATATATATATATATATATATATATATATATATACACACACACACACATATATATAAAACAAAAACATGTGGAAGATATTTTCTTAGCAGCCTGAACCTGGGGCATACCCAGTCACTATAGCTGGATATAGTGGGAGACGGAACAGCATCAGAGAATCTTCTCGTGTCTCTTGTGCAAAATAAACAGGTAGATGGATCCCAGTGGGCTGTGAGGAGGGCAGGACAGCTAGAGGAGGGAGTCCAGGCCTCACACCTATCCTGTCTGGTCATGCCCTCTTCAGGTGCCCACCTAGCAAAGGTTTGCATTGTCTCTAGGCCTGAGGTGAGGAGCAAGTAATGTCCTGTTTGTGAACATGTTTTCCTCATATCCCTCCCACTATGAGGGCCCGAATCACAGGAGCTCCTTTGAGACCTTTAGAGTCATAGGGCCAGGGTGCTCACACCAGAACTGAGGCTTCACCTCTCCTTTCATGAACAAGGAAGCAGAGGCACAGAAAGAGAAAAGCATCTGCCTTGGAGCCACATGGCACTCTCATCTTTACTCAACTGTCCGGTGTCCACTTGGGCCTCCTGGGGCACTGTCCACAGCTACTGAAAATTGCTCCAAGCTGCAGGCACGGGAGCAGAAGGTCGAGCCACATCTGCTGTGCAGTCGCTCCCTGTTCCAGGCAGCCCGCCAGCTTCAGGGAAGCGTGTCTTCTGAGGTTCCCTGAGTCCTTGACCAGGACTCAGCACAATGCAAACAGGAGAACAATAGGAAGTGTGTGAGGGAGCCCAGCCGGAGAGGGTATTGATCATGTTTAAAAAAAGAAACACACACTGAGGAGCACAGAAAAACCTTACCAATGCACCAGCTGGCTTAGCTAATTAGCGTGGGTAAGCCCCATGTCAGCCGCCAGCTCAGAGCCAGGAAGAAAACAATTCGCTCAACAAACAGAACATCTAAGGAGGGACAGAAAGAAAACAGCCACTGTCCCCTAAACTCCGCGAGTGTGCTGCCCCAGGAAGGGTATGTGATGGGGGCAGGAGTGACGCTGAGAAGAGGATTAGAATGGGGAGTCTCAGGAGAGAGTGAGGATTATTTAAACTCAGGATGCACTTCTGGGGCCAGGGCCAAGGTGGCATCCAGCATGGAGAAGGGGGTGTCACTGTGCTGGGCCTGAGCTGTTCCTTCCCTTCTACAAAGGGAATCTTGTGGCCCCTCTAAGCACTGGCTCTGAACCCTGCTTCTCTCCTTGGGGGTCTTTATCATCATGCACTATGTTCCTTTTCTGGGTAGTTCACAGCCATGGTGTGAGAAAGCAAGGGAGTAAGAGCCCGGAGGCCTGAACTTGGGCAGAAGGCCACCAGACAGTACGGTAGATCCCCTAGGCAGATTGTTTAGTCTAAATGTTGGTTCTGCCAGAGATAAAGGATGTCCAGGGGGTCTCTCAATTTGAATGCATGTGTCCAGTGCTAAGCGACTATAAATAGGGCCGGCCTATAGGCCTCTGGTTGTGGGGAACCCATATGGTCCCATGGACAACAGTCCCTGGAGGAAAAGAGTGGTATGTGTGTACTGCGGCGGAAGAGGAAGTGAGATGAGGGGTGAGGGACGATTGGACAATTGGATAATTGAGGCTCTTCGAATGAATTGATTTAGTTTATTTGGGTTCAAAGCTACCAAATAGTACAAAGAGAGGGGAGGAAAAGATGATAAATGGGAGGAAGGAAGGAAGGAAGAAAGGAAGGAAGGAAGGAAGGAAGGAAGGAAGGAAGGAAGGAAGGAAGGAAGGAAGGAAGAGGGAAGGGGAGGGAAGGAATCAAATGCCTGTCTACTCCATGTGCCTCAGTCAACGTACCTCTGTGAGATCAGTGTTACCGCTACTTTTCTGAAGACAAGGAGATGGGACACTCGTGGATCACACAGGGAGTAAGTAAAGGTACAGGAAGACTGGACACTACTGAGCACACAAGACCAAGGATTCCACTGGGCTCCGCAGATGGGGTGAGTATAAAATGCTCCCCTGCTAACTGTTGTGCATCCTGCTTCTCCATCTGTGCCTCCTCTTCCCTGCTGCTCAGGCTCCACTGCCTTTTCTCACACAGGCTAGGAGCCCTGTGATAAGAAAGAGGTCACGTTCAGGAGGTGGACTACCCCTCTATTTCAGAATACTGCCAGGAGGCAATGTGATAGAGTGCAAAACACCCTGGGATTGAATTCAAAAGACTGTTTGTGTCCCAAGAGCACCACTTTCTAATTGGGTGATGTTGAATGAGTCATTTCATCTCTAAGACCTCCCTTTCAACACCTATAAGATGGAGCTAGTAATAGTTCCCTCACAAATTTATTGTGAATATTAAATGTGACATTATATATACCCCTCAAAAGTCAGTTTTAAACTATAAAACACAATAGTTATTAGGAGAAGCATATTAGTAAAAGAGAACGCCAGGAGGCTTAATATGTTTTTCTCTTTTTATTTTTAAAATTACATAACGAATGGACCTTTAATGGTGCTATTTCCAGCATCCTGGCATAGAGAACAGGAAGACATACTGGAGATCTAGGGCCTCCTCCAGTTCCTCAAATCCCAATGCCTGATCTTGCCCTCCTTTCCTCCTCCAGTGCATAAGGTGGGTCCTGAGCAGGGGCAGGGGTAGGGAGGTAAGACTATGAATTAGGAGGTCCCTTTGTAGAGTCTCTTTCTTTAAGAGTAGACTTGACTATGTTCATGTCTGTGTGTTTGTAAATGTATATGTGAACGTGCCCACATTTATTTCCATCCATTTTATTTTTTTTGCTTTTATGTCTCAGTCAATAGTTTTTGGCAATGCCTTTGCAACACCATGAACTGCAGACAGGAAATAAGACCCATCCATTTGTGCTGGTACAAGCTAAAGATTTTCTATAAAGTGCCCACGTTTCCAGGCTGGGGGAATGGATTTCACTGCAGGAAAAAAAAGTATTGTGAGGTGAGAGAAGTGCAGCAAAGGAAAATATTGGCCACTTTAATGATTTACAGAAGCATAAAAAACCTCCTCGCCTGCTGAGATTTCATATTTCCCCTCCTGCCAGTAAGGGGGCTGGGGTAGAGGGTCTGATTTGAGTTGTCATGTGAGGAAGCCTGAAAAAGCAAAGCCAAGGCTGGCCTCTTCTTGAATAGTCTGTAAGCTCTGGTTGAAGCATTGTCTGATCCAAGGAGAAGGAGCTGAGGTGGGGGAGGGTTGAAAAAAGAATAAATGTGGACATACCTTTAAGGTGTAACTACTTGTTCTGTGCATACAGCTTAGAATACTAGCCCTGAAGAGATGTAGAAAAAAGTGAGAGCCTTGATTTTACACATGGGAAAACGGAGAGCCAGAGATATGAAGTGACTTTTCCAAGATCAGCAGTCTAGTTTATAGACAAACTGAAACTATATCACAGACTTTCCAGCAGTGAGCTCAAAATTCTTTCAACACTATCCACTATTAATAGTGTCATCATTATTGTTAGTATAATCACCATCACAAAAAAAATCACTAAGGGCTTCCTATGTGCCGGGAACTATATTAACAATTTCACTAACACCATCACATTTAATTTTCATATTAACTCTAGAAAAGATGCGTTATGATTCCTGGTTTAGATGAGGAAACTAGGACCCAGAGAGACCAAATAACTTACCAATATCATATGGCCAGTAAGTAACAGAGGCAGGTTTTGAAGCAGCTCCAGACTCCCATGCCCAAACCACTTTGCAGCAGATATTTTTAAAGAGCAAGAAATGAAGGAACAGAGTCAAAAAGCTACTCCTCAGACAAGCTGTCCAACCTCACCAACACAAAACACAATCAAAATATCTGGCTTGAGCAATTTAGAGGATAGTGGCTTTAGAGCAAAGTCCAAAATAGTTAAATTTAGGTGGTAAACAAATGGGAAGCAGCCCCTTTCCTGTACAGTTGCTGTAATTTGAATGGCTTGCAGCCATGAGTAGTTGGGAATTGAGCTATTAATAAAGAGAGCCAGCAGAATGATTTACAATCAGACATTAATATGGAGATTTTCATAAACACAATAATTCACACCCAAGCAGAGCCATAAATGTAAAGTTGCATTAACTATTCTAGTTGGCATGGAATGTCACACACAGTGTGAAATTGAACATTCCATTGTACTGTAATAATGGACTAATGGAAAATTTTTTCTTAGAGGGGAGGAAGGAGGGGAAGAGAGGGGCAGTGGGGGACTAGATATTTTATATTTCAAACTCACTTATTTCTGGTAGGAACTATCCCAAAGCTCTGCCCTTTCTTAGTACTTTTTTAAAACATTGAGCTTTTTATATTGAAATAATTTTTGATTTACAGAGAAGTTACAAAGGTAGTGAGTATATCCTTCACCTAGTTTCTCTTAGTTTAACATTTTATATAACCATGGTGTATGTGTCAAAACTAAGAAATTAACATTAGTACGATATATCCATTAACTAAACTCTAGACTTTATTTGGATTCCACAAAGCTTTTCCATTAATATACTTTTTTTTTTCTGTTCCAGTATCCCATCGAGGATCCCACATAGCATTTAGTCATCAAGTCTCTTTTGTTGCTGGGCTATGACAGGTTTTCAGTCTTTCCTTGTTTTTCATGACCTTGGCAGTTTTGAAGGGTACTGGTCAGGTATTTTGTAGAATGTCTCTCAATTTGAGTTTTTCTAGTGTTTTCCTCATGAGTAGGCTGGGCTTATAGGTTTTGGGAAAGACCACCACAGAGCTGAATTGCCCTTCTCATCACTTCATACAGGGTTACATTATATCCGTATGACTTATCACTGGTGATGTTGACCTTGACCACTTGGGTAAGGTAGGGGGTATTTGTCAGGTTTCTCCACTCTGAAGTTACTGTTTTACTCTCTTTCTGCTTTCTATCCTTTGGAAGCCAGACACTAAATCCAGCCCATACTGAGAGGTAAGGAGGACTACGTTACACCTTCCAGAGGTGTATTATTTGTCTTATACTTGTTTTTTGTTGTTGTTGTTGCATCACATTTTTTTTTAAATTAATTTCAAGTATACAGTACATTGATTAGACATTTATATAAGTTTATAAAACAATACCCCTAATTACTATTTCTCTCCTCTGGTTTTCCACCTAGCCAATATATTAATGCTAACTGCATTCCTAATGTGTGCTCCTCATCTCCATGACCATCTATCAACTACTAATTTGTACTTCTTTAATCCTTCCCCTCATTTTCCCAGACCCTCAAACCCCCAACCCCTCTGTCCATCACTAAATTGTCCTCTACATTTGTGAGTCTGTTTTTGATTAGTTTGTTCTTTTTGTTCCTTAGATTCTGCATATGTGAAATCATATGATATTTATCTTTGACTTATTTTACTCAGCATAATAACCTCTAGGTCCATCCATGTCATTGCAAATGGTAGAATTTCATTTTTTTAATGGCTGAGCAATATTCCATTGTATGTATGAACCATAACTTCTTTATCCAATCATCTGTTAATAGGCATTTAGGTTGCTTCTATATCTGGGCAATTGTAAATTGTGCTGCCATGAATATTGGAGTGCATAGATCTTTACGAATTATTGTTTTGGTTTTCTTTGGAAAAATACCCAGAAGCACAATCTCTAGGTCAAAAGATATATTCATTTTTAACTTTTTGAGAAACCTCCAGACTGTTTTCCATAGCAGCTGTACCAATTTGCAATCCCACCAGCAATGTATGTGGATTCCCTTTTCTCCGCATCTTTGCCAATACTTGTTATTCTTTGATTTATTGATGATAGACATTCTGATAGGTTTAAGGTGATATCTCATTGTGGTTTTAATTTGCATTTCTCTGATGATTAGTGACCTTGAGTATCTTTTCATATGTCTATTGGCCATCTGTACTTCCTCTTTGGAGAAGTATCTATTTAGGTCTTCTGCCCATTTGCCTTATACTTGTTAAAAATAAATTTTAGATTGAACTCTTTAAATTTTATTATAAATATCCCTGCTTTTTTAGGTACATTATTTTGAAAATAATTTGACTTTTTGATTATTTCCTGTTCTAAATATACTCTAACCCCCCCCCCAACAATGTGTGAGCTTGCCTTAGTTCTTATCCTTGACCTCTCTGCAGAACTTGACATTGTTGGCCACTTTTTTTTATGAAAAAAATTTCCCCTGATCGCTCTGCCTTTATTCTCTTCTGCTTTCTCTCCCTCCTTCTTAACTCATGAGCATTCCATATTTGTCTCCATCTCAGTCTCAACCACTGTTTCTTTTCTTTCTCCGCCAACCCCAACAGACGTACTGTCTGGGCATTCTGTGGCCCTCATCTCTCTTCGATCTCCAGTGTTTCCCTCAGCAATCTCATTCACTGAGGCTTCAGCCATCATCACTATTCAAATGACCTCTAAAATGATATTTCTACTCCTGAATCATCTCTATGGCTACAGAGCCTTAATTTAAACTCTTTCTTGGTTGCCTCCACCTTCTGCTGTATCTCAAGCTCATCATCTCTTTATTAGTTAGGGGATTATCTCAGCTGCTTTAACATATGCCAAAATAACAGTAGCCTAAATAATATAGAAGGTTTATTTTTCTTTTATACAAAAAATGTGAACCAGTAGAGGTCTTGGGTACGGTAGGGGGTCAGCTTTGCTACAGCCCCATGTTGTTCCAATACTGATGCCTTGGATGTTGCACTCACCTGCGTGGTGGAAGCTGGCTCTTACTATTGCATTCCTATACAGACCTCAGGAACAGGGAAAGAAACAAGTAGCTTTTTAAAATGGAATGACCCGGAAGTGGCACACAGCACTCTGCTTACACCCCAAGGATCAGAATTTAATCACATGGCAACACCCAATTACATGGGAGACTGGGAAATGAAATCTCTAGCTCGGTGGCCATCTATACAACATAAAGGAGAATGAATATTGGGATAAATGACAATCTCCAAAACTGAAATTGCTATTTTGCTCTACTTCCTGACTCCTATAACTCCTCACTTACTTTTCCCCTTGTTTTCTTAATATTTGTTATTACATTGTTAATATTTACTAGTGTTCATTCCAATATCCATGATTCAAAACTTGAGTATCATTGCTATTTCCCCTTATTTCACCATAAAAACTTCCCTCGTGTTTAAGATCTTTCCTTCCTTCTTTCATTTCCTTCATTCACTACAAAAATTTAGATCTTTTTATCTCTCATCTGATCTCTTATAATAATTTCATTAAAAATCTTCATGCTTTCAATCCCTCATTCCTCCAAACCATCTTTGGTATGGCTATTGATGAATCTCAGTCAACACAGCTCATCTCCTCAGCTCTATACATAAATCCTCAGTGGCTCCCTATTGCCAGCTGAGTAAAGTCCAGATTCCTTAATCAAGCATTCAAGGCCTTCCACATTCTTTCCCAGACTCTGACCCACCTTCACCTCTCCATTTTGTTCTGCACCATACACATTCTTCTTTACATGACAAATCCTGCCTCAACCATCACTCTCTGTTATTTTGTCATTATATTAACAGCTAACTATTGGTTGCTTGCTTTGAGTCAAACACAACTAAATATATAATTTCATTAAATCTTTACAACAACCCTGTAAAATAAATGATAAATACAACTACTTTTACAAACAAGGAGCAGAGGCTCAGAGGAACAAAGTAACTTGCTCCCAAGTCTATGATTAGGATGTGACGTATCTGAGGTTTGACCCCAGGACTGTGTGACTTCAGAGCTCATATTCTTGTCCCTCGACTATACGATCTCATGACTGTTAAAGATATTCCTTCTATGAGAAATACCCTTTCCTCTTATCAATTCATGGCAAAATCTTATTCATCTTTCAAGTTCTGCCTTTAATGCCACTTCTTTCATGAAACCTTCCTTGAATCACACAACTGAAGTTTATGCCTTTCTTCTGACCCCCATATGAGTGTCTGTGCCTCCCTTTCCACACTTAGCATCTCCTATCTCATATTACAGTGCCTTGTAGATATGTCTTAATTTTTCCATACTCAACCCTGAATTCAAAGAAAACAATATTATTGGGTAGCATTACTTTTTTTTTGTTCCTGAAGTAGAGAATTTATTACCTGACCTCAGCCTCCACATCTAAATACAGCATCCAAAATACTTCTCAAATCTAAGTCCTCTTCTATCACTATTACTGCTTCACTTGTTCAGTCTCTAAACATGTTTCTCCTGGACCACTGCAATTATCCCTGAATATATGGCCTGTGTGACTTTCTCTCTGCAAGGATGCCAGAGTAATCTGTCCCCATCAGTGGCTTCCATGTCCAGTACAATGTACTCTAAGCACCCTAACCTCATCTCAAAGGTGAGGACCTTATCTATCTCTATTTTCTAGCTTGTACTTGTGTATACGAATATTGTATACACATACAAGTTTTCATGCTTACTTGTCTTTCTCATGCTATGCTGCCTTTCTGATATCTCCTTCTTATCTTCCATTACCCTGATTAACTCTTACATCAAAACTCATCTCAGGCTAAATTGCCTTTGAGAAGCATTCCCTAAACTCCACATTAGGCCATTAGGCTAGCTATTCTTCTTTTCTCTTGTAGTACGTTCATATCTTGTCATGATCAGATGCAAATCTCTCTTAGTTGTATCATTTAATTGAAATGATCTATTTATATGTCTGCTCACCCCTCTGTTTGTACACCTTTGGAGGTCAGGAACCATGCCTTCCTCATCTTTGTCTTCCTTATGCTTGGGTTGGTACATACATAATGTATTTAAGTATAGCAGTTTCTTTCCACAAAAATTAATTATTATATTATACCTTGATATAGTGATACCACCAGGCTTATTGAAGTTCATAAGGATTATTGTCTATATTAAAGGACAACATTTTTCTATGTTTCTCTGTAGTCTGACTGCTGTTATTTCATACTGTGGTAAGAAAACCTGCCTGTATAGGCTTTTCTCCCAATAGGACTTCATTGAAAGTCCTTATAATAGAAGACTCTGGATATGAATCAGAAAAAATTAAATTAAATTAAATTAAAAAACAAAACAAAACAAAACAAATGACTACAATAGTATTAGAACAAGAGTATTTTATAAATGTTGTAGAAACAATGCCAATTTTGCCTGATTCAAATTTTTCCTCCCGTCTGGTTCTTGGTATATTCTTGAGAAATGTGGCTCCTGGAAAGCTAGAGCCAATCGAGACGCATAGTGTACCATTCTGCTCTTTCTGTGAGTGGGGCTGAAAAAAGTCCAGGTTTGACCAGAGATATTCCAAACATATTCTCTGCATTTACATATTTTATCTTACTTGATCCCCAGAAGATCTCTTTGCAGCTTATGTATTATCTGAATTTTATAGATAATGAAAGAGACACATAGAGGTTAAGGGACACATCTAAGGCCACATAGCCAGTAAGTAGCTGAGTCATTCCTTGAATCAGGTGTATTCACTTAACATCCAGTGTTCTTTTTTCTATCCCACACTCTACTCCACATAATTTTCCTATGGGAAATTTTATTTATCTAAACCAATGATTTTTCAAATGGTGCTCACAACCCACCACTTGGTTATAAAATAAATTCAATAAATACCAAGCAACTTTCAGAATAGAATAGAAGAGAAGAGTATGAAATATCAGAGAGTGAGTATTGTTCATGAAACTTTTGACCCAGATTACAGTATAAAATATTTTTCTTGCTCCGAGTCATAGTTAAAAAAAAATCCCACCAAGTTGAAACCACCTTGTCTACAATTAAGTTGCCAAAGTGACCTTCTAATTACCAAACATAATAGGCATGCTTCAGTCTCTATTTTCATTGACTCTTTGTAGAATTTGATCCCTTCCTCTATTTTCATCATCATACACACTTGTCTCCCTTGGACTCCTAAACCCCTATTTCTCCTGGAACTTCTACCTCTCCAACAGTCTTCACTCTAGCACTTAAATATTTTATTCCTTAAGAGTGCTCCATGATCCTCTTTTCTTACAGCTCTATCTTTTTCGCATAAGTCCAGCTTTAACCATGGTCTAAAAACCAATAGCCCCTGGATCAATGCACATCACTCCCACTCCTCTTCCAAGCTCCAGACTCATGTTTTCAACGTTTAACTAAATATCTTCTCCTACACTCCATGGATCTCTCAACATCCACAAGTCCAAATGAATTCGTAATTGTCCCTTTAAACCCATTCCCCTGCTTATGTCAGTGAGGGGTGCCACCCTTCACCCATCATCCAAGCTAATAACCAGGGAGTTCTTCTTGACTCTTCTCTTTCTCTCATGCCATGACATCTAATCGATTGCCCTGCCCTGTCAATTCTGCCTCCACTACACCTCACAAAATTGTCTGCTCTGCCACTTTCTTAGTTCACAGCCTCATTATCTCTCATTGAACTACTGGCTCCATTATCTCCCTCCTCCAGTCAACCTTGCTGCCACAATTTCAAAACTGCAACTCTGACCATGTTGGTGCTTTAGGTAAAATCATCCCATGGATTTCCTTGAGTGTGAACTAAACAAAGACTCATACTTTTCAGCATTCCCTGCACCTCTCCAATTCTTCTCACTCTGCCTCTTCAGCACCTCTCCTGTCCCCTCACATCTGTCCCCTCATGTCCCCTCAGCGCTGCAACATCCACCTGCTGAAGTTTTATTTCAGGTTTAACTCCACTGCAGCTTCCTCTGAAGGGCCCTCTTCTTCAGACTCTTTTCCTGGGTAGATCCCTGGGTACTGAAACATGTTTTACCTCTCAGGTCACATGAGGTCGTAATTGATTATTTACATTTCAGGCCCTGGCACTCTACTGTGAACATTTCAAGGGCTAGAATTATGTCTTATCCACTTCTCTATGCCTGAGGCACTGGCATATAGTAGGTGTTCAATAATGTTTGTAAAACAAATGAAGTCTCAGTTCTGCTGTTTACTAGCTGTTACTTTGAGCAATTCCCTTAACCTCTCAAGCTTCATTTTCTCCATCTGTAAGTGGATAGAAAATAATGATTATCCAGTGCTTCTATGCACCACCCTCCACTGTGCTTTTACACATATTATTTAATTCTTTCCACACACCTCATCTTAGAAGTAATAGAAATGATTTCCTATTTTACAGGTAAGAAAAAGGAGACTGGAAACAATAAAGTAAATTGTGTATGGTTGGATAGTTGGTGGGGGTCATTGCCATCTTTTGAACTTAACTCTGTCTGGTTCCAGAGCTTTTCCCATTAAACTGAGCTGCCAGTAGAATGGAGAAGAGGGTATTGACCTCACTGGGATTCACCGTGATAATGTATGTGAAAGTATTTTGTAAACTGTTAAATGCCATGAAGATGTGAAATGATATTATTGCCATTAAGATCTGCCATAGTCTGCATATCATGGTCAGAATTCTCAGAAACTAGATATTAGAAATCATTTCAATAGAGCAGGCTGCAAAGGCCTATGGGAATTAGACACCACTCTGGAGCTATTTCTGCAGAATACCTGCTTCCTGCTTGTGGATGCAAATAAATGGCAGCAATGCAACAGGAGGCCCAGTAGAGTGCAAGGATGCTGTGCCCAGGGAGAAATGACAATGGGTGTGCTTGTCAATTATAGGTTATACTACCATATGAATGCCCCAGTGACACAATTGTGTTTTAGAATCTTCAGGCAGCTTTGTTGTTGCAACATCCCTTTTGGAATCTTGGCGTTGTGCTTAGGGTCATGAACTGCACTGCTTTTAGCTGCTGCCACAAGTTTGTGAATCATTCTGTTTATAATCCTAAGGATGCTATCTGGGTGGTGTGCCTGCAGAATGGCGGTGATATATGGCAGTGCCTGCATCAGGGAGGCATCAGGAAACCACCAAGAGAGGCAAGATTTACAATCAAAATGTATTGCACTTACCTGGCTATTTAGTTGCTCAAAGCCATGTGGAGGATCCTGGGAAAACAATTGCACAAGGGCATATAACAGCCATGGGCTTCTGGCCCATCAGAGTTACTTTTTCCTACTGATGGGAGGAACAGTGGGAAAGACAGGCTTATATTTTTACTGACTGGGTAAACTGCCTGGGCAGTGGAAGGTTAGCTCCTTAATTTTCCCTTTCATCATTCTAATGCTACTTAATTCCATCTAACATCATCGCTTGTTAATGTTTCTTGTTTTTTATTACTACAAAGAAGCATGCTCTAACCAATCTGGACAAATCATGGACATGTCTGTAATTTAATGTCTAGTGACCCCAGTTTGTGACCTTTTTCTTCAAGCACACTTTCCCTGTGTCTAAACTCACTTGTGTCTCCCTAACATCCTTTTCTTAACTCAGTGTATTTTTTTTCTCAAGTTAATTTTTAAAATGGGAGAAACTTTACAATGATACTCTGAAAAGGCTGTGGAGAGAGATTCAACTGAAAATGAATTAAATCTTGAAAAAGTTTGCTTTATTTCTTAGGGACTATAAAATGTGATTTCCTGTAATGAATAACTAATTTAACCCTGTGTCCTAAAGCAAATGCCTCCCAGTTTTGTCCCTTCAGAGATAACCTCTTCCGAATACTCATCTCTGCCCCAGAAACATAGCTCTTGATTAGTTTTGGGGTGCAATGGTCAGGACTGAATTGTTCTTAAACATTGCCAGCTTTTGAAAATTCCTAATATACTAAGAAGTACACTGTTTACATTAGATGGGCTTCTATATCACAGGCGGATAAATAGTCATCCAGGTTCATCAACAATGTGTTTAGATATCAACTTTTCCTAAATTTCTCTTGGGGCAGAGACATCATTAACTTCCTTTCCTCTCTTTCCTCTGAAGAAGGAGATTGTGGACCATGGATCCTCTGTAGCATGTTGCCCCTTGCAACATGGTCAGAGGATATCAGACCAAGCAGGCAAATACACTTAACTGTTGTCACATCCATTCCAGTTTGCAGGACTGCTGCATTTACTATGGAGGGACATGTATACCTGTCACTATTTTAAACATGGCAGGAGTGAGCACCAACATACTGAGTGATTTTCCTTAGGATAAGCAGTTTGTAAGAGTAGGGGTAGAACCCAAGGCTTTTAATTCCTTGTTCCAGCTCTCTACACTGACCCAAACCATTTCCATACAGGCCAGAGAAAGCATGAACCTTTAGGGTTCTCTGGTCTTCTTGTCTCCATATTTTGTAACAATTTCTGTTTCTGTCTTTGGGAGATAAGGACGTCTGTGAGAAACCAAATCTTGTAAACCCAGTGCCTGAGTTTTGCCCCTGAGATGCTGTAACTGCACAAATAACAATGTTGAGCTGAAGCTAATAGCCCAGCATGGCTCTCGGCAGTGTTCTGAGGTTACCTACAGATTCACAATGGTGTTACTTATGGAGATGGCAGATTTACTGTAGCTCGGCTTAATAAAATAACATTTATGGGAATATCTGCACAATTAGAGCACACTTTGGGTCATAAATATGCTCTGGCCAAAGCCACATCGCACATATTTCCCTGCTTTTGGACATTGCAGTTCTTTGGAAATTGATGAGAGGTCCTATACGTAATAAGCAGCTGAAATACAGGTGCCTGAAAAAGGATTAAGAGAAGCTCCCTAGTTCTTCAGGAGAAAATCTACTTCATATAACACTCTTTTGAATATCTCCATCAAAATTTCCTGCATTGTATCTGGGTCTCTGAGTTCATTAGAACCTTCACTGAAGACAGCCAGGTGCAGTTGAAATTAGGCAATTAAACACTCACTTCTTATCTATATTATCTTGTGCAAGTCTCTCTATCTCCCTGGGCCTCTTTTCTCTCACCTTTACTACCTGGGAGTTGGGTTAATGATCAAAAAGGGTAGAAGTAGTTTATTTATATCGGGTCACTCAACAAACTGGATGAAAGCAAAGCATTGGGTCAGCGTGATTTAGGGGAATTATCTCTGGATTTCACAGCTTTGAACTCCATCTAACTGCTATCTCTGCCTCCCACTGTTGGTCTGAAGTCATTCAGTCCCCCTGACATGGAATTTGACAGAAGTGGTATTTTGCCCCCAAAGTCTTCTCTCTCCTAAAAATTTCTACCATCATTTGCTATGGGATCCCCATAAAATGGTCCTGAGTACAAAACTACCTGTGAGGCAAATAGTTGATTATTTGATTCTATTGAGTAGCTTGCTGGATAGTTTTAGAGCTGTCTGAAAGAGTCTTGGTCAAAACTGTTAAAAACATTTTTGTAGGCAAGCCCAGCCTCAGTTAGTGTCACAATATCCAGCTGGTAGGTGAGAAATGTAACCAAACAAAGGGCTGCTGTCTTTTCACCATGCCAAATAACCAGTTTAACTGATATTCTTCTTCCACTGACTTGTTTTCTTGATGGATCTGACTCACTTAACAGATTGTTTCCAATCACGAGGACACAGCCCAAATTGCCAAGTATAGTGGCTCCTGTTCCCTCCACTCCAGTGAGGTGGGGAAGTGGAGGAGCCCAGATGACTCAGCATGTGCTACCAGCCATGTGACAGCACTTCATCATGTCCTCCTCCTGGGTGCAGTGAACTTTGCTGCAAACATGGAAATAATAGACTCTGGGAGACAGAAACACTTCTCTCTCTCTCTCTCTCTCTCTCTCTCTCTCTCTCTCTCTCTCTCTCTCACACACACACACACACACACACACACACACACACACCATATTAAGATTAAGAAAGTATGATCAGACACAGTGAAGCTCAAAGCATTGGGCATCCTGAAATTTTGTAAATAGCCACTAACCCAGGACAAAGCAGGATCATTAATAATGAAAAATGCCAGTCTCATTGATTTGCCCGTCTTACAGTTCACTTGCTTCTCTGCTTGGGATGACAAGCTCTACCTCTGATTGCCCTGCTTTCTCTAACCAACAGGCCAGAAGATGGGGCTGGCCTGATTGAGTTCTGTGGAGTCAAAGCTAGAAGTCTGTAGAATGAGGGTGGGAGTCTAGTCAAGAGTTTAATTGGGCAGAACAATTGGTCAGTAAGTCACAGAACCATATCCAAAGGGGTCACTGAAGCAAGAAAGGCCTGAAATGGTTACAAGGAGCCAGAGTTCATAAGAACCAAGACATGAGAGGGTGAGAATAAGGAACCAAATGTTGAAATGGGTACACAGCAGAGTGGTCTAACAGAATGCCTGAGACACGCAGCTCTAGGTAGTGGCTAGTTTTCTATGAGCCCCTGGGTCTCTCTAGTATAGACAGCTAGTCCCATGACATCAGAGCCAAAGCATAGCATAATCATTTTGCAAAACTCTTTCTGTTAAATGGTTTCTACTGTAGCTAAACATGCCCATGCCCTATGATTCCAATAATTCCATCCCCAAATATATAGAAATCCACACATATACAGAACAAAAGACCTATTAAGATGACTAGAACAGCCTTACTCATAGTAACCAAAATCTGGAAATAACTCAAATGTCTATCAACAGTGGAATGAATAATTGTAAATTACCCATACACAGGAATGGTATACACCAAAAAAATAAATAAATAAAAATAAAAAACAAACTGCTATATTCAAACATATCATTGAGCAAAAAGAGCTAGATACATTATGCATTGTGTATGGTTCCATTTAAATAAAATTAAAAAACAGTCAACACAAATCTATGGTGATTGAAGCCAAGTGGCCATCTTCGGAGAGAAGGTTGGGCATTAGTGATGGGAATGGGGACTAAGGGAAGCTTCTAGGGTGCTGTGTATTTTCTATTTCTTGATCTGGATGGAAGTTAAAATAGAGTGTTTTCCTTTTGTGTATATTATATTTTAGTACAAATATTTATTTATAAAAATTTGAGCAAGTTATAAAAAGGGGAGCAGGCAAAACAGATAGTAGACTATAAATGTCCTCTGCCACTAGATACATTTCTCACACAAATGAGCATGATCATACTTACAAATTATGCAGGTTTTGTCTTATGTTTGAGGGTGCTCAGTCTGTGTGCTCATCTCATAAATTGGCTGAGAGGCTGAAGATTGAGGGGAGAGCAAACTGTATATCTGTGTCCTCTACCTAAAGAGGATTATATGGAAGGGGGTGGCATGGAGGTGAAGGTGAAGGTGAGCACACATGCTTGGAAGGGTAGAAAGAGTCAGAAGGAGTGTGGAAGCAGGGAAGGGGGTCCACTGGCCTCTCACATCTGGACTCTGAAACTGCCATCTAATGCCACGCCTCTCACAAGTGCCCATGCTAATCGCCAACAGCTGATCCCTCCAACCACATCTGCAGCACCCTGGCTAATCACTGTCCACGTTTGCTTACACCTGTCTTCCCCACTCGCCAGCCCCTGCCACCTGCCTGCCTGCCACTTTCAGTTCTCACGCTAAATCAATAACAAAGATCTCTGAGGGTTGCCTATCTTTTCTGCTGGTGCCCCCGCCCCTTTAAACCCATTCCCCACCCTCCCCTCTCAAAGCCTGATCCATCTGTCCAAGCTCAGATCTGCCCTAGCAAGACTGGCAGGTCAGTTCTCTTTGCAGACAGCATGGCTTAGCCTGCTGTTAGCAGCTATAGACGCTGCAGTTTAAGAATCAGGGTTGGCTGGGGGAAGTCCATTAAAAGACAGTAACAATGTATATTGTGCACTGACCCTGGGGGCACCCAATTTCACCTTGTTAATGATCTCTTTGAAATAGCTAAGGATATGAAGAGAGACATGATTCAGAGGTCCCCTGCACCGTATCATTACAACATGGCTGCATTTTCTATGTTTGGGCAACTTTCAGGAATCACTCTCATGCTAATGGGGGCAGGTCCTCAGAGACCTACCCAGCCAATTAAAATGCTTCTCAGGAGTGAGCTACATATCCAGTCACTGGGCAGATCTGTGAATATTTAGCCTGGCAAGTAGAAAGCTAAAGATCTGGCTATCTATTCCACATTGAAGAATGAATGTTCTGACAGCAAGTCATACTTGTTTCTGCTGTCATCAGGACGCTTGGATAAAAGTTACATATTCAAAATACACCCACTGCCTTAACTCTGGTTATACATGATGTCTCTGTAATCCAGCTATGATTCTTCCCGCCAATCTCCCACTAAGGAAGCAAACTGAAATGCACGTAAAGTGAGAGAGACATTACCATAAGCATTCTTTTAAATCTTCTCTGTTTTACAAACAAAACCTTCCCAGACTCTATGTCTTATTATTGGTAACAATTACTTGCAGTGTACCTCACAACAGGTGAGACAAGCCAGTGTGTTTAGACATCTGGGCTGAGAACTGCTGCTGGGGAATATAGGAACCAACAGCTAACCACGCTATGAGAAATACATGTGTGGCAGGATATAAAGATATAAGAACTCCCAGGTAGGAAGTCTTGTTAAGCACTCAATAACTCAACAAACATTTGATGAATGCCTACCTGGTGCCAGGCTCTCTGCTAGGTGTAGGACGTGATTGGCTATTACAAGACTAACTGGAATCTATGCATATCTTTAAGAATAGTTTAGAAATTTACCTAAGCAGAGATTTGGCAGAAAATGGGCAGGGCTAATGGCATTCTGAGATATTTCATTTCTATTCTCTTCCATTCTGCTCCAAGCACTTCAAAATAATTTTGTAACCCTAGTTCCTGGATTGTAGAATCTGAGAGTCTAAGAAGGAGCCCTATCATGTGGCTCCTACCTCACCTGCTTACCTCACCTGGTCACAAGGTTCTGCTAATCCACAGGCTTCATTCTGGAGAGATGTTGTGATACTGGTCCTTACACAAAGTCCCTCTCTAGAGGGAGGATGCCAGTGCCCTCACCACCATGCAGTTGCCAATTTAAACAGGTTGTAGAGGACCATAAATCAGGAATTAAGAGACCTATGGTCTAGCCCCCTAGAGAACAATAATTATAAGTAAGACATTTAGGGCCCAACGCCTCATATATTCATCCTTCCAAATGGGATATGCCCCTCCCTCACAGACAATGAGAGTCTGCAGTCCAGGACTTTGAGTTTTTTAGACGAACATTGCTGTTAAAACACAGACCACTGGAAGCTGGAGAACACCTTTACCTTAACTCTCCATGTGGTACTCTCCACCCTCTGGTCCACCCCAGTCCTCACATGACATGAGAAAATTCTGTGCACTATTTTTAAACCATAGGCATACCTACAAGCTCTCTGCCCTCTGTGCACATAAGCTCTGTCATTTCCTACTTCCTCCTCTTTACTCCGTTCTTCTCTCATTCCAGAATCCTCCCTAAAGTCCCAGTCCGTTAGTCTTCCCTACTTTCATTTGCCTCTTCTCAGTCTGTACCCAGGCTGGCCTTTCACCTGCTCATGAGCACTCTGCATGTCCCCCCTCTCTTGACCCAAGAGTCCCTTTGTGCCAGAACCCAAACACAACCTAGGCCTATATCAAATGTTTATGCCCTACAAAATGTTGCAGGGAAAAAATCATGACCTCACCTTTAGTTAGCTAGACTGTCTTCTGTTCAGGAACCTATTTGTTCAGCTTTAATTGACTTTCCCACCATGGCTCTTCCAAAACATTCTCATTTTCTTCATTCTCTCAAATTAGTTGATATCCCCTCACCCTTAATGCATTAGTCTGCTAGGGCTACTGTAACAAATACCACAGATTCAATAGCTAAAACAACAGATGTTTACTTCCTCATAATTCTGGAGACTAATGGTCCAAGATCAGAGTGTTGACAGAGTTGGTTTCATATGAGGCCTCTCTCCTTGGCTTGTAGATGGTCAACTTCTTCCAGTGTGTGTCTATGTTCTAATCTCTTCTTCTTATAAGTACACCAGTCATATTGGCCCACCCATATGACCTCTACTTTTACCTTAATTACCTCTTTAAAGGCCCTGTCTCCAAATGGTCACGTTCTAAAGTACTGGGGTTAGGACTTTAACGTATTGATTTGGGGTAGGGGGCACACAACACAATTCAGCCCATAATACTCTCAAAAGACAATCTTGCTTTCTCTTTATTGAATGATTAGTGCCATCTGACTTATTTTCCTTATCTTCCTTGCTCTTGACTCAAATTATTTCTGAATCTTCATACATCTTCCTTTTCCCTCCCTCAACATTAAGTTAATTTATATATAGCTTCACTGGGAAGCTTTACTTGGTCCTCTGGGCAGAGTAAAACATTTCTTCCTCTGCAGTGCCATTGTATTTTGCCCAAAAGAAAAAGGAAACTAATCTTTCAGGAAGATCTGCCATGTACTCATCACTATGCTCAGCACTTAAGCACAATATTCTTTCTCATTTGATTGTTGTAACAGCTCAGTGGGTTAGTGGCCAAAGATAAGGCAACTGAGGCCCTGGGAAGTTACTTAGTCACCCAGCGGGTAAGTGGTCAGAGGTGCTATTCAAAGCAGGAGTGTCTTTTTTCTCTATGCCATAAATGTTTCTATTCTAGAACCTGCAAGTTTCTATAGAGGTTGTTTCTTTCCACTTTCTTCACTCCTAGAGGGAGTGGCTGTGCCTCGCTCTCCTCTTTATGCCAAGTGCCCTGGCGCAGAGCCTGACACATAGAAGGAACATAATCCACACCTGTTGAATAGTTGAAAGAATGAATCCTCTTTATTAAAACTAAACTATCTTGGCCCCACTTGTATTCTTTACGACTTATCCTCCTCTGAGCCCTTCTCCATATATCATTCCTTTTCTCTTTCATCTTTAACATCTTCTTCTCCACCGGCTTAATTTCCTCTGCCTGGGGTACTCTCCTCTACTTGTCTTCTATTCTTAAAGACCTTCTCTCTACCTTGCTACCTCCAGCTAGCCAACTATCATTGTTCCTTCTTTTCCCCTCAATGTAATTGAGACAGAAACTCCTGTCCCTAGAGATTCTCATTCAGTAGGTTTAGTGTGAGATGATGGCATATCTTAAAGCCTTTCCAGGTGCCAGGTGAAGAAATCTCCAGTCTATGCTCTGGGCCTCCACGTCCATACATCCTTATTTCTTGCAAACGACTTTCACTGTCATCACCAAAACCACTCTCTTGAGGTCTTCAAGGATTTTTGAAATGCCATATTCTCCCTGGGCCTCTGCAGCATTCATCTCTGATGGCAACACTGAGGATCCTTTCACTTTGGCTACAACCACCACCCTGGTCCTCTCCTAATTATTCCCTGTACACTATGTTTATTGCTTATTTTTCTCCCATATGCCAGATGGAGAACTTCTAAGACCTAATATTTTTCTTTTCTCTTTTCCTTTCCACATTCTCTCCTTACACAATTGCATTCATTTTCCTAATTTCAATTACCTTGTCCATGCAGATGATTCCCAAATCTATTTCTCAAACCCTACCCTCTCTCTGGAGTTCTGGACTCATTTACATTGGCCCTAGCAAGAGTTCCACCTGAATGTCCACCACTCACCTTACATATGACATGTCTGTTTCGGATTATCCCAAAAGCAGAGCTTGAGACAAGTAATGCGTGTAGGTAGTTTATGAGTGAGGTGATCTCAGGAAGCAAGAGTGAGGGAGGCAAGGATGTAGTAGTGTCCATGTGAGGAAGTATACTTAGAGTCAGTGCTGTGGGCAATGCAGACTTCATTCCACTGGGGCCTCCTGAGAACTGGTCAGAATGCTTTCCAAATTGGTCTCCTGAAGGACTAAAGGTGCAGCACTGATCCCATTCCCCACAGGTTGAGAGTTTCCCAGGGCATGCTCTCCCCTACACACTGAGACTATCCTTGTGGGAAATCTAATCAAGTTCTTTGGTTTTTGAGAAGGCCCTAAAGTGGGCACAAAATGGAAATAAACACAGGGAACCTTTGAGGTGAAGTGGAGGCACTGTGCAAGGTGAGTTTGAGGCCATGTGGAACTCTCCACTACAGCTGTGCTGCACTCAGAGGCAAATCAAGGGGAGAGTGACCCATCAGCATCCTTTTTCCCAAGTCAGTTCAACCAAGTATCAAAGTACAAAACTGCAAAGTGATTTTCAACTCCTCATTCCCCCTTTTAATGTGTACTTATTAGAACCATGTCCTATTGATCCTAACCAGGCTAGTTTTTCAATATTGTTCCCTCATTGCTTTCTCACCATAATGGCCATAGTTTAAGCTCTTAATTACCGTCTCTTAGATTGTCTTATATTCTATTAACTTTTATCTTTACTGCCTGTGTTCTACTCATCCAAACTATGTTACAACTGATGCTAGATTATGTTTCCTAAAAATCAGTTCAATATCATTAACCTGCTAACAAATCTTCACTGGCTCCTAATGAATGGTCAATCCTAAACATGACCTTCAATGCCATTTTTGCTCTGACTCTATTTAATTGGGGCAAAAGTGTTATTCTTATTACTCTTCTACCTGTATCTCCAGAAGGATCTTTGACTACATCAAACATGGTACCCTATTTTCTTTACTTACATCTTTGTTATTTTCTTTCTCCCTGTCTATAATTTGCCAGATTCCCCCACTGCCTCATGCATTGTAAAAGTCCTAATCTCAACTGTCCTCCCAAGTCCTTGTATTACCTCTCCCATGAAGCCCAAAGTGAACATCCATCCCCCTCTCCTGAACTCCCACTTAATCTCTTCTAGTTTATATCTTATGTTCCCTTAATTTTTTTGCAGTATAGTTACTTTTGAGCTTGACTTTTTTTTCTCAAATAGAGTTTGACTAGGTCATTCAGGGTAGGGGTTACAGCTACATCCTCTCTGACTCTTCCATGGTGTTAAGCACAATGTCATGCACAGTAACAAGGAATAAAAGGAGACAGGAAAAGGGGAAGAGATGGAAGAGTAAATCAGATCCCACACTGAGAAACAAGCCACACAGAAAGACAAATGTTACAAGCCAAGTAGTCCTGACATATGCCAATCGATTCACCCCTTCAATAGGCTCCCACCTCTTTGAAAATAATGTTACGGTTGCTCATTATCTCACCTGCCTTTTCTGCTGAGAGCCCACCTGGAGTTAGCCTCCTTCTGCCCAAGACAGCTGTTCCTGATTTCTGGGTAAAGGTTGTGTAGACTTCAGTTGGGGGGAGCTGGCAGAAGGAAGGATATCTTTTTCCTAGTTCCAGATGGCAAAGGTGAAAAATACATAAAGGAAACATGCCAACTCTTCCCACACTACCCCTAAGCTGTGTCAGCATCATGTCCACAACAACCCGGTAAGCAGGAAAAAAACAATCAAACATTGCCTTGACTACATTATGTCAGATACTTGGTATCACTAAAGTTGCAGCTACACTGAACTGTCAGATGGACTGAATTAACCAGTATATTTGTCACTACATTGATGGGTTTTAATGAAATCACCAGTGTCTTCCTGTATCCTAGCACAGTCAATTGCTATCCAGAAGTCTTTGGGTATCCCAGATGACTGGTTGATTTGGTCAAACAAGAGGCCTGACTCACTCATCAATGACATGGCCAATTCACCTGTTACTCTGGCTTTGTGCCAAGCCAGCTTCCGTCACAAGCTAGCCATACTTAATTAAATCAGCAGTCAGGAACTGAGGAATTGCTCCTCATTCCCTGGCCCCATGAATGGCAGAGGGCCAGAAACAGAGCCTGTGGGATTATCCATGAGCTCTGCTGTTTCACAACCAACTAATTTTCCTCCTTGCCTTATGTTCCCATTAGGATGGAGACAGGCCTTGATGTTTATTGCTCTCAACGTACTTTGCTTAAAAAGCAACTAGGGTAAGGGTGGCCCTGGGAAAAATTGGAAAGGAAGTGAATATTAACTTCAGAACCTCCTACCTTTCCTTCTAATACCACCCACCTTCATTTTGGATCACCTATTCCAGCCTCCTATCCCCCAAAGCAAGGTCACCTGCTATAATGTTTATTTCATGTCCCTACCTTATTCTTTTTGCACTCCTCTTTTATCAAAATTCACCTACCCTGTTATATGCATCTACCTTTTCATTTATTCATTCAACAAATAGATGTTGAGCACCTAGTAGTGCTCAGATGGTGCCCCATCGTGTTGGGGCAGGAATGTACATAGTAATACAACCCTTTTGGATATAATACCTTAATACAAAAGAGTGACACAAAAGGTTGAGATTATGTGTATCATGGCAGGCTCATGGCTGATGGATGGCTAGATGGGGACAGACAAGATTTAAGTGACTCCCTAACATCAAAAAAGGAGGTGATCTGTCCTTTATGCCTTCTCTCTCGGTCAGAAGCATAGCTTTTCCCTGGCTATTCAGACAGGACTTCATGCAACATAAAAAAGACGAAGATCCCCCTCTTCAAGGACATTATAACTGTTGAAATTTCTTGCCTCACTCCCCCTTATAGACTGGAATAAAGGAGAGGACCATACAGAAAGTGGATTGGTCTCATCTCACCCTCCTAGGAAAAACAAAAGCACAGCTCTGTCCAGGCAAGCAGTCCCAGCCATAGCATCTGTTCATGGTGTTCCATTCGTCTTGGAACCCAACAAGTTCACTGTGTGATTGATTGTGTTCCACTTGATAGGGAACGGAACAAGCAATGATTCGTCATTCACCATAAAGTACTGCTATTTCATCTGCTCCCATTCCCTGGGATACAGCTCTGGCTGTTTGCTCTATGCATCAATTTATAGTTTATCCTAAGACTAATGATGCTGTGTTTAAGAGGCAAGGTGGGGCTTTGTTTTTGTGTTCTACCAGCAGAGGATTACATTACTGATTGATCGTACGCAGTTGTCTGAGGCAAAAACATTTTGAATTGATACCTGGATTTGGACTACAATCAACTTCCTTGACAATTGCCTCTTGGTGTTGAATAGATCAAGGAGCTGCAGCTTTCTAATAGGGCCTCAAGGAGATTTTGACAATCCCTACTAGAAGTGAGCAGTTTCTTGTAATGGATGGGAGGCAAATAGATCATCCAAACGGCTGACTTGCAGCTTTCAGGAGCTTGAGACATGCTCTCAGATCCTACAATTCCAGACAGTTGAAATGGGGCAGAAGCGGTGGTATGCTAATAATCAGCACTCTTAAGGAAAAAATACAAGGCCCAATTTGTAGCATTTGCCAACTTCTGTGGTGTAAATTCTCCCACCATAGCCAATTTTTAACTACCAATGTGAAGTCACTGAATGCAGGCTTAGGAAGAGATAAGCACTGTTGGCTCATGAGCACCATGGTATAGCCACTCAGTACACCACTGGACAAGGACTACTATTTATTATTTTTTATATACTGTTTTGTTCTAGGAACATTGCTTTCTGATGAGGAAATTGAGACTCGGAGAAGGTATATAACTCACTCAAGATCACATGGTTATAAAGAAGCTGAGTCTCCTTACCCAAAGTTTGCTCCCTTTTCACCATCTCTGATAGCCAACGCATAGAGCCAGCTGTTAACCCCTGTCTCTGATTCCAGGGTTTATGCTCTTTCAGTTCACCAGGCTGCCATGATGAATAAGGGTAGGATCCAAGGAAGTCCACCCTTTGTCTAAACTTCTGCCATTTATATCTGATTTGTCCCATTTTTGCCACCTAACTTGCAGCAGTGGGGAAATTTAGATCTGCCTCTGAACTCATTTGGTCATTTCTTCAGCCCCAGTAACTTCAAGGAAAAGGATATAAACCTTGCCTGGAGTCTGGGGAGGAACAATAAGACCCCTAGGGGACTCTAATCCTAACTGTCCTAGAAGCCAATTCAACAACAAACTGCTGAAAAACTAAATCACTTCCTCTTGGATTTGTTTTCTCTGCTTTTAATTTTTCATCCACTATAATTGCTTGCTCACTTCTTGAAAGTCTGAAGCAAATGAGGGGTGAGGTGTGGGAGAGGAGTGGTGGTGAGTAAGGGGCCTGAGGCAATGACCGACCCTCATGCTCTGTCTGGCAGGCTCTGGGGCCATGCAAACAGCAGGACATTAATGGCTATTAATATCCACAGAGGAAGTGCTGAAAGGCCAATGAAGTAATTACCATTTATTTGTCATATCAACTGGCCCTCAGCTTATTTTGGCAGTATGTCATATTGTCCTGAAGTGGGGAGTTTGGAAGAAAGAGGCAAATAAAAAGGAGAATCAGCCACCCTATTCCTACTCACCTACCTTTCCCACTGTGATAGGAACATTGGCCAGACCTCAGGGCACTTGTGGCTCCTGGCAGTCCTGTGGGTCTCTGATTACTAACATGAGCAGGAAATTGCTGGGCACGTTCTGGATGGTAAAAAACAGTGGTCAAGAAGCGCGGCTGCCAACTCAGGGTGGCAATGCCAGGCTGTCCTACCCCTCCTCCTTTCTTCAGAATCAAGTTCCACAGCTACAGAAGGCTGAATGGGGCAAGCAGAGATGGAAAGAACCGTGGACACCACCTAAAATTTTCAGCTTCTGAAAAGGGTTGTATTCTGGATTGCTCAATAGACCAAGTAATTTTCTGAGGATGCAAAGAAAGAAGGTCACTCAGGCACTCTTTTTGGAACCCCCACCCAAGATGCCTGGGATACCCTGCTCCCCAATCCTGTCCCAGGAGAAGGGAGTAGTGTGGTTTCTGGGGATTCCAGATCTGGACCGAGATGGTGAGGAAGAGATTAGCGCTGTGTTTTTTTTCTTCCCCCCTGGTACCAGCTTGACTGGCAGCCTGGGCAAAGAAGAGCCCATCTAAATGCTCCCTGGGGTCCAGAATGGAACTCATTACATCAAACCTGCCGGTAGCCAGCAGCTCTGCTTTGTGAGCTGTGAAACAAATGTTTATCCACCACTCAGTGCTGTTCAGAGCTATTTAAGGAGCGCAGGGTGTTGAGCTGCAGGCAAGAGCTATGTGTGCAAGGCAGCACTGGCACAAAGCGAAATGGGCAGATCTGAGGACTGGACCCTCCAGTCTCTTGACTCCAGGACTCAGCTAAAAACAGAAGGATCATAAAAACACTGATCTTTTTCTCCATGTTACCTTTTGCCTTTCATCTTAAGCTCCTTCATCTCCTTTCTTCCATGTCTCCTTCACATTCCTTCTCTCTCATTCACGTTCCTCTCTCTCCCTTTTTCCTCCTTCTTTTGTTCCTCCTTGTGCATGTCCTTCCTCCTTCCTTCCTTTCTTCTTTTCTCTTTTCATTTCTATTCTTTTATTTCCCCTTCTCTTCCCTTGGATAAGCCTGTATTTCCCTTATATTCTAATATACATTGTTTTCTTTTGTGGAGAAAGTGTTGAATTTCGTGAAATGAATAGAATAATAAAATAAAGCTAAAGCCTTACCATCATAAAACTTACATCTAAGGAAAACACATCACAGTGTGACCCCAATAAGGATTTGCCAACAAAAGGACCATACTCAGCATAAGTTCCACATGACTTTCTTGAATGACACTGGATGCCAGTAATTCACTGTCTATAGATGTCAGGGTCTTCCAGCTTCTAGCATCACATGCAACATTTTGTTTTTGAAAGGGCCCTGAAGATCATGGGTCATGCATGAGACAGCTGAGATTCACTGCACTATTTTTCATAGCTTCATTGATGTGGCTATTCAGCTTGTGCATAAACGGCTTCTGTTTTTAAGACCAGAGGTATTGGTGAGGGGCCCCAGAGAGTGCTGATGGATGAAGGGAAGGGAGGTGGCATTCACTGCCAAGGCCTTGACATATACATTCTCAGTTATTTCTCACAGTAACTATGTGATGCAAGGGTTGCGTTCTGGTCATCTACAAAAGCATAACATACCACCCAAAACAGTAGCTTAAAACAATAATGATCATTTATTTTGCTCACACAGCTGGGAGTTGCTTGAGTTCAGCTAGGCAGTTCTCACTGGAGGGCTCTTTTGCAGTTGCAATCAGGAGGTAGCTGTGGTTGTCTGGGACCTGGACCAGGAAGACACAAACAACTGGGGCTCTTGGGTATCTTGCCCTTTCTCAGTATTCTCTCCATGTGGCACCTGCAGAATGGCGAGGGTTCTTGCATGGCAGCTGAAGGCTCCCAGAGCAAGAACGCCAAAAGAGACCAGCAGAACGTGAAAAGCCTTTTCTAACCCAGCCTTAGAAACCGTGTAGCATTATATTTGTTCCCTTCTAAATTTTTAAGGCAGCCACAAAGTCTACCCAGGACTTCCAAGGGGAGGAGACCTAGACTCTGCCTTTTGATGGAAGAGTATCAAAGAGTTTACAGACATGTTTTAAAGCCACCATCTATTATTAATTTATTTTAGATTCAGGTGGCTATCCAGCCCTGTTGAGAAGTACTGCAGTGGTTAAATGCAAATGTTAAAGCCAGACTGCCTGGGCTCAATTCACATACTCACTGTGTAATAGCAATATGATATTGTTCAGTTACTTGATATTTTCAGTTCCCTCTTCTGTTAAATGTGTATATTAATTCCTGACTCACAAGATTAAATTAATATATATTAAGTACTTAAAACAGTTTGCCATATGATTGGCATTCCATAAATATTAGCTATTATTATTATTCTCATTTTATAGATGAGAAAACTGAGATGCAGAGAGGATAATAATTGACTTATATCATAAAACTAGAATTTGAACACAGTCACAACAATACTAAAGCCAAAGTTGCTGAGTTGCTGATAGCACTACTCCTCCCTCCTCTACATTAGACCTCCCAACCTTAACATCCCTCTAAGTACAGAAATTCAGAATTTATGGGCCTGTAGGCTTTGGCAGAAAGTCCTACCTAGGAGCTAAGCTCTGGACTTATGACCCACCTTGACCTTGGCCATATAAGTCCAGCCACAAAGGCCATTAATGGGGAGAGCCAGGCCTCTAATTTATCTTGTCCTGCACATTTCTGACCCTTGGAGGTTGAGAGACTAGAGAGAGAGAAGAGGAGACAGTCCAAATATACAGGAAAACATACCCAGTGGCATTGGGAGTGGGGTGTGTGTGCATCTGGATCTGACTTCAAAATATAGCTATTCCTGAGCCCCAAGCCCTGGTTTCCATCTCAGTAAAGGAAGCTGCTCTGCCCATCCCATGTTTGTTGTGCGGATCACATGAGAGCCTGAGGGTAGAAGTCCTGGTCAACTGCCAGCTACTGGCCACATGTCAGTTATGAATTCAGCCCAGCAGGCAATGAAGCAGCCACCTGGAACTACTGCCCTGCTTTGAACTAGCTGGTGAGCAGGCAAAGTAGCTCAGACACGAGAGGGTGCTGTCACTTCAGATGATGTGGCATGGGCTAGGAACTAGTCATGGCTGCAGATTGTTTGTATGCCTTTTGGGCATGTATGCACACTTGCACATTTAGACACACACAGAGGTGAGTGCATCCATGCCGTGCACTAATAAATGTGCCTCACATACGCACACACACACACATGCATGCACGTGCATACACACAACCCCTCTCTGACATCTGCCTCAGCAGAAGTGCTTCAGATAAATGTCGGTTACTCGCATGCCCAGATAAAGCATGCAGATGGGCTAGGCCTAACCTCTGGTTAGCTGAGTGTTGCCTGAGGCCTCCAGGGCCCTGCTGGAAGACAGACCGTCTTCTTTTGGCTTAAAGAATACACAGCTTCTCGGCATCGGCTGCCAAGCAGTCTCCAGCCCCACACAGTGCTCAAGCCCAGCTCTATGTAAGTCACTATGTACTTAACAGCCTTTTCTCGATCCCTGGTAATCTCCTGGCTTTTCTTCCTTTTTTTCCCCCTTTTCTGCTTTTTCAGCTCCTTCCTCTCATCCTCTCCCACTGTCTCTCCATAAAGCCTCCAGAAGGGCATGTGAACCCCTCACCAAGGCTCTTGAGGCAGATACCAGCTCTCTCTCCATGGAAGAAGGCAAGGAGGAAAAGGGGGTGAGGAGTATCTCTCCAGGGCCTGGTGTGTAAGCAAATGCCCAAGCCAAAAGAGCACTCTGCTTTCAATTTCCAAATCCTGAGGGGAGGAACTAAAAACACCAGAAAGTACAAAGAACCCTTTAAAGGACAGAGACTGTTAAGTCCTACCAGTGAGTGAGATGGCTGGTCCCAGCTCCCCATCCATCCGTAGAGGTTGGGCTCCTTAGCAGCCTGCAGCTGGTTCTCCTCCAGGAGTGGATTTATTTCTCCCTTAGTGGGAAACTACTTCCTCTAGGACCACAGAACCCCTGCCTGGCCACAGGGTAGGAGTCTGGGAGTGGGGCCGGATAGAACAGCTGAATTCCTCCTGGTTCAGGGAGGCACAAACATGGCCAGTGTGCAGGATTTCTCCTGCGTGAGCCTGAAAGCACATCACCCAGTAACATCTCAGGCTTTTCAAGTCACATTGATCCTATGAGCTAGACAGGGCAATACCACCACCCATTTCTCAGATAAGGACATTGAGACACTGGGGGGTTATAAGATTTAGAGTACTCACTGTGAAGTCCCACCAACCTGAGGTGGAGAGAGAATGATCATTTACTGATCTTCAAAATACCCACTCACTAACTTCTCACAACAATCCCTGAGCTCTTCTCTTTCTGACTCCTACAGAGTTAGCTGGTCAGGTCCATAGATAATAGGGGCAGGACAGGAAGTTCCACATGGGTCCTCCTGAGTCCACTTTTCCATGATATTCTCTAAGACTCTAAGCTGCTGGGTCCTGCATAATGAAGTTAACTCCTTCTCCTACATATGTATAGTCTAAAGCAAGTGTCCCCAACTCCTGGGGCTGAGGACCGGTACTGATTCATGGCCTGTTAGGAACTGGGCCACACAGCAGGAGGTGAGTGGCAAGGGAGAAAAGCTTCATCTGTATTTGCAGCTGCTCCCTAGTGCCAACATCACCACCTCAGCTCCACCTCCAATCATCAGGCATTAGATTCTCATAAGAGCATTGGTCCCTGGTGCCAAAAAGGTTGGGGACCACTGCTCTAAAGTGCTTTCACATTCATTATCCAGTTGGTCCTACCATGTTTTTGCAGAATTTGTTCTATTATCGCTTTTTTATTGTTATAGTTATTATTACTATTATTACTTACACACCTCAGGAAAAGAAAGCTCACCAAGTTTAAAGGGCCTTCTTAGACTCCTAATACTGGTAAGTACTGAGCTGAGCATTGAACTATGACTCCAAAGAGCAGGAACTTCACTATACCACCATTAAGCTGTCTTGGTCACTCTTTGGTTCACAAGCTAGTAGACCTCTCTTTGGATTTCCAAAACTATAGAACCTGGGCTTTGTCCAAAGTTGGGACAGAACCAGCTGCCAGAAAGCCAGGTCATTCAGAACAAGGAGCTTGAAGGACCAGGAGAGGTAGCCAAGAGCCATCTTTTCCCTATGCCACACTCTCACACATACATAGAGACATGTGGACACACCCACAGACACTTACACACATACAACACACACACAGACACACACACACATACACACACACACTATCTCTTTCTCTGTTTGGGTGGGAAGATTCTTTCTTGGCTCTCTACTGTGTCTTTCTGTTCTTGGGGATTTGGCTCAATCAAATGTATGTGTAAAAAAGAACAGAGAGTGTGAGTTAAGAGTAACAACCTCCAGGAAAATGCTAATGCCATTTCAGCTTGATTTCCTAGGAAGCTTTGACATGCACTTTGGAGGTGACTGTAAGTGATATGTTGATTAGCCCCTGCAGGAATCTTTCCAGTTGTTGGCTCTATGTCTCCTCAGTTACCCTCCCTCCCATGTGTTAAAATCATAGAAATTCTTCCAATCTCAGAACAATAGGCTGTAATAAGGATTACTTTTATAAGACATCTGATAAAGGTTATCTAGCTCCTGTTTAAATTCCTCTGGTAATGGGCCACCTTTGCCTCGTGTTTCTCTAATACCACTGACCATTGCGTAAGCATGGGTAATGGACAACTGCCATTACAACCCCCTCTGAACTTTGCATTCTGTAATAGAAGGGGAGCCCAAAGTGCCCTTTGTCCCAATTCTCTCCCAGCTAACTTGCTTCAGGTACTAGACACCCCCCAGGGGCAGCTCTCCTTTAGGGTATCATAGCCATTGCCTCTACAGGGCTACTTCAGGATGCAAGTGGAGGAACTGGAGGTGAAAGAGAAAGAAGAGAGGAGAGAGGAGGGAAGGAGAGGGAAGAAAGGAGGGGAATAATTTCTCTGGTGCTTACTTTCTGCCTTTCCCAGCTGGAATTGGGACGTTTGCTGCCATGGAAGGAGATTCTGCTGCCTCACATGACAGGAAGTAAAGATGGGTCATGTGAAAACAGGCTCATCTCTGCCCAACAGGTGCCTCTGGGAGGTGGTATAGTGCTATGGCTGGGTGGGTTCAGGAATCAGATGACCCTGGCTTTGAATGCCAGCCTTACCACTTACATAGTTCTACAAACGTAGGCTAATTAAGTTCTTAAGTATCAGTTAAGTCCTTTGAAACATGGAGATCATCACACCACATCACCAACCTCATAAATTTGTTGAGGATTAAATAAGATAATGTAAAAATATTTAGTACATGCTTAGAACATAGGTGTTCAATAAATAGTAATTGTTTTATTAAGTTCAGAAAACTCATTTGGGAGAGATGGGATGAAAGATTAAAAGTAATGATAATAACTAACAACTATGAAAGACTTACAATGTGTTAGGCATTCCTCTAAAATTTTTACAGATATTAACTAATTTAATTCTAACAACAATCCTGTGAGGCTACTACTCTTATTTGCTCCATTTTACAATTAAAGAAGCTAAAGTGAGAACTTTAAAAAACTGCCCAACTACATACAAGGGAATATTATTCAGCCTTAAAAAGGAAAAAAAATTCTGACACACACTACAACATAGATGATGCTTGAAAACATTATGTTACATGAAAGAAGCCAGTCAAGAAAGAACAATATTGTATGATTCCACTTATATGAGTTTCCTAAAATAGGCAAATTCATAGAGACAGAAAGTAGAATAGAGGTTACCGGGGCGCTAATAGGAGGGGGGAAATAAATACAGGTTGTTGTTTAGTGGATATAGAGCTTGTTTTGCAAGGTGAATAGTTTTGGAGATCTATTGCATAAAAATGTGAATATACATAACATTACTGAACTGCACACTTAAAAATGGTTAAGATGATAAACTTTATATTATGAGCATTTTATCACAAATATAAAAAGATACATGTATCATCCCACTTTAAAAATGTGATTGTATTTACATATATGGCCATGGGCATTAATATATACATACAAAAAAGCCAAAGCTGAAAACATTCACTCCAAGTGTTAACAGTGCTTGTCTGTGTTTTAGAATATGGATGATTTTTTTTTTCATGACTAAATTTTTCATGTTTTCTACAGTAGTACATATTATTCGTCATTAAAATAAAGTTATAGAAAATAAGAGATTTTTTTAAAGTAAAGTTATTAATACTTTTTTAAAAATGAAAGTCTTAGTGAAAAGCAACAGCAAAACAAACAATTAAAAATCTTGTCCAAGAGACTCCAGCTAACAGTGACAGGGCCAGGACTCAAACTCAGACTCCTGAGGAAGGAAGATAAATGGTAGTTTGTTCACATACAAGCCATCACATTAAATACTCACCACTATTCTGAGACATCAATGATGAGATTCTTATTTCCCAGGTGAGGAAACCAAGTGTAGAAGGGATAAGTGACTTGTGTCAGCTCCACAAGTAGTAGATGTTAGGAGCTCCATCTCCAACCTGAAGTGCCTGACTCTAGAGGGGTTTAGGATAACTAAAGCCATCCCATAGGCTGGGAGTAGGGGAGAATGATTCTAGAACAAAGGACAATAAGCAAGAAGAGGAAGTCAAGACAGAGAGGGGAGCCATCTATCAGAAACTGGGTTTGAAAGGGAGAGGGACAGCTTAGCCCCTTGCGGGTTTATAGTGAGAACTATGCAAGGGGAGAAAAGCACAGGAGGAGCAGGCCCAGAAGCCCAAGGCAGCTGGCAGAGCTGGTCATTGCCAAGGGCTGACTAAAACACAGCGGGTGGGACTACTCCAAGGTAATTAGAGCTGCAAGAGAAGCTGGTGAGCCAGACCAAGGCTTTCTCCAGGGCGAGGAGAATAGGACACCAGGGATTTTGAGAAGAATTCAGTGGAGAGGGGTGGGCACTTTTTGCTGTACCACAGAAACACAAAGCACCTCATTTTAGAGCTTCCAAAATATGGTTTCCAAAGCCCATTTATACAGATGGTAGAACAGTTGTGCTGACAATGTTCTGGAGTGGTGCTGGAACCCTTTGGAAAAACTGGGTACAAATTAGGAGCCATTGGCATAGAGCCCGGCCAGGACCAAGACAGAGACAGGTATCAACTCATGCTCTCTTCTTTTGGGGATCAGGCTCAGTTGGCTGCTGTGCAAGTCAGAAGTAAAAGGTCTATGACCTGTGCACTTGCTGGGACAGGACCCTCGAGGGGCTGTGAGCTCTGAGCTGAGAAAGAAGAGGATGAGTCCAAGGGAGGGGTTGTGCTCAGCTCCTGTGCCCAGTCCCTCCAGTAGCCTGGGAGGCCCCTGGAAAGAGCATGTGCCGTGAGTTCGAGGACCAAGCAAGGAGGGCCGGCTCCACTACTCACAGCTGTGTAATGTTTGGGCAATTCTTTAATGTCTCTGGGTCTTAGTTACTACATTTGTAAAGTGGAGGAATCATACCTACTTTCTTGGGTTATCGTGAAGATTAAATAAAATTGTGTGTATAGGATGGACCTAGTGGTTATTATGCTGAGTGAAATAAATCAGATAGGTAAAGATAAATACTATATGATTTCGCTTATGTGCAGAATCTAAGGAATGAAAAGAACAATCTAATCAAAAACAGATTCACAGATACAGAATATAATTCAGTGACAGCCAGAAGGGAGGGAGTTGGGGGCTGGGAGAAAGTGGTAAAAAGTTAAAGTAGTACAAATTAGTAGTTCATAGATGATCACGGGGATATGGAGCACAGCATAGGGAATGAAGTTAGCTAGAGAGCCAGAGGAGAAAGAGCAATTAGGGGGATTGTTTCATAAAGTATATAAATATATTAACCAATGTACTATTGAAACTAATAATAAAATAAAATTTAAAAAATTGTGGGTTTAAATGATCAAACATAGTGTCTGTTATCCAGTAGGGTCTCAAATAAATGCTAGTGCTTATTCTTTTTCACACTTCAGCTCTTCTTCTTCAACATCCCTCTGAAATAGAAGGCGGTAAGCAGAGTCATTGGCTTACAAAGGCTTGGAAAGATATACAACAAAATACCCTCCTGGTCATGACCATAACTAGGGCCAGTGTGAATGACTGAATTAAGGCCCTGCACGTTTCTGTCACTACTTGAGAGAAAGGAAAGGACTTCATAGAGCAGAGTGCTATGTAGGCAGGGGGATGGACATAATGACCTCACAAAGCATATTTCCTCCTTCTCTCACCCCAACCCCCACCACATAGGCAGCTAGATTTTACAATAGAGTGGTCCTCTGAGAATTGGCATTGTCACTTTATCCTCACCTTTGCTGGAAATAAGGAATAAATAAAAGCAGGGTTCTTGAAACTATCTCTTTGTAGTTTAAAACAATCCAGTGCTGGCCTCCTTAACCTGCCCAGAAACCCAGTCCTTGGCTTCCTGTGCCTCCTCCCAGTCCTGCTGCTGTCTTCAGCACACATTAAAATTCCTCTCGAAGGGGTGCTTTAGAGGCAGGGATGGCAGGGGCAGCAATATAATAACAGACAGCAGGACCCCTGGGCAGGAGATTCTGATAGCCCGTATACTAAGGAACTCTCACAGAGAGAGCAGGGGAAGCAAATGCCTTTCCACCAGCCAGAGCTGGGCTAATTGACACCAGGAAGAAGGGCAGAGTTCACGCAGGTAACAGGTGCGTCCTGTCTTAATGAAGACTGACTTGTTTGCCCAGAGCTGCATACAGAGATAAGAGGAGCAGGAGGTGGGGTGCCGGCTGCTTGGCTCTGTGCTGGATGCCACCGAATTAGAGGAGCTGGCTTTGTCCCCTTCATGATCCACCCTGGGGCTGCACATGCAGGAAGAAGGGGAGATAAATGGTATCCCCAAAATAGTGCTCACCTAAAAAAAATGGTGGCAACTCTTGATTATTTTTGATTGTGTATTCACTTTGTGAGGTATTTCTGGCCTTGTTACTGCCCAGATATGTTCAATAAGGGGGCTGCAGGGACAGTGGTGGATAAGGGAGGTGAGAGCAGGACAAGAGGAGAGAATGCGAGTGTGTTGTGGGAAGAGAGTGCGAATGAGAAAGCTAGAGGTACACAGCTTTGAATATAATTCAACAACAAATGTTTATTAATTGTCTATTGTTTATTATTTGTCTGTTGTCCAGCACTGTGCTGGGCACTGAGGACTTAGGGGAAAATGACATAGTCCCTGTCTTAAATCTGGCAGGAGAGGCTGTCATGTAAATAGAGAATTACAGCACATTGTTAGGCGCTGTCATAGTGGCTTTTGCTGGGTGTTCTGGGGGCAGAGAAAGGAAGAACAGTGGAGAGGAAGGAAGGTGGAGTTAGAAGAGCCACAGAGAGCCAGGGACACTTTAAAGGAAGCTTTGGAGGATTAATTGGAATTGACGTGGTGAGACAGTGTTGTGACATGGGATGTTTAACAGAGGACATTCCAAAAAGAGATGAATGGGCATAGTATGCTTAAGACTTAGTGGGTGGTCTCTAAGATGAGACACAGGAGCAGAGAGATGAAGCCACAGAAGTCCACTGGGGCCAGAGCATGAAGTCATGGTCAACACCCCAATAGGTGGGGCCGTTTGACCAGGAGATTAAGCAGAAGTCTGGGTTGCTCCACTGCTGTTGAATGATGCTGTTTCCCCACTACGGCCGAGAGCGAGCAGCAACACTTGGTGTTTATAAGGGCTTACCCAGCTTTCAGCAGACCTTTGAGCGCTTTCTCCTCCTCTTCCCATCTCAGCCTCATGGCCTTCTGCTAAAAGGCAGCAAAATGATCAGACGAAAGATGAAAGCACAAAAGCACAGAAAATGGAAGGATTTGCCCAAGGTACCTCAGGGACTTGACTCCTCACACTGTCATCCAGATTTAACTGAAGAAAAACACTAATCATTGAATTGGTCAAGGTTGAAAGGATGGAATCCTGGAATGACCGATTAACAACCAAAACTACCCATGTCCCAGATATTTTGCCAGAAGCTCACTACAACAGTGCAAAGTTTCCCATGAGAAAGCAAGCTCAGAGAGGTAAATAACTAGCTCATCATTACACAACTACTAAGAGGCTGAGTTGGGATTTAAAGCAAGGTCTAGCTGACCCATCAGCCTGCATTCTGTTCACCATTACCTATCAGAATAGTGAGGCTTCCAGTAAGAATTAGGGGAAAGACTGGGGATGAGAAGTGGATGAGGATGGCACCTCAAAATTGATCCAGTGCCAAGAGCTTGAATTGTGGTTAATTCCACCCTATGATTTATTAGTTAGAAACAAGGGGTTGGGGAGGACAACACAGTTGTGTTGGTTTTGCCTTATAATTTTTTTTTAATCTCTGAGATGTCCCAAAATGTTTACCTTGTAAATTTGTTCAGTGGAGAGGTGGATAAACACAAGCATTCAGATTGCGATCAGCATCATCTAGCCAGAACGCCTGGTAGGTTTGCAGAGGTAGATGTAAAACACTGCAAACAGCATGTGGGAGCAATGGGCCCCCTGGAGCAGGACGCATAGCCTCAGCATGTAGCTCACAGCCCCCACAGAAGGACACGGCATGCTGACAGAGAGGAAGGGCCTGCTGCCAGACTGCCCTACTATCCCTCGGGTCCTCCCTTCAGGGGGGCAAGGCCATGCTGTTCGCAACACACCCATTTCAAGCCTCGCTGCATTCTGTGAAATGCCATCTCCACAGGTCTGCCTTTTACACTGCACCAGCCCAGTGTCCCTGCTTGACTGCAGAGCATTAACCAGGACCCTGCTGCAACCAAACGTGTTATCCTAGCATTCTCAGATGCATCCTGGGAGACAGGCAGAAAGTCAAAGACTCTGAGAAAGAGGCTTCCCAACACTGCAATGGGAACCTCAGAAGCTAGTGAGCACCTCATCACTGGAAGCACACAAGAAGACATGAGGTAAACATCCACATTGGATAGTGTACTTGCCAAGGGCACAGATTCAGGAGTCACACTGGTCCAAGTTGGAATTCTGGCTCTACCATTTATTGACTTAACTTCCTCTAGCCTTAGTTTACCCATCAGAAATGGGGTGGAGGGAGTAATAGTGGTATCTATTTCACAGAGTTGTTGTGAGAAGATAATGCATGAGAAGGGTGAGCATAGTGCCTAGCACTTAGCCAAATGTTCAGTAAATGATAATAATAATGATAAATGGGGAAGGTGATGAAGATAGTGATTGGGAAAAGGAGGATGAGAGGGAGGAGAAAGATAGTGACTCTGAAGTAAGGAGTGGTCTCAGTGGACTGAGCTATAGCACACACCATCTTAATAGCCCTGCTCCTGTCTGAGGCCCTAAATAGGACACTCTATAAGAAAGTTATCCCATTATCCCACAATAAAGCCTACTCAATCCCTCCTGCCTTCTTTGTGAGTCAGACCCTTTCTAACTATCTCTTTCAAAACTCGTGGACAGTAAGATACAACTCAGCCAGTCAGAGCTCTGCTTAATTATTAGCATTTTGCAAACCACCGAGTTATTGGCTATAAGGGCAGTGGTATCAAAAAGCCCTCTTTGTGACTTTACCAGCTAAAGAAAAATAGATGCCCTAAGTCTTACCCTCTGTCCTTGGCTAAGTATCAAACCCCTCTCTTCCCTTGGGAAATTCCTTCTTTCATTTGCTATAAAGTGACTTCTGCTGAAGTGCGTGTTTTTGAAGTGGAAAATTGAAAGTGCGTGACTCATTCCAAAAGAAATCTGTTAGTTCACAGCTGAGAAATCACTTGACTATTGGTCCAAAAGGGTTACTTCGCAGGTTCGAAGGGGTAAATACATAGCACTGCTTTTTCCTTCTCTGATTCTAGAACCACTTCAAAGATAGACCAAGAGCCAGAGAAATGGGGATCACCTTTATTACTGATAATATTAAATTAAAGGGTGTGGCATTAGTCTAGCCAAAATGACTTACTATCATACCCCTGAACTGATCAGATACTTTAAAATGTTAGGCTCCCCTGGTGCAGAGCTTGCCCTATTAATCTTACCACATGACTGACAGCAGAGATTGTGTTTCCTCCAAAGGCAAACATATCCCAAAACATTGTGAAGGGACAAAAAAGGTAGGCCACCTATAAACTTACAGGTGACAAATCCTCCCTCCTTGGTAGTTGAGGAAGGGGCAGCAAGGAGCCAGGAGTATTACTCTAGAGAAGTCCGTCCATGTGGAAACCAGAGAATGAGGGGCTGAGCACTCCTCAGCTGTTTGTTTTCCTAACCAATTGAACTAAACCTTTAATCCTCTGGTCAACCAGGAGTCTGGTTGTGCTACTCCAGGGAGGGAATGTACCAACTACCTGAGCTATTCTGCCTCACCTACCTGAGGCAGCTCGCCTGACACCAACCTCTACTCCCTCATTTATCTTCCTGGGACCATTGTCAGACAGTGCTGATTTTGCTCCCATGAGGCCCTAAAATGGATCAGAATAGTACATTAATTAAACTGACTCCAAATCTATGCCTCACCCAAGGCTGAAAGTTCAGAGCTTATTCTCTTTCCAGTCCAAATTTATGTCCAGCCACATGGCCCAATAAACTCATTAGAGGTTCCGTAATGAGATTTAATAGCAGTGTGAAGATACTTCAATAATAAAATGCATAAAGAGCTAATAAAAAATGCATAAAGATTCTTCAATAATAAATGCCAAAATAAGATGCCCCAAATTTGGATATAAACCCTTCCCATTATCAAATTCCTAGGGAAAATTTAGAGATTAGAATCCCAAAAAGATTAAAGTCCAAAATCAAAGTATTTAGCCCCTATGAATTGAGGTCCAAAGAATGTCTAAATTGCCCAAGTTAAATTTACATACAAAGAAATGGGGTCCTGCCCCTCTTCTCACTTGCAATCTCAGACAAAGGTATTCTCTGTGTCTAAGGAGAGTGGACATTTCTTGAGTGGCTGGATCCTGAGTTGTCTTTCACTGGTGTATGCTTCCTCGGCTCCTCAGAAATGAGAGTTCAACCCCAAGTCTCTGGTGCACCCTTTTTTTAAAGGCCCAATGAACTAACAGCACATTAAAGATTATCAAAGCTCTGGCTCCATACCAATAATATTTTTAAAATAAGACAACATAAAGTCCTTAGGACCGTTGTCCTCAGCAAAATTATGTTGCCAGCACCAGTGCTCAGTTTGGCCAAAGCCCACAGCAAAGCATCATGGTACCTAAGGGGAAAAGGACAGCCAGAGGTGGCCTTAGTTCAGCCTCAGCAGGATTCCCACCTGTGCATGCCAGCAGCCCAAAGTCCATAACCTTCACCCTCCAGTGCACAGGGCTCATTATGGCACTCTTCTGGTAACACCCCTGCTTCTCCCTTCACATGGAAGTCACCACATCCCCATGTCTCTTTCCTCCCACTCCTATCCAACACTAGAGGATCTGACGGTGGTGTGGGAGGAGGGAGGAGAGAAGCCTATCCTCTTACCCCTTCCCCGATGACAGCAGGCAGGAGGCATGCTGTGGCAGGTCCTGGCTATGGAAAATAGAAGTAGCTACAACTCTAAATGAAGCTGAAAGCTTTGACTATTACCTGGAATCTTGGAGTCTAAGGATGAATTGAGTCTAAAAGTTATTCAACATGTCATTGGACTTTTTACTACTTGAAAGTTTGTTCATCAAAGTTGTAAACCTGTCCAAATATGTATCCAGGGGTAGAATAACATCCTTCCTGAATAAATGTTAAATGGATACTGGGAAACAAAACAAAATTGCTTTGTGATTACATATCACATATTGAGGTTATTCAAAGTACAGGTTACAATCCCCACAGTGCTTGATGTGTGCCTCCCTTATGATTCTTCTCTATTTAATTTGCAGTATGGTTGTTGGTGGGCACATTTCATCTCTGACCAGTAAACTATAAGCCTTTGAAGGCAGCTGTCTTCTTTATCATCTCTTATAAGTCCTATCATATTGTCTAAACATGGCAGGTATTCAGTAAATATCTGAAGATAAAAGGAAGAGAGAGAAAGAGAGAGAGAAGGAAGTGAAAGAGATCAGAGCATCCATAGAACTCTTGTGCAGAAAAGACCATTGGTCTTCAATGGAACCAGAGAACTGAGAGGCTAAAATTAAAGGGCAGCTTCCCATATTCTGCAATGTATCTGGTCTTTGAATACTTTGCCACAGATTACCCTTTGGTCCAGACCTGCACACAGCTATCTGCCTCTGGCCATTAGTTACTTAGGGCAGACAAATAGACATGCTGTTGGGCTAGTGGAGAGATGGTTGAATGGGATTCTGAAGTCCCTGGTACAAGGCCCAGGGATGCATGCCTGGAACTCTTAGCTGCCTCATCTAGTAAGTGGGAATGGCAACATTCTCTCTGCCAAGCTCTCAGGGTTGTTATGAAGAGTATTTGGAAAGGGCAGGTTTCAAAAGTGAATGCCAGGTGCTGGCATCTGTCCAAAGTTTCAGCTGCCCTTTGAAATGCTGTCACAGACCAAAGAAGCTGGACTATTTCTCTTCGCTCTGGACACTTCCCTACCAGGCTATGATCAGGAAACCACAATACAGACAGCCAAGGAGATCCTGGACTATGCTCTCCCTTTCTTCATAATTGCAGCCCTCTTCCATGTCCAACCTATTCCAATAGAGAGAAAGGTCAATTAGAAACAGAAAAGTGGGATTTCAATGCTTCCCCTCTCAGAATTCTGTTTGTCCTCCTGATCCTTTGCCTTCAGACTACTTTCTATCAAATGGACTCAGAGTATGCACTGAGAGGCACTCCATTTTCATGTTATTCTAGCCTGCAGTTGTTATAAAGTGACATCAAAACCCCTCTTGATGTACTTCTCAAATTTGGTGTGTGTGTGTGTGTGTGTGTGTGTGTGTGTGTGTGAGAGAGAGAGAGAGAGAGAGAGAGAGAGAGAGAGAGAGAATCAGAGAGAAGGATAGAAGTAGAGATAAAGGGAAGAGGGTGTAAGAGGGAAAGAAGAGGAAAACAGAGAGGGAAATGCCATCTATATATTTTTAATTACATTAACAATAATGCTTATTGTCACAGTCAAATAATAAGATGTGTTTTGAGTGAATAGTCTCACCTTCCCTCTCAAACCCTGTATATTTTAACTTCAGCCCTCACAAATTCTCTGCTTCTCACCTAACCCCTCATCTCCTACTGTGAACTCAAATCTACACACACACACACACACACACACACACACACACACACACACACATATGCACACACCCACGCACACACCACTTTCTCATCCCCCTGTTTCTGCTGCCCTACTAATCTCTCCTAGTCACATTTGTTATATAGTCTCCTACAGGCAAAGTGTAGTAGCATCTCAATTGCTACTCTAGTCTAGAATCCACTGAACTGTTTATATTGTGTCCTTCACTGTGGAGAATACTGAAATAACTATAGTAAAATACCCTTAGCAGCTGTATCTCCTTCATATGATGTAGAGTCCCCTCCCCAAAGAGGAGGCCCCTCCTACAGGCACTGCTAGAAAAGTTGTGGAACTGATTAGGGAAGGTACAACTTTGAGACTCACATCACTGTAATGCATCTGAACGTTTCTAGGACTGAGCAAACCATATGTCTTTATAATTTGATTGTGTCCTGGTCCCAGAGGTACCCCTAGCTCTATTGAACACCAATGGAGTTATTTAGAATCATAAATAATATTATCAGAGAGGGTCCACTGGGTAAACAGAGTCAGTGTGTATTTGTCGGAATGTGGTATTGATTGTTCTTCACTGACTAATGAATTATTCTGTTTAAGAGCCCACAGAAATAGTGCACAGCATTTCAAGGTAAGGGGCCTTTGAAGGATTTCCTTGAAGAGCAGCTTCTGCCTAGTGGTGCTGGCTGCTATAGCCAAGGGAGAGGATTTTATCAGCCACTCCTCTGTTATTTTCCCTGAGAAATGACAGTTCAACCCCACACTACAGAGACCCCAGCAGGAGCCATGGGGTCAAGGAGGGTGATGAATAGAGGCAACTGCCAAATCCTGCCACGTCCAATCCCTTTTGCTTCAGGTTTTGTATCCTGTCTCCACAAAGACTGGAGGCTGCAGATTTATTACAGCAGGTGCCCAAGATGTGGATTTCTAAGTAGGGACTTCCTGGCTAATAATTTTATATATTATCTACAGCTAGTCTTTTTAAGCTTCTTCTATGACCTTTCAGTGGCAGACTAAACCCATGCTTTTAATGCAAGGCTCTTGGAGGGAGTTTCAAAAGGTGGAGTTTGTCACAAATCTCTGCCCCTGCTCTTTCTCTGAAAAGCTGAGTCCCCAGCCAAATTTCTACACCTCTGCCCCTTTCTCTACCATGCCCTCAGCCTGCCTGATGATCACCCAATTCTGGCCCTTTGCTAATTCTTATTTTCTTTACTATAGAATGTCTTTTTATATATTAACCCCCCCCCCCCATTTAACTATTCGATTGTTCATCTTTTCCTTAATGATTTTTCTGAAAGCTTTATATTTTGGATGCTAATCCTTTACTGAATCTATTTGTTGCAAATATATTCTTCCCATCTGTGATTTGTCTTTTCACTTTCTTTATGCAGTTGTTTTGGTGAACATACATTCTTAATTTTAATGTAGCTAAATTTATCAGTTCTTTAATTCATTATTAATGCTTTTTGTGTTTTGTTTAAGAAATCTTCCATACCTCATACTCACAAAGATATCCTCCTTTATTTACTTCTGAAAGCATTAAAGTTTGACCTTTCACATTTAAGTCTTTAGTTTATGAGGAAGTTATTTTTATGATTTATGCATTAGCATACAATTTCACTTGTTTTTCATAAGTACAGATGATCATCCTAGACTCAATGTTAAGTTGTCCTTCCCCTTCCCAGTGATTTGAAAGACTACCGTCATATACTGTTTCTATATATGAGTGGGGCTGTTGCTATTTCTCTATTCTGATCATTGGTTAATTAATCTATCCCTGTATCAATACCACAATGTCTTAAATATCTACATGAAAATCTCCTCCTTCTTCTTATTGGCCTTTCCTCAATGACTCTTTGATCCAATCCAATCTTCAAGAATTTCCCCTTCCATGATTTTTCCCTGATCCTCTATCTACCAGCTCTCTCCTCTCCTTTCTCTCTCTCTTTCTCTCCCTTCCTCTTTCTCCTTCCCTTTCTCCTTTCCATGATCTTTCACCTCTACCATTTATTTACAATTTATTATATTGTGTCATGTACGTATATCTTCATGTCACATACTAATTCCTGTGAACGGGGATGATTTCTTTTGCCTCTTTTTATCCCTGCTCTTCCCACCCCATCCCCAACACCTCACACAGTACTAGATCCCTAGTTAATGTAGTGAATACCTATAAAAAAAATATTCAAAGATCAGTCTCAACTTAGATCTTCAAATGTCAATGGACTTGATCACCCTAGAAAAAGCAATCACTTGTGCCCTTCAGGATACATTACACCTTAACCATAGTTATTTTTCCTGGCCTACCTTGGTAAACTCAATAGAGTGAGTGAGACTGAAGAAACTTTGCTGAGGATTGGAAACCTCCTACTTGTCCTTCCCATGAAATTATAAGACATCCAGGAGCATGGGCCAAATGCTACAAGAGCAACTATCTGCAAGGTTGGAGATAGCACCTGGGTCTATTCTGAAGCCCATGGGAGAAACACCACATCGTCAGCCCAGGAGACTGAAGTCCTTTGCCAACCAACAGAGAATCCTTAGAGACGTTTATACTTACTACCCCTACTCCAGCTTAAAAAAACACCTCTATCTTCCTTTTCAGATATGCATGATTAGCCCTCCAAGGAGACTGCCAGAAGGAACTCCTGGCAACTAGGAATAGAACTGACACAAAGTCTTGCAAAGCCCCTTCAGAGAAGGAACCTTCCTGGACTAGCCTAATGCCAATGGTGCTGTAATATAGATTCCAACCAGGTGAGGGAAGTAGAGGTTTTTACTGATGTAGGATATGCAGGAAAAGGAAGGGAGAAGCAGACGGAAAGGGGAATGTACTTGGTGGTTGAGAAAGGACTTATTGCACCACATTATTCACTCTATAAATATATTATAGGACCTACTATTACATATTAGGGCATCTACTAAGTGCTTGAGACTAAGGGGTGAAGCAGACCCTGTTCCTTATTGGCATTCCTACAACAGTGCCACCACTAGAAATGGCAGCTGGGCACAGTGGAAAGGAAATAAATTCCTTAGCCCCTACTCATTTGCTTTTGCTTCCTGAGTTCAATCTCTGAGTTAATTCAGAGCAGAAGACAGTTACTTAAATCCAGATATTTTATCTTAATGTGGGTAATTCCCATAATATCATACATTAAGATGTCTGATTTCAGCTGCCACCCAACAGGCGGCAGGGATGTCGTTACAGATCTGTTTTATCGCTGCATGTGCATATGTTTCTATTTCGTTTATTGCACATGAGTGGCTGTCACCAAATTGGTCTCACATTCAAAGTGTGGGAAATAGAAGCAGTGAGACCTTGACCTTTACATTGGGTTGGAGCTCTATGTACTGAGTACACATGTACAAGTATGCACATGCACACGTATACATGTGTGTATTTCTGCACGTGTGAGTGTGTGTTTATGGCTGAAGGGGGTGGAGGAAGAGGAGAGTATAAAATTTCCTACCCCGCCAAGGACCCTTGTAGTTCATCCGTATCAACAGCAACTGGAAAAGCCGAGCTCAAGGAACAAATGGCCCATTTCATCTTAAAAGCCGCAAAGAGGCTAACCCAGTGGCTTTCTGCCGAGCCCAGTTCATCATTAGTAAGAAGGTAAATTGCAAGGAGGGCACTTTTCTGCTCTCAGCCCTCCTCACCCCACCCAGTCATCTCAGCCAAATTAGCAGTGCTTCACGGGGCTGTTTGTTTGGGGCTGATTCTGCTGCCTCCGCTCTGTTATTCACAGAGATAGGCTGGGAAGCTGCCAGGCGATTAAGCGATCATGGTTAGCCTGTTACTTGAACTGCTTTCTTCTGGAATATTAAAAGTTTTACAGCCTTAAGCAGTGCACTTTGGCTCCTAGTAATTAATACCGATTTTGCCATAATATCTTATTTTTATGGGCATTATCTTGTTTTTCATGAGCTGCAAAAATATCACTGCAGCTTATGAAACAAGTTATAATATCTCACTTTGCACAATCATATTTATGTCATTATCTGGCCCCTGGAGCAGCTAATTTAGCCCACATGATACAGAGCAATATTTATTTTCCTACCAATTATTTGAGAGGCACTTTTCCTACAAAGTTGCACATATGAGCAGGTTTTGTCTTGGTCACAAATGTGCCCTTCAAAAGGGGACA
>CM053510.1:70108018-70191039 GCA_028627145.1 Eidolon dupreanum | reverse complement strand
CATCAGTGGATAAAACAGAAAAAGTCTGTTCTCATGAGCTAACCTTCTAATGAAAAGAAAACAAATAGCCAATCCAATTCATTGATGTTGAACAGAACAAGATGCTTTAATATTTCACTACCAATTTAGCTATTTTAGCAACATTTAGATACAACTAATTTGTTGATGCCTACTATTTCCAGATACTCTTCTAGGCATTTTGAGGAGTACAAGATTGATAATATGCATAAAGGAATCAAAATTTATGCAACACGAATGAATGGTATAGTTACCACAAACTTTAGTTCATTTGTTTTAAAACACTACTTACGGATTTTTCCTACCTTACCTATGACCTCAGTTATTAAATTTTTATATTCCACAAGGACTTTATGAAGATACTGTGTCTATGTGTATCTATTTGTATCTATTTATCATTTATTTCAGAGAATGATAGTACTGACAATAACTGTTATCTGTGTGTGTGGCCGTGGCTGAAAAGACCATCCTGGGACCAACTGTCCTTTCCACACTGTGCATACAAGATTACTCTTTGGTTCGGGAAAGAACACACTCTTTGCAAAGTCAATGATTTTTTTACTAGCCAACCTGGACTCTCAGCTCCAAAGTGATGTGCTTAGAGTGTGGCAAATTCAAGTTTTGTTTTTTAGAATTCTCTGGGATTTTTGTTTTTTTTTTTTAATATTTTTGATCTGCAGGTGGCTGAATCCACAGAAATGGGAGGCTGACTATATATATGATATATTAATTTATATTATATCAATTATTATTATGCATTACATTTAAGTTGCATTGATGCTGCAAGCTTGTACCTATATGATTTCGAAAGTGTCAAATAAACTGTAATATGGTTTATTTTTATTTTCCTTACCATAAAACACAAATCAACTTGATTTGTAGGTGGCATTTCTTTACTAAAATAAGCATTTATTTTGGAAGAATAAATGATGAAGAAAACCTTCATCTACCAAGTGAATATCTATGCACGAAAAGGGTGACTTTAGGAGGCCCACAGCCAAGTTCCCAGGTAAAGGGGTCAGCGGACAGTTCATGTGACACCTCAGACCCAACTCTAACTCTGTAACAAAACCACTGGTGACTGAGGAGTGGTGTATCAGTTGAAATGATGTGTAGCACCCACTTCTGTAGCCTATATGCAAATATTGGTTATATGCAAATACTACACTATTTTACATAAGGGACTTGAGCCTCCATGGATTTTGGTATCTATAGGGGTTCTGGAACCAATTCTCACAGATACCAAGGGATAATTATACATGTGATATGTGATACATATTATATATCTCATCTCTTACATAAAGAAGCATTTATTTCATCTGTTAGTTGTCTGCCAACCTTCTCTCTCTCACTGAAGTAAAAGATTGTAGGGCATGGGCCACAGCTTAGATTTATCCTTTTATTCTTAACAGCTAGCACAATACTATACACACATTGAGTATTCATTGCATATTTATTAAATAATAAATATATTTTAAAAGTATAATTATAAATATTGTAAAAAATAAAAACCAGGCCCAGAGAGGTGTCCTAAAGTCTAACCTAAATCTCTCTGGCTTATAAACAAAAATCATGATTTGACCTGCAACTAACGGAATTAATTTAAGCCTTTATAACAACTATGTTATAAAGTAGTCAAGGCTAGCTTTCCTAGCCCCTCATGACAGGTAAAGAAACTGAAGCCATAAGGCTGAACTTATTTGTTTAAAGCTACTCAGTCAGCAGGAAGCAGTTGAGCCAGCACTATGGTTCAGCGGACTGACTCCTACTTATCATGCCATGTTTTACAGAAAGAATGCACTCACTACATACTTGCTGAACTGACATACTATTTAATGAGCACTTATTTTCTATTCAGCAACATATGAGGATTTGGGAGCAGTAAAAGAACAAGAAGGGTCTCTGCTTTCGTGGCACCTACCCCCTCAGCTGGAAGCTCTGTTATCTACAAGCAAACATTTAAACCATCGTGAGAGGGGCCAAAATAAGCATGAAAGACCCTGAGTCATGTAAAGTCCAGAGAAGGGCTAGACCAGCTTGGGTGGCCATTCTAGATGCATTCTCAAAAAACACCAGCAGCAATGATTCCAGCAGTGACAAGGCTTCTTTCTGTCTTCAGGATGGCGTAGAGAACCAATGCCTAGGGAAGGCAGAATCTTTGGTACCCGAGCTCTTCATTTCCCTCTTACCCCTGTTTGGCAGAAGGACCAGCAGAGCAGCCTTCTGAGGAGCAGGGAGAAAGCCATGCTCTCCTTAGCAACCCCATTTTAGGCACAAATGTCTTCTTCCTAGGGCAGAAGTGAGGGCCTCCTCTGTTAATAAGGCCCCATACACTCAGGGTATCACTCCCTGGAGGAGACCAGGGAGAAAAGGTTTACCGGGCAGACTCCCTCATCCCCAGAAAGTTTCCCAGACCATTTAATTAGTGTCCCCAGCTTGTTACATCTGCCACTGTTTTCCCCCAAGGGATACAGCCAGTCTCACTTGTGCTGACTGTTATCTTTCAAGAGCTCAGAGCAGAGAGCTTTCTCAGTAACCTCATCAAAGGAAAGCTAGGATTCAGATAAGCTTTTCAAGGAGGAAGTCAGGGTTATAATTTTCAGAGACTTCTGAATGTCACCTCCAATTTTCAACTCTTCAGTTCAAATGCCAGTTTGGGGCAGCCAGGCAGCCTCAGATATTGAAATGGCAACCTCTGACCTCAGTCCTTCTACATTCCTGGTCATCTTAGAGCCTGGCAGATCCAAGAGTTAAAAGTGCTAGAGATGTCTGACTTTATAATAATTCTTCTTTTCAGAAGTGCAAATTACATAGGAATTGGTGCTAAACTCTCCATTAACTACAGAGTCTAAGGAACCTTTAGTTTCCCAAATTACCTGTCAGTTTCTCTGTGACGCCATATAATTCTGTCGTTTAAGGTGAAAAATGGTTGTAATTTGAAATTTCAGTGAAATTTCTAATTGAATCTGCATTTAACTTTGAAGACTTGATGTTCCTCCATTGCAGCAATGGGTTGAGTCACAGCAGAAATTTCAGTTTCACCTTCTCCCAAGTTCCACAGCTGTTTTCTCCCATCTCAGGCAGGAGCACACCTGTTATGGCAGTACCAGTTGCTCATATTTCATCATGTAATCTCATCCTGAAACAAGACCTTCAAACATCATCTATTCCAGTCCCCTCCCTCTATCTTGGAAGGGAGGAGCAAGGAAGGGAGAACTGAGCTCCAATAAGGTTTAAAAAATAACTGCTTCCCTTTAAAAGAAAAACCTTATAAATGATAATAAACCACCATCATTCTTAGTAATGAATTCTGGTAACTTGCAGTCATGATAGTGATCGAGTTATAGAATATTTTGGTGTTGTGATTTTTAAACTTTCTATCTGAGGAACATTTGGAGCCAACACAGCAATTGGGAAGTCTTTGATTTTCTACCCTCATTTCAACAAGAAGAGCTCACTTCAATAAAATTATATACTATTAAAATTAAAAGTGGAGCTTTTCTGTTTGAAATTGTCTATTTGATTTCTGCATAAGAATTCACGTAAAGGAAGAATTCCCTAGCTTGAGGGATGGGGTAGGGAGAGTTTGAAATCCACTGAACATGTATTATATCTAAGGAAACTGAGAATAGAAAGATAACTTTAAGTCTATATCAATACCACTTATTCATTTCACAAATATTGATCAGAATTTTTCTATGAGCTAAACATGTTCTAGGTACTGGAGTATAATAGTGAACTAAACAGAAGCCTTGTCCTCGTGGAATTTATATTCTAGTAGGAGGAGATAAACAATGAACCAGAAATCAATGTACATTATCTCAGGTAGTGCTAATGCTATTCAAAAAATAAAATAGAAAAAGGAGGGGGCAAATGTATGGGGTAGAGGGAACATGGCATTTTATATAAGATGGTCAGAGACAGTCTTACTGATAAAGTTACAAAGAAGACCTGAAGGAAATGAGGGTGTGCATATGCAGATAACTGGGGAAGAAGCATTCCAGCAGGGAAAACACCAGACAGAAAAGTCTCTTGCCTGGGATGTTCTAGAAACAACCAAAGCTGTGGTGGAAGAATAGTAAAGAAGGGGAGGTATTGGGAGATAGACCCTAGACATCAGAGAGGTATAAGTATTTAGGATGCTGTAGACCATTGTACATCATTTGGACTTTATTCTGAGTGACCTGGGAGCCACTGGAGGATTTTAAGCAAAGTAATGACCTGGTTTGGCTTGTTATTTTTTAAGGATCACTTTGGCTACTGAGTAAAGAATGGACTATAGTTGGGCAAGGATGGAAACAGGATATAAGTGAAGAAACTATTGCAAGAATGCAGGCAAGAGATGATGGCATCTCAGAAAGGCTGGTGGCAGTTAGGGTGATGAAAAATGATCATGTCATAGATACCATCTAAAAGTTGAGCCAAAATGATTTGCTATTGATATGAATTTGGAGTATGAGAGAAAAAAAAGAGTCAAAGATGACACCAAGCTTTTATGACCTGAGCAAATGGAATAATGGAATCATCATTTTTCTGAGATGGGGCAGACTAGAGGAAAAGCTGATTTAACTGGGAAAATAAGCTTTGGATAGCTGAAGGTTAATATGACTATTAGATATCTGTTAGCCTTCAAACAAAAACAAAAATTTTAACCAAAATGTTTTGCACCAAGAAGCATTTTCCTGATATTCCCTTTCACCTTTCAGGAGAAATGTAAAAAGTAAAACAAAATTAATTCAAATTTTTTACATGCAACCCTGTCTGAAGACAGTAGTCTATCCACAAATTGACTAGCCTGTTAATTTTCCTTTCATTGAATAATATATGCAAAGGGATAGAAGCTCACTTTAACAACAGCAAAACAGTAGTCTGCTGAAACTTGACCATCACAAAGTCTGACTAAATCAGGGAGAAAGCTTGCTTATCAAAGTTTCAGATGGCACCCAGCTGGGAGGAATAGCTAGTAACTCTGGATGGCAAAATCTAGATTCAAAAGGCAGGCTAGAAGGATGGCATAGAATACAAGATGAAATTTATCAGACTATATTTAAAATACCACCCTCAGATCCAAAATTATTTGTGCAAGTACAGAATGGGAGAGGCTTTAGTTTCCCAGAAATTCATGTAAAACAAAGTCATAGGGGATTAGTTGATTGTAAGCTCATTATGTAATAGTATGGTACATGACTTTCAACAAAGCTAATGTAACATTAATAGAAAGTAGTGTCCTGAGAAAGAGAGTTAATAATCCCAATGTATTGTGCGCAGAACTGTCTATACACATGGGGATAATTGTGCTCAGTTCCAATGCCATATGTGAAATAGTAAGCATCAACAGAAAGGTAGTCAGAATATAATGGGCTTAAAACTCTCACTGCTTTCAAAATGTATCTCTAGCGATTGCTTTCGAGAGATAAGCATTGAGAGAATGGCTTTATATCTCTCAAGTTAGGTAATTACCTGCTTGTGGTTATTCCTCCGTTTTGACTATTTCCAACTGTGGGTGTGGGCTGATACTTGTTATAAGAACAAAGAGGGGGACTACCCTTGACCAGCTCTGAATACCACCTAACCTACTTTTCTTAATCAAAAGATACACTGGATCCCATAGACATTTAAAAAGTTCTTTTGTAAATGATTCAAGTGATCTGCCCCAAAGCCACAGAGAAGAGCAAAAAGAAAATAGAGGTCAGTTCATCTAAGCTTCCTTGGTCCCTAGCACTACACAGAGGGATGATGACCTTAGTCTTATAAGGGGTCTCATGTGGATGCTCTAACTTTCTTGCATTCACCTCTTCACTCATCTTCTTTATCTCAGCCCTTACCCCTTAATACCTCCCCAATCTGATGTTTCTGTACCATGTGCCTATCCTAGAGGCCAGAATAAAAAAGGACCAATCCCAGTTCATTCTTGGCTCTCAAATTCTGCTGCCTCAAGCATTCTCTTCTTCACAGTTTCTGCTGTCTCCCCAAATGGAAAGAAAGATAAACTCTATGCTGCAAATTTAATGGAAGAAATGAAATATAAATTTAAAATGAAATATAAGTTAATCACAATGACAACTTCCTGCAAAGATCACCTATGTAGCCCTCCAATGCGTAAGACTCTTACTGTCATGAAAATGGCCCTGTTCATGGCAGAGACAGCTAGCATCTGTACTGGAGATTTGGTGCTGACAAATAGTTTCTATAGTTAGGGACTATAACTTCTTAGCCTCTCTCTCAAAGCTAGGAAGGACCATATGACTAGAATTCCTATCACTCAAATGTGAGCAGGAATATATTCCTTACCTTCAAGTTATGAGCTTAAAAAGTGAGTGTATTCTGGGTATTTATCTGAAGAAACACAAAATACTACTTTGAAGGGACATGTGCATCCATATGGTATTTGCAGTATTATTTACAATAGCCAAGATATGGAGGCAAACCGGGTGTCCATCAATGAGTGAATAGATAAAGAAGAAGTGGTACATATATGCACAATAAAATATTACTCAGGCAAAAAAAAAAAAAAAGAGGAAGAATGAAATCTTGCCATCTGCAATAACATGGATATATCTAGAGGGTATTGTGCTGAAAGGAGTAAGTCAGGCAGAAAAAGACAAATGACATATGATTTCATTTACGTGTGAAATCTGAAGAACAAAATAAATAAAACAAAACAAACAAATCATAGATACAGAGAACATTTTGAGGGTTGCCAGATGGGAAGAATGTTGTGAGGGGAAGAGGGTGGTTGAAAAAGGGGAAGGGATTAAGAAGTGCAAATTTGGTGATCACTTTGTAAGTTATATAAATGTCTAATCACTATGTTGTACACCTGAAAGTAATATAATATTGTATGCCAACTGTAATTGAAAAATTAAAAAAAAAAAACTATTAATAAAAAGAAGTACAAACTGGTAGTCACAAAACAGTCATGGGAATGTAAAGTACAGTATAGGGAATATAGTCAATAATATTGTAATAACTATGTAGAATGCCAGGTGGGTACTAGACTAATTGGAGGGATCACTTTGTAAATTATATAAATGTCTAACCATGATAATGTTCACCTGAAACTAATGTAAAATACTAAATATCAACTGTAATTAAAAAATTAAAATATTTTAAAATTAAATTTAAAAAATCAAAGAAGTGAGCAAAATTCCTCCAATATCTCTTTTCCCATCCACCAGCTAAATGCAGAGGGTTCCAAGACCCTAGATTTGGATATAGAGACAATACTAAAGGATCTTGGATCCTAATACCATCTGAAAAATCTTCAGTATTAAACTATTAGGTGAATAAAAAAAACAAATTTCTATTGTGCTGAGCTAGATTTGGGTGGGAGAAGAGGGTAGTGGGGGAGACTGATTTGTTATAGCAGCTAATGTTACCCTGTTATATTATTTTTTTGAAAAAAAAAATAACTCTGGGATCATGCAAATTTCTTACCTCTCAAATTTCCAGGAGATGGAAGAAAGCAAAAGAGGATATTTTCCTCATCCTAACTCATGTATCTCATGAGGAACTATTGAAAGGAAGCTGAAACTGAGAATCCTTATTTTTTGTGTATAAACACACATATGAGTGTTTGGGAAGATGATGGTGGTTATTGATGTATATAGCAGGAATAATCAATTGTTAGAAGTTACAGGAAGTCCAATTCACTTCAATAAATGGAAGATCTTTCTAAAACTGTGCCATATATATGCTCCATGAGGGTAGGCACCATGTTTGTATGGTTCACTGCTATCCCCCAGGAAAAATCATAGTGGCTAGCAAAAAAAAAAAAAATTGGTATTCCATAACATTTGTTAAATAAGTTTTTAAAAATAATTTTGAAACCCCTTGTATTCACCAACAACAAAACAGTGCTATTCCACAGAAAATCACAGAGAGAGATTTTCCAGTATTGAAAGTTTTATGTCTAAGCGAGCAGTCGAAGGTTGGCCTAGATTACCTCTCAGCAGATCCCTTCCAGTTTTAATACTCTATCTCTCATTACCTTTCAAAGCACTTTCTCATTTGTTTTATGTTTCAATCCTCATAACAAATCTGTGAAATTATCATTTCACTTTTATATGTTAAAAAAAAATTGAGATATTAGGATAAAATGATCCAACGAAGTTCACCCTGCTATTTAGTGATGAAGCTGAAACTAAAACTTCAATCACTTGACTCATGGAACAGAATTCTCTGATGCTTCTCAATTCTGAAAACAAAGAAATAAAGAAAAAGTGCTTGTGGTTCTAAATACTTTATACACATTTTCTCAATAATCACAACCACTCTGTGAAGTATGTACTATAATTAATCTATTTTATAGTGAGTATCAGGGACCTATAAGGGTAGGTAAGTTTACAGAGCTCAAAGTTTGCAGACCTTGATTTGGAGGCAGTTTGTCTTACCCAGGCCTTTACTCTTAAGCTCTATAACTATGACCACCCTACCCAGTGCAGGAGAAATCATCATGAGTCAGGGTAGTTCATGGAAAACCTCACTAGAAAGATAAGACTCAAATTGGGCCTCCACTGAGGTGTCCTATTCAGAGACTGGCCACAAAATGTTTCAAAAGAGAAAGGATTCACATATATTTTCTTGTGCTTTTGACATTTCCAATGATCTCCAAGGAACGTAGACAGAGCACAAGGTTGAGGAGAATGGAAAATTTATTTACCTATATCTTTCTAAGATTTATAGGTGGCCCCCATGGACCAAAGAATTCTATAAGGGAAAAGAAGTCATCATGCTTGGGTTTAGAACTTGAAAGTTTAAAAAAAAAATCTCAACAGAGACATCCAGGGTTGCCTATGATGGTTTTCAGGGAGGGATTGTCTGAACTTTGAAGACTGCAGAGCCATAGACCCTTAAGGTGGCAGAACTAAACTAGCTATATGGACATCAGGCCTCGGAAAAATTTCCAAACAATTATAGCTTACACAGTCTCCTTCCCCATGGCCATGCCCCTACTGTCACTAACCCCTGGTGCTTTCTCTTATTTTCTTACCTTCTCTTAAATTCTTGCTTTCACTGCAGCCCAGTCCACATTTCCCCAAACAAAGATTTACTATCATATTGCATCCTTCCCTGGGAGATTTAATCATGAACATTTACCAAAAAATGGAAAGCAAGTGCATCAAGCAGGGAGAACCTGACTTCGATAGCACCCTGCCCTGCCCCTGCTTCCCTAGATCAGTCCACCACAGCTGCAACTTATTTTCCTCTCAGTCAGATTCAGGGCTCTTCTCCTAAGCACTGTCTCCCATCCATTTTGGTTAAGAGACACTAACTATATTGTAAGTAATAGCCCGCCTGCAGCAATGTTGCTAACGGGCCTGTCTGTGCCTGGGTTATGAATGGGACCATCTCAGTGGCAGTCACGCCACTCTGGGCTGAGAGCTCATCCTGTCTTGCAAGGTCAGACTTCATTGGTTTTTGGATGATAGGGAAATCTCCTAGGAAAACCTAGGACACGGTCGAATGAGCTGCCCCATAGATGATTTTCTTCCCTGGAAGGCAGTGCCTTTTTTCTTCTCTGGGCCCAGGGTCATCAGTGCCTCAAATGACCAAGTTTTTGATACTTAGATGCAACACTCAGCATAAACCCCAATGGCTTCCTCTTGGCCTTAGACTGTATCTATAAAGGTAATATATAAAGGATGTCTTTACCCACCAGCACCTATGAGTACTGCCTTATTCTTTGTATCCCTCTAACCTAGCGAAATATCAGACACAGGGTCTGCAGTCAGAGAGTATTTGTGGACGCTAGCTTTATTTTATTGAAGGCCAGGGATTATTCTAAGTGCTTTACCCATTTCATTTTTTAAAATGTTCCTAATAAACCTATGCATTATATATTGTCATTCCGTTGTTTGATGTGAAAAAGCTAAGGCTCCCATAATTTCCCATCTTAAGGTTCTGTAAGTGCTGAGAGGTGGGGCCAGCATTACAGACTGTCTGACGCCAAAGCTCCATCCTCTTAAGCACTTGATCATACTGCTCCTTTAAACAACCACCAAAAAAGTGTTCTTAACATCAGCTGCATTTTAAAGTCACTGACATTTTCATATCTAATCTTAAAAGTCTGATCCACGTGGTCCATACATACGTGTGTGTGATTGTGTATATGTGCATGTGTGTAAGTATACACATCCCGGTTTGTACTAAGGGAGCGGGAAAAGACTCTAAATAGTGGTTTGAGGCGACAAATCAACCATTGCCCTCTTTGGCTCTGCTCTAGTACATCCCTGGCCCTTGTCCCTTTGGCCCCCACGACTTACGGATTCCACAGCCCCTGGGCCAGTCTCAAACTTCGCACCCCTCCGCTTCTCGCTCCTACCCCCCACTTCATTCTAGGCCATTCATCTTAGGACCCTTTAGCCTGTCTTGTTTCAAACTAAACTTTCTCTTTGTAGATTTGACAACTAAACGCATTTCCCTAGTTTTTGACCCTTGGCATTCTCTAAGGACCCCCCTCCCCAACAATATTTTGCTCTCTTTTAGGCTCAGGTACATTCCTTGCTCCAGGTTTGTACTGGCCTGTAGGATCCCTGAATTCTTTCACTCATGTGTCGTTCACCCAACAAATATTTATTATGCATCCACTTTGTGTCTGTGCTGGGCCTTGAACATGCATTGGTGAACATGACCATATGGAACCAACCCCTGAGTTCTTACTCTCTACTTGGGAGAGAGAGAAAAATGCAGGCAAAAATTACAGGTAGCAAAGAAAAAATAACTTTTATGTTAAAGCTTAAAGCAGAATTTCTGAAAGTGGAAAGCTATCTTGTTTAACAATGAACCTTGGTAGGCCAAATGGGGCAAAAAGTCAGGCCCCAAAGCCGGGTGTGCCAAAAGGAGTGAATCAAAGAATTGCTCTGCATTATAAAGAGGAATTTCAATCTGCTTAGGTAGTCCAATTGGGAAGAGTAAAGAGACAATTGGTAAAGCCAAATGCATTTTGGGAAAAGAAGAAACCCATTACCACAAAAGCAAAGGTCAGAGAAGTTGGCAGTGGTGAAAATATCCAAAGGATTTTCTCACCAAGCCAGAATTCATTTTACATTCTTTGCTATGTTCTACCCATGTGCTTTGCTCTATATCTCCTCAGTAAAATATGTGATACGGTACAGCCTTTGTTTGTACTTTTGTGTAAATTTTTGGACAGGGCAACAAAGAGAAACCTCATTTTCTTCACATCACTTCTCTGTTGAGACCATAATGACAGAAGAACATGGCTCCAAGAGAGTAGAGTAACCCCGAAATTCCAGGGCATGGTTGGTCACAAGGAGTAGAGGCTCAAAGCAGAGCTGAGGAGGAATGAGCCTCAGATGTGGATTTCAGGGACTTGTCCTCCCAAACAGACTAGACCTGTGGTGGATCTCAACCCTTATGCACATTAGAATCACCTGGGTACTTTTAAATGTGTGGTTGCTCAACAACGTGATTTAATTTGTCTGAGTTAGAATGTAAGTATCAGTATTATTTGAATCAGAGAACGGTGATCCTTGAAGGGAGGAGGGGCATTCAGATCTCATTATAATGTGACAAGTGTTTAAGGGCATAAATAAACAGAACTAAAGAACAGAAATGTGGCAATGACAGATTGAAGTGGCAGCTAGCTGAAGCCTGAGGACCAAGTAGGAATTAGTCAGGCAAAGAGAAAAGAGTTAAGCAATGGAACAATGTACCATGAAGAGGAAAAAGTAGAAATCGAATCGAGAGTTCAAACTGTACAAGGAGCTCAGTAAGAGCTTGATATGTGTATGGAGAAGGGGAAGAAGGGAAGTGAAGAGGTGGGGAAGGGTATATCATATCAGAGGCAAGAAGTATAGCCAAAGAAATTAAAGGAATTCAGATTATGAAGATACTGTGTACAATCAAGAACCAGATGTATCCCAAATCCCTTAGATCTGGAAGACAATACCTCTTCCCTCTACCCTTTTAATTTCATTTATGTAGCAAGTTAACCCTTGCTACATAAGAAACAACTCCAAAACTCAATGGCTTAAATTATTATTGCTCATAAAGCCATAAGTCCACAGGGTGGTTTTGCTGATTTGGGCCAGGCTTGGCTGATCTTGACTGTGCACACTCATGTGATTGTGGTCAGCCGGTGGGTAGGATGGTGATGGCTTCTCTAGGATGTTTTACTCCTGTATCTAATGGTTGACTACTAGCTGTGGCAACCATAGCCAATATAACAGGGCCACATTATTTCTCATTTTCCAGTAGGCTTGCTTGGGCTTTTCACATGGCAATGTCTTCTCTGAGACATGGAGTGAAAGTACACAAAAGCTTTTGGTTTCTAGGCTCAGAATTAGCATACTTTCCCCTCTGCAGCATTTTATTAGAAAACAAGAAAAAAAAGTCAGTCCCTATTTAAGAGATGAGAAAATAGGCTCCTCCTCATGAGGAGAGGAGCTACAAAGTCACATTGCAAGAGGAATGGCTACAGGAGTCAAAAACATTGCAGTCATTATTGCAATGGACCTGCCACACTTCCATAACCCTCACTGCCTCCATAGTTTTCTCATGTTTTGGAAATGGGAGGGGATTCAGGAACATGCTGTCTTTTAGGAGCCACAAGAGGACATAAATCTAGCCTTGGCTCATACTGACCAACCAATCACAAGCAATAGCCATCCTCCCAGTCCTAATTGCTTTGCCCAGTCTTTACATGCCATCGATTTCCTATTTTCCATCCTCTGACTCTCCAATGTTGTTTTTCTTAACACCACAAACTGTTGGTTGCTTTGTATGTCCCTCAGGCCTCTATGGGCATTTCTTTTACATTAGTGCACAAAGAAGCTATAGCACTCCCCAGGCTGCCAAGGTGAAAGTTAGGGCAAGGCCAGTGATCACAGGCCCTGCTGATGACAGGAGGTAGGGATCTCCAAAGAAAAGCTGAGCCTTTGCATGCCAGTCCTTCTGAAAGACATCATGCTGCTGCCTAGACATCCTCAAACTCCCTATCTGCTCCACAGGACTGTGTGATAAAGCTTGTCAGCACCTGGCCAGTGGGCCTTCCAGGCTCACAGCAGCTATAACTTTTGGCCAGTCTCCCTTTTGACACCATCTGCAGTCTGGAGTCTGTATTTGAAGAATGGAAAGGAAAGAAAATTGTTGCTTTGGAGGGCAGAGCAAAAGAAGCTGCTCATTAAGAAGAAAGAGTAAAAGGGCTGGGAGGGGTTTTAGTCATTGACTGCATATCTTATAAGGACTAGTACTGGTGGAAAGCAATTTCTTGCCTCTCTTCTGAGCAAAGAGCAAGAAATTTCAGACTTAATTCAGAAGAGAATTATGTTAGATGGAATGAGGAACTTTCTGCCTGGAGAATCTGTAGTAAACAGGATAGAGGATAGGAATCAGGCACAGTCTCTGCCCTTGAGAAGTTTCCAGTGTTGCTAGAGATCCCACAGTAAAAAAGATTGTGCAATGCAACTTAACTGTACATACACAAGTGATTTGGCAGGGACTCAGTTGCAATAAAATTTTAAAGAAGGAAAAATAGCTAAGTAAATCTTTATAGAAGTGGTAGGATTTGATCTAAGAGGGATTTGTATAGACAGAACCAAGACAATTGCAACTCAGACAGGAACTATATGAACAAAGAAAGTAGGGTAACCAACTTGTTTCACTCCTGTATCTGGTGGTTGACCACTAGCTGTGGCAACCACAGCCAATATAACAGGGCCACATTAGTTCTCATCTTCCAGTAGGCTAGCCTGGGGTTTTCACATGGGGAATCTCCTCAATCCTGGGCAAACTGGCATGATTGGTCACTTAGAAGAAAGAGAAACATGAATTAATGTAATTTGTGGAAACATGAAGGACATAATTTTGACAAGATGGCAGGATTTAGGTCAAGGACTACCCTGAAAGCAGAGGTAGAGACAGGACAGTCTGATGGCTGCTTCCTAATTGCTAATTCTCACACTTCTGTCTTCAGAAGACTTTAAACTTCTTCAGTTTTGGTTATAAATGTCTCACTGAGCACATATTGGTTAAAGATAAAACTCTTATTTTGGTTCTATTACATAAGTCAGAAGACAGTGCCTTCCCTCAGGAAGACTGTTTTCAGGAGAGTAATGTTACTTGGTAACACTTATCTTCCAACATCTTGCACATGGTAAGAGCCCAAAAAGTGTTTCTTGGAGGATGGACAGGTAGTTAGATGGACAAGAGGGAGGGAGGGAGAAAGAGAAGAAAGAAAGATGAAATTCAATAGTAACCTTGTGAGTGGAATGCTGAATAGGTGAATAAATAACTAGAGGAATTATAGGTGATTCATAGGGATTAAAATAATAAATCTGTATAAGGAAAAGTGATATGATATGGCTAGAAAAAAGCAAGTATAAAATGAAGTTATATTTTCAAAAATGTTTTAAGTCTGACATTCTAACATGGCCTTCTTACAGACACATCAAACCCCACCCCCATACACACACACACACACACAGTGGTTACCATCACTTCCTAACTCTCCTTTCAAACTCCTCTACTCTCTCTCCTCTACTCTGAAAAAAAAAATTGGATGAAATGATTTCACTCCCACTAACATGACGTGACCTTGGGCCCATCACTTCAGCTTCCACAGCCTCAATAATTTTATCTGTATAAATAAGAGCACCAGATGAAACGATGCCTGGAGTCTCTGTTAGTGCTAGGATCATAAGCCATTGTTGCCATTATTTTTTAAAAATAAAGAAATACAAGATATTCAGATAGAAAAAGAATGATATTTCAGGTATGTCCAAAATTTCCAGGTTGAGAATTCGTGAAATAATCTGGTATCTCCTGCACGTGTGATGATGTGGCTCCTTTTCTTCTCATATGAGAAATAGGAGGTTAAAAAAAGTGTGGGAGAGGCTCCCCTCTTGCAGGCAAAAGGACCTTTGCCTCTACCCATCCCTGAGTGAGGAAACAGAGCTGGAAAAAGAGGATGTGTTTTCATTGTCACTTTCAATCTGGCTCCATGTGGCTGGTGTGAAGTTGTACATTTTGCAGCTGAAGGCAGTGGGCTCCCCAGGATAATAGCAGCTGTTCAAGTGCATATTAGCACTAGAGATGCTTGATAAGAGGAATTAGAGTACCGCCCGGTTTCTTTATTTTTTATTTTTTGCCTGGCTGAATCAATAATTAAGTGTATTCTAATAGTGCAGTTTTGCTCGAGATTCTCATTTGGCTCAGGCATTAGGTCTAAATGAAATATTTAGTTGACAGGATACAGTTATGAAGCAAAACCACATTTCTGTCTGTATATTTTAATTTTTCTAATGATGAGAAACCACAGTCTGTCTTCCAGCCCTGACTACTGTGGCTTTCCTGTCATCCCCTCTTCCAGAGAAAAGATAAAATCCCTCTTCCTCCTGCAGGAAAAATGAGAATGTCACATTCTAGTGTCCACTATCATGTGGGGCCTAGAACAGTAAGAAAATCTTGCTTTCACCCATTTTGTCCTAATGCAAACAGACTAATCAGAAAGGCATGGTAGGACCTTCACCTTAGAAACTAGAGAAGGAAAAGAACCTGACTACATAGGACCAGAATTGGGGGACTGAGTGACTATGTGAAAGTAACTAGCATCTTGACATACAGGAAAATGTACAGTGCATAAGGCAATGTCAGGCTGAGCACAGAGCATCGGTCAGGGGTCTAGGCCACAGGAATACTCCAAGTTAAAGAATGGGTAGGGTAGCTCACGACCCAGGGACTGTCTGTTCAGGGCATGACGAGCCTTTGCTGGGGGATCAGAGACAGCTGAGTCTAGAAGGATAAGGCACAGGAGATTTGAGCTTAACTGGGTAAGCTATGGTTCAGGACAAGCCTGTAATTCCTGTCTCACCACTCCTTTGTGACCTCATAAAAGCCCCTTCACCCCTCTGGGGATCATTTCCTCAAATGCAGATAAAGCACCACAACCTCAGAGGTACCATTCAACGCTGGCTTCTTATGATTCTGGTTCCAGCCGATGGGGACATCAAAAGATCACGTCAAGTATATTTCTGCCTCAAGACAAGCTTGCCTTCATTTGTAGGTACCATCTTTGACCTGTGACCCTTCCCTTCCACTTGCTCCTGTTGTACCTGAGGAAGTCATTCTACCATTCTGTTTATTCACTTTACTGAGGAGTCAAGCAATATCCACCAGAAAATGTTTTCTCACTTTTTCTCACACTTGCAGATATCTGGTTCTTTGGTGAGAGAGCACATGGCTCTGTGCTCTCTGGGTTCCTGAATCCACATCTCCTTACACACCCTCTTCCATCCCATCACTGCCTGGAGGAGTCAAAGGGCTCCAGATAACATCACCTTTGAGCCAGGGCAGTGCCACAAGCCTTCTTCATGTGATTCTGCACTGCAAGCCCAGGTTGGAGCCAACCTGGGGGCCAGCCCAGAGAATACTAGAGACTGGAGTTCCCCAGATCAGACATACAATGGCTGTAGATCACTAATTATTTGCACAGCTTGTTTTTCTGAGTGCCTCTATTTTAGATAAATATTTTGTATGCATTTCCTCTAGAAATTAGAAAAGGAAGGATGGGTAGAAAGGAAAGAAAGTCAAGCGATGTTGATCTTGAATCCAGGCTGGCTTGTTCACTCTTGTAGTGTTTGAGAAGTCAATCCATTCATCTTCAGCAAAGTGGGCAATGCAGAAAAGAGATATTTGTCTAATATTTGCTCAGCCCTATTGTGTCTCACTGTGTATTCCCAGGTGCAATGGCTTTCGGAGAAAGTTAATCACTATGCCTTAAGATCTCTTTGGCTGTGCCATTTCTGAGCAAAAGGTACAGATATGATTTTTGTTTTGTTTAGTTTTTAAATCTGTCTTTTTCTTCTTTGTTATTCATTGCAGCTGAGCAGGTTGTTGCCTGTTACCAAAGGCACAAAGCACTAAGAGGCAGGGATAGGGTAGAAAATGAAGGAGGCCAGGCCTCTGGACATGAGTGGGGTGGGGATAGGGGTTCCCCTGAGGGTCCCTGTGGACCAGACTCAGGAAGTATATGTGGGGAGAGATATCAGGGGACTCGTCCACAGAGGAGAAGTTCTGTAGCGCTGAATTGTTGCCATAGCAGGCATCACCAGGTATCACTGGAATAATCCTCTGAGTTCGCGCTTACAATTCTTTTTCACAACAGTGTAGCACTTTGATCCCCACAGCAACCCTGGAAGGTGAATAAGGCAGTTGGAGCTATGCCCGGCTCACAGGCAAGCCAGCTGAAACCCCCTAGAAGATGGAGTACATGGCAGGGGGGTGGAGACGAGTAGCATAATGACATCTCCTGATCACAGATTTCTAGCTACTAGGAGGAAGAAATAGAAATTAATCACTTCAGAGTTAGCAAATGTTTATCAAAACATACTCTAGGAAGGGAACAAAAAGAAAACCAAAACCCTGTTGTTCTTCCACACCCCCTCTGCAAAGACATTGTCTCTCTGGTATGCCACAAATCCTTCCTGCCCCCCATTAAACACTCTTTATGCCAGTGTTTGCCTGTGGAATAAGGGAACATAGTCCCCACTCCTGAGTCTTCCTTTCATGTAGAGGAGTGCTGATTAGCCTAGCCCTTCTCCATTCTTCACCCATGTTTCCCGGACAGGACTAGTAAATAAAAGCTCTACCCAAAAATGACTGGGGGAGAGGCTGATGCAGTCAGCCAGCCAGATCTCTGGTGACCCGTGATTGTGTTTCTCTATTCCAGTTCACTGTCTGGAAGCCCATTGTTTTACATATTTAAGTCAAGTCCTCAAACTAACCTGTATCAATAATCAAGGTGCCTGTGTCGATTTCTATCTTGTTTCAAGGAAGGAAGGGAGGGAGGGAAGAAAGAAGGGAAAAAAATAAGAATGAAAACTTTTGCAGCTGTAAAATCTCACAATGTCTAGTCCACCAGACATTGTTTGATCAACACAGAGCCACTGTCTCCTAATCTTTCTCTTCTCTTCTCTCCCAAGAAACAGGAGACATGTCTGCTGGGGGTCTTGTCTCCCTCCACTGCCCACAACCAGCAGCTGAGCTGAAGCCCCATTAATCAGAAGCCCTGCCAGGCCCGGTTATTATTGGTTATGTTTCCTCTGACACTACATTTTTCCCTGACTTGAAATATATGTCATCACTTAATCCACCTGGATGAAAGGTCTGATGTATAACCGTCTCCTCGATCCTACTGCCACTTTATGAAAATGCCCCGCTAAGTCTGATAAAGGACAACTTTGTGTTTCAAATGCTCATAACTTTATCAGAAAAAAATCCTACCACCAAGAATTACTGGGGTTTCAGGCCAGTTGCAGATTAGGAAAAAAAAAAAAAACTTTACTTCGAGACCCTCTGTAGTACATGTGACGTCTTTCTTACATGTCATCGCAAAAAGCTTTTGAAGATAGAAAGTGTGTGTCTTACACTTAGCACATGCCATAAAGGTGAAAATATGGTGCCCTCCAATAAAACTGCATTTTCAGCCCCTCCCACTGCACATCTTCTAGCCAAGCTCTGCCAAATCTGCTTTTCTCAGGGAGCAGCTGAGCAGAAACAACATGGTTTTGGAGTCATAAGACATGGCTTCAATTCTAGCTCTGCTATTTCACTAAACATGATTTTGGGAAGATTACTTAAGCTCCCTGGAGCCTCAGTTTCTCTTTGGTAAAATAGAAGAAATTACACCCACCTTATACAATTATTCTAATAATCCAATAAAACACAGTTATTCACTTCAGATATGTTTGTTCTTTTTCTTTCATTTCACCTCCCTTTGTCTTTTGCTTTCACTTCCTAGGAGATATGCTCTCCTTTATTTCACAAATCTTCCACTGATTTTAAAAAATAAATTTTAGTGACTATTGTTTTAACTTTCAAGAGCTCTTTCTTGTTGTCTCATTATTCCCTTAAAAAAATAGTATCCTATTGTTTCTTAAATGCAAATCTTATCTTATCTCTACAGATTTTACAAGGATTTTTTTTTCTTATGTTTTCCTTATGCTCCTTGTTTTGTTTTGTTTCTCTAAACGGACTTCTCTCATAGTTTGGTCACTGCTTTCATGCTTTCCCCAAATGTCTGGTGATCCTTGGTGATCCAAGGCACAAATACCTGACTGAAAACCCCATGCACAAGGGCTTAGCAACTATTGGGATCCATTATTTGTAGGACATGGTCCAGTCATGTCTTTAGGGGTTCTCAGATGTCAGGTCTTTCTCTGGGAACAGTCTTCTCTAGAGAACAGCCCTCCTACCCACTGCTTGGCTGGCATAGGTGAGGGAATGGTCAAGAGAAGTAGCCACTGGAGGAGTTCAGAATGTACCTAATATCTTTTTTCCCAAAGCATCTTCCTAACTTAACCCTTGCCTGATGGCCCTATATATAGACCATCCCTCACTCAATTTCTCAAGAAAACACACCTTCCTAACAGGTTAGGAGAGGAGTAGTCATTTGGCTGCACAGGATGGAGAGATCTGGGTGTTCAAGTGCTCCTTAAACAAACTTCCAGCCAGTCTCCCTGTCTGCAGCTTCACCCCTGATCCATGCTGCAGAGGACCCTGGTATTCCCAATTTCTGAAGACTTCTAGGACCGGCTCCTTGCTCCTCCTTGGCAAACTCCTCCACAGCAGGTAGAAAAATACCTGTTTAATGTCAAGTTGATAAAACTTTCCCAAAGGGATATCATTATCTCTGGCCCATAACATATGTTGAATAAATGTTAATGTCTTTCCTTCCTCCTTTACTGCAAAACAGATGCTGTTCTCTCTATTCATAGCTGCCCAAGAAAGGTATTGAGGGGCATTAAATGCCTTCTCTGAGACCAAGAGTACTCCCCATTTCACCTAAGAATTCCCACAGAATGAGTCGCTTGTGAAAATACAGGTATAATGAGAGTGTGGTAGGTTAGATTATTGACCTTGAGTTTTCTCCCCTTTAATAGACTTATACATACTTTATCTTTTGAAGTAATCCCAATGAGGAAGGGTGCGTTGATGGTTGGCTTGGGCACATGACTTGCTCTGTCCAATGATATGTTAGCAAACAAGATGGGAGCAGAGGCTTTAAAGGAGCTAGAGAGACCTGGCAAGCCTCTGTGTGCTGCATGACCTACCATAAGAAGAGCATGCCCTGGGAAATACCTGCCCTTCAGCTGGTCCCAGAATGAAGACATGTGGAATAGCCAGGTGAGCCAGGAGAGCCCAGCCAAGATCACCCTCTCACACCCATGAGCACAAAGAAGTTTATTAAAGAACTAGAGATTGGTCACAGAAAAATAAACTTGAAGGGGCATTATCCTCAAAAGATCTAGAGCCTCAGTTCCTTTTATGGAAGCTGTGCCTGGTGGGAGACCACTGAGACTGGGATGTTCAGCCCAGCAGGAGTCCATCGTACTTAAAGGGGAAGAACCCTGCCTAAACTCTCCAGGGGCTTCTGACTATTTCAGGAATAAAGTCCAAATTTCTTCTGTGGCTCACCAGGTCCTCATGACCTGCACCTGCCAACCTCTCTGATGGCAGCCCCTTTGTCCATTCATGTGCCCCATCCTCTGGCCTCCTTCTTTGCTCACAAGTACCAAGCTGTCTTGCCTAAGGGTTCTGCACTTGCTGATCCTCTGATTAGAATACTCTTCAGGAGACCAGCTTCTCCTGCAATTCTTGTCTCAAGGTCACCTCTTGAAGTGGTCTTCCCCATTATGCTCTATGCCTTTAGGCTGTTTTTGGTTATGATAACAATGGATTACTTATCATCTCCTTGGACGATATTATTGATTAGTTTATAAGTTTATTTCCTGACTTCCTCTGCTAGAATTAAAATCCCATGAGGTCGAGGACTTGTCTTTTTGGCTGCTGACTCAACATCATTTGAAACACTGGTATTAGTGGGCACTCAGTGAGTGTGTATTGTCTAAGTGAAGGACTAAGAGAATGATTGGTAGAAGACAATACTGGGAAGACAGGTTGGGCCTTACCAAGTGAACTCGGGTGCCAAAATGAGGAGACTGAACTGTATTTGGTGAGCAATGGAGAACCACTGAGGGCTTGGGAGATGAGCATTGTCCTCAGGAAGGGAATTCTGGCAGGTCTGTGAATTTTGAGAGGAGTTGGAAAATAGAGTGCAGGCCAGGAGTCCAGTTAAGTTCATCGATGTCCAGGTAAGAGATGCTGAAGGCCATAACTCAGGGAATAATCACAGGACTAGACTTTGTCCTAGCATTGAGAGATGGGCTGAAAAAAGTGTCCATCTGCTTTGCAATTCCATTGGCTGCTCCCAGTGATCACCCGGCCCTCCCTGAGAACCAGATCTGGGCCTGTGACGGGCAGCTTTGGTTTAGGCTTTCCTCTCTGGCTGCTGCCTCTGCTTGATTTCTGGTCAAGGAATAGCCCACAGCTGTCAGTCTAGTTGCTGCTTCTTTCTTCCCTGGTTGATTTTAAACTTGGGGCTTACAAGTCCAGGCCACTACTGTTGTTTTCAATTCCCCAAGGCAGATTTAGATCCAATCACTGAGTTAAGGCAGACAGAAGGGGCTGCTGTGCAGGTTACGCCTCCATTAATAAGTTTCCCTGACAGCAGAAGGAAGTCTTTCCAGTCAACTCTTTGTAGTCAATTCCTGATCGTCGTCCTCCTGTTGTTAATATTGTTGTTAAACTCCTGAAGCCGCACTGAGTGAAAGCTAATTATAATAATTAACAGAGAACTCCTGAACTTGTCAAACTGGTAATTATAAACCACGGGGACTTTTATCATTAATAGATGCCGTGGAAAGTGAAGGCACAGGGGTGCTGGCAGGGAGAAGCACACAGGAGATGTTCCGGTCCAGAGCCAAATCCTCGTGCCACCAGGATGTGAGGACATGGCTGCTCTTGGCTCTGCGCCCAACACTCAGGCTGCTTCTACTTTCCTGCAAACCAACCCCAGGTCTCTCCATCCCCACACCCTCCACCGCCACGTCTGAGAGGACTTGCACTCTGCACAAGGGCACACATGCACACACACATGTACGTACTCTTATACATTCACATACTTAAACAGGATCTGTTTCTATATAATGGGGTTTTATTATCATTCATTCATAAAACAAAATTTTCTGAGCATTTACTAAATACTAGAAGTTACTTGAGTCACCAGAGGTAAAATTGTGGATAAGACAAAATCCCTGCCCTCAAAGACTTTATACTTTAATGAATAAGGAAGGAAATTTTTCAAAAAGAGCCCTTTAAAATATAATAGAATTTTAAAGTTGTTCCAATGAAGGCATTTGCAAAGTACATGTGAGAATAGGAATAAGTTATCTAAATCTGCCAGAATGGGAAATGACCCTAGTATCAAAACAACAGAAAACACGAAATCCTAACTTTAGAGCAGTGGTTCTGAACATTTAATAGTTCTTAAATCACTGAACATTTAATAGTTCCTAAATGCCATTAAGAACAGGAAGGAAGTCATGGACTTTCACTTTGGAAACAAGGTCAGTCATGCACAAATACAAAATTGTTCCTAGAGTGTCAGCATTTCATGGAGACCCCAAAGTTTCTTCTACCTCTGTTGAGGATCTATAGACCTATATGCTAAAAATTTCTGCTGTGTAAAGCACTGAGCACTTTGCCTGGGTCATAGAAGAGATTCAATGAGAGAGAGTTTTTATTAACATTATTAACACCTCTCAGTCTTTTTGGAAGGACTATGTAGGATAAGGTATGTAGAAGTACTTGATTAGCTCCGAAGAACAAGATGCATGTTGCTTATTATTATTAACAAACACTAGCTGGTTAAGTCTGGTCACTGTCTTGTTGCTTGTGCACAGGCAGGACATCCTTGCCCAGCTGCAGTCCCCATCATGGCTTCTTATCCACATCACCCATGCAGATAGGGATCTCAGTATCTCCTCTAGAAAATACTTCTCTCTCCCTTCTCCAAGGCTGGCCTAGGGTACCACAGACCACTTTATGCTGGCCGTGCTTGGGCCCTTCTCACTGAAAGCTCTGGGAATAGCCAAGCTTTGGTTTTTTACCCCAGACAGTGGGCAAAATTAATTCCATTCTGCTCTTGGGTGTGGTGTCTCCTCCCTGCCACTGATGTGTTCCTTTATAGAACAACTACAGAGAAGTGGTCCGGAGAGGCTCTGGTGGCCTTCACCTTCTAGCAATCTACATTAGTTCTCTCTAGAGACCAACCAAATTAAATCTGCAATCTAAATAAAAACAACTCTCACTATGCCAGAATTTCTCAAAAAACTGTCCCAAGAACGCTCTTCTAACTAAATTACCTCTCCCAAGTCCTGCCTAAATACAAGTTTAAGAACTATTAAAAAAAACAACTCGACAAAGTCAGCTTAAATTGTACCCCAGGCTCAGGTCTCAGGGAACGAGGGGGAACTTGGGGTCTCCTGAGAGACCCTTGGTGATCTAGCAGGAGAACCAGCTGCTGGCTGGCAGCCTGCTCCCTGTCCTATTGTGCTGTCTTTTAAATGTGGGGGCTTTTCCTGGCAGAGTGAGAAGTGGCAAATAAGTTCAAGTAAGGGTAAGACTTGGGCCTGTTTCAAAGTCCCTGGACAGTTTTTATTTTTAGCTTAAGCTCAAAAATTGTCAGAAAAACTTCAGAGGCCTCTGGCCCCAACAGCATTTAGTTTTGGCTGGAACAAGAAAGGGACAGACCACAAGCCACAGAGGGACACTGAAAGGAGACTTAGTGATCGGTCACCAGGACATCCTGCAGCCTCCCTGAGAGAGGAATGGAAGTCTCTATGGAGCATCCATGGAACTGGAAGGTCAGTGGGAAGTTTAGGAAGCCTCACCAAATTGCTCCCACTTCCTGACAAGTTCTGTCTCTTTTGCTCGAAGGGAGAGGGTCCGGCTAGGCTAGCTTTATCTGGGTTGCTTCTTGCCAGAACCACAAAAAAACAATTTCCTTAGCAAGAGCTTTTGTTTTCAGGAGGGGCTGCAGTGCATCCAGGGAGAAGCCATTGTTTCTGCAGAGGATTTTTAGATCAGCTGCTGGCTTTTGGCGCCCTTCTCCTCCAAGTTCTCCCATGTTTTTGTGCTGCTCTGCTTTCCTGGACATAAACAACAAATGGTCCTATTCACCCTGGAGATAAGATTGTGTTTCTCCCAAAGTCACTGCTGTCCTCTCACTGCCTCTGGAACTGTTTGAATAATGAGGCTCCTAGAGAATTTGTGTTGTTTTATGCTTTTCTTCATGGAGATCCGAGATTCCCTAGTCAGGCCTGGTGGGCAGTGCCTACAGGGGGTTTCCTGAGGGTGGTTCACAGGGCAGCTGCCCAAGAGAGCTTTTTGTTTGTGATATAGGACCAAGCTCTACAGAGCTTTTAAAAAATGGTCGTATATACTGCTTCTCTTCCTTTAAATTTTTAAATTATTTTTTTCTTGCCAGAGCAAAAAATGGCTCTTATGCAAAAAATTCCCACCCTCCACAAATGGCAGAAACCTTTAGCCTGTGATTTCTTTCCACCTCCTAGAAGCTGCTATGGTTCCAGCAGACTTGCAAGAGAAACAGAAAGGATGTTTGCCAGAGTTAGCAGTCAGCTTATTATTTCAAAGCACTTTTTCCCATGGGATTCCATCCTCCTCACCATCCCCCACTGGACTTAGAGATAGAAGACCTGGATTGAAGTTACAGCTGTGCTACTTACTAAGACTGACCTTAGGCCAGGCACGCTAATCCTCAAACTGTATTTTCTTCATTAGTTAGAGTTGGAGGATGATTATACCAATTTCATCTGTTTATGATGAGATTCAAGTAACAATAATGGATGAAAAAGTGCTTTGTGAAGTGACAAGTGAAATAGACATGTAAAGTGCTATGACCATTTCATTAGTACAATCATTATATTGATAATTATTATTATCATTATTACAATAACCTGTTTAAGACTAAACTTAGCTTAAAATCCTGGTTCTACATTTATTAGCTGTGTGACCTTGAGCAAATTATTAAATTTTTCTGTGCCTTAATTTCCTCATTCATAAAAATGGGAATAATGTCACCTAATTCATAGGACTGTTGGGAAGTTTAAAAGAGATACCACAGTTAAAGTGTCTGGTACATGGCAAGTTCTGAACAGATTTTCGTTACCCTTTCTTTTTACCTTTTATTAATTCTTTTAGGTATTCTTCAATGTTTATTAAGCATCTATTATATGCTAGACTTATGCCAAGTGCTCAGGATGTAAGAGATAAAGATTTGAGAAATGCATTGTGTAGCTAGGATGAGAAAGAAACTATAACAATTCAGTGGTCTGAGTGGTTTGTACAACCAACTGAGAGAGGACAGATTAATCCTATCTAGGAGCTCAGGATGGCACTTGACCCAGGCCTTGAAAATGTGCACAGGATTTCACTAAAGCGTAAAAAGCCAGGTGAGGGCATTTCAAGCAGAGAGACTTTGATCAAAGTCTCTGAAGCACAGAAGTCTATCTATCAGCGGCAGGAGCTGAGGCTAGAGAAAGCAGAGACCCTCTTAACCTTAAGAGGAACCCACACAAACGATGTGAAGGAGCTGGACCCTATCCAAGAGTACTGGGAAGCCTCTTAGATGCTATAAGCAGGGAAGTGACATGGTTAGATTTTCATTTTAGAAAGACTGCCTATTGTATGAAGTATGGACTGGGGGTGGGAGGTAGGAAGTAGGATTAGCATAGAGGTAAGAAAATCAGTCAAGAGGGATGGAAATAATTCAGAGGACAGATAAGGCTCAAATTAGGGAACCAGCCTTGGGGAAGGACAGGTTTTGAACTTGGTGAAAATTGAGCTTTGTGAAATAAAAGAATGGAAGTTGACTTGGGTGTCTGATTCAGGAGAGAGGGAGGGTGGTGATGTCATCAACCTGGAAAGAGAACTAACTTCACACAAAAGATCCCCTCCTGTGCCTTTATCAAATCACAGAGAATCCAGGAGTAGTCTGACCCTGTGACCAGCTAATGGAGCTCCTCCGATTAGATATGAGATTAAGGGGCTAATGACCTCAACAAACTTTAAGGCTGAGAGAAAAATGTACCTTCCTTCATATCTCACTTTTATGCATGTTTGGAGGACCCTAAATAAAACAGGAGACAATGAAATTGTTTTGACTAGTGTAAACATAAGTACTATATTATGATGACTTTATAACCATAACTACTATATTACATGATATAATGTGGTAGAACTGTAAATGTTTAGTTATTTAAATATTAATGGAATTATACGTGATTTTTATTTTGTATTTATGTGTTTTCAAAATATTCTATCATTATTATTTATAATGATAAAAAAATATTAACCCAAAAGAAAAATGAGCGAAAGACTTGAATAAAAACAGAAGATATCCAAGTAGCCAATAAACATACAAAAATATGCCTGACTTCTTCTAGACATCAAGAAAATTCCATTTAAAAATCACAATGCCTAGTGGTTACCAGAGGGTGAGGGGTGGGAGGAGGAGTGAGATAGATAGGGTAAAGTGGTCAAATATGTGGCGACATTAGAGAATTTTTTAAATTTTTTAAAAATTAAGAATAAAAGCAAAGAATATTTTCAAGCTTAAAAAATCACAGTATAATGACACTACATATGCATTCAAATGATAAAATAAAAAAGGTGGAAAATATCAAGTGTTGGCATAGATACAGAGTAGATTCATAGAATCACTCTGTAAAACTTTTGGCTGTATGTTATTTATACTGTTGTGGAGCATATGCAAACATTGAGTTATATAATATATACAATTTGTTTATATATATTATACTCTAATAAAAAGGTAAAATGTATAAATTTTAGTCTAAACATACACTAAAATAGAGTTGTAGAAATAAGAAAATAATGATGTCCTTAGTACTTAGGGAGACTCTTTTTGCCTTTTTTAGCCTGGAGCTGCTGTTTAAAGGTGATGGTAGTTGAGGAATTTTCCACTCAAAAGTTTAACCTTACAATTAGCTCTTTGTTCTACTTCTGTAGATATGCTTTCCACACTGGCCGAAGGGCTGGGCGACCTTGAAATTAACTAAAGACTCATCCTCCCTTTTGCTTGTTTTGTCTAGATAAAAGATGTATTGCCTGAGTTCCTGTCAGGAAATCTCGTGCTCTGTAACTGCCTGGAGCCCATAGCAACTCCCACGGTCTGTAACCACCTGAGGACAAATTAAGCAATTGGCCCATGCCAACTGTAACTGCATGGATAAGCCCTATAAAAGCAAGGTTGCCCCTAAGCTTGGGGCCCAGATCTTCAGAGCACTATCTCTTCTGGGACGGCCGGCATAATAAAGCTGAGTTCTCCAACTCTCCGAGTGGTGCTTGGTCTCTCGACGGTCTGATTTTTCTGCAACAGTAGGAGGTCAGATCTAGGTTCTGGGAATAGCAACACAGAGGTGAAAGACATCTGCACTAGCATTCCTACATCCATTATGTCCCAGGATCTGAAAAATAAATCTACTTTTGCTGATTAAGTACAAGAGCAAATATCTAATATTAGGAATGAAAAGGATATGCCTACAGATCCTATAGAACAAAAAAGAATATAAAGCTGTTATATTTTATATCAATACATCTGAAACTATAGATGTAATATAGACAAATTCCTAAAAAAAAAAACAAAAAAAAAAACAAGTTACTAAAACTAATACAGGAAAAAGAGAAAATATGAATTGTTCTACTAGGGAAGTAAAATTCATACTAAAATATGTTCACACACACACATATTTCAGGTATCTTCTGTAGTGAGATAGTAACAATTTTATGAAAAGTTTTCCAGAGACTTTGAAGAAATACTCTCCAACTCACTTAAGGGGTTGGCCAACCTTGATTTAAAAAAGCAGACAAGGATATTACACAAAGGGAAAAGTCTAAATCAATCTCATTCACAAACCTAGATTCAAAAAATTCTAAACATGACATTATTAAACAATTCAGAAATATATGAAAAGAAGATCATTAATACAGACAAAGTTTACTACAAAATGCAAGTTTGGTTTAATATTTGAAAACAATCTAGCTCATAATATTAATAAAGAAGATATATAGTCTTCTCAATAGAAGTAGAAAGAAGAATTAATAAAATCTTTTTTATGGTAAAAGCTCTAAGCAAAATAAAAATAAAAGGTAACTATAAAAAACAGCAAACATCATTCTTAATAGAAATTATAGAGGCTTTCCTTTTGAAGCCTTTTAAGAGAGAAAGAAGACAAGGATATACTTTTGTTCAAAAGTACACTAGAGATTCTAAGCAGTGCAATAAAAAAGATAAGAATTGTAAACAGATCATTAAAACTCAACATTTGCATATAATATTTTGTACATAGAAAATCCAAAGGAATATATAGATAAGTAATCAAAATTTTAAAATTATTTAGCAAGGTTACTTAATACAAGGTCAATATACAAAAATCAGCACAATATAATACCAACACAAAGAATATGAAACATTCTTTAGATAATTATAATGCATTTGTAATAACATCAGCAAATATAAAATACCTAGCAACAAATCTAATAAAAGATATGAAAGACTTCTACACATACACCAAAAACAAAAAAATCAAAACTATCATAAAATATTATTGGAAAAAAAATCTAAATTTATTGAGATATATATATAATTTTTAAGGATTAAAAACTAAATATTGCAAAAGTATTAAGTATCCCCAAGTTTAGTTATATATTCAATTCAATCAAAATGTCAATGAATTTTCTTCTTCTTTTTTTCTTTTTTAAATTGAAAATCTTATTCTTAAATTTATAGAGAAGTGCAAAAGGTCAAGAAGCTAAGAAATCCTTGATAAAGAACAAAAATGTAGGAGGACATACAATTAAGCTACAATTAAGGCAGTATGATATTAGCACAAAGATAGTCAAACAGACCAATGGAACAGAAGAAAGTCCAGAAAATACCACGCAAATGTAGGCATTGGATTCTGACACTGCAGAAGAGTGGAGATAGGACAATCTTTTCTATAGATGATTTTGAAACTCTTGAATTTTTATTTATGTGGAACAAAATTAAATGACCTTTACACCACAGCATATGCAGAAATTAATTTCAGGTGGTTTGTATATCTAAAAGTGGGGGGAAAAAAGAGGAATTATTTTAAAAGACACGAAAGTACCAACCATAAAAATAAGATTGATAAATTGGACTACATTAAAATTAGGAACATCTCTTTATCAAAAGATACTATTAAGAGGGAAAAGGCATAGAGCCAGAGAAGTTATTTGCAACCATGTAAGCTGACAAAAAACTCAATCCAAAATATATAATGAACTCTTATAAGTCAATAAGAAAAGACAAATAGTCCAATAAAAAATGACAAAAGTACTTTATAAAAGAGGACTTTGTAATAACCAGGAAACATATGAAAACAATCATTCTTATTAGTAATCAAGAAATAAAAACTAAAAAGAAAGAAAGAAAACTAAAAGCACAATGAAATACTACTACACACCCACCAGAGTAGCTATAATTACAAAGATTGGCAATAACAAGTGCTGACAAGAATATGGAGCAACTGGATCACTCATACACAGTTGATGGGACTATACTTTGTACAATTACTTAGAAAACAGCTTGATATTATCTACTAAACTTAAATTTATTCCAAGTCCCCGAAGTTTCAATCCCAGGTATATAGCCAGCAGAAATATGCACATATGCATCAAAAGACATGCACAAGGATGTTTAGAAAAATTATTCATAATAGCCTCAAGCTGGAAGCAATCCAAATTCTGTCAGCAGTAGAATAAATGAATGAATATGATATATTTGTACAATGGTACATTACATAGCAATGAAAATAAACAAACTAGAGCTGCATGCAATAACAAGGGTGAATCTCACACATATAATACTGACCAAAATAAGTCAAACACAAACATTATATATCTACATATGTAGATATATATAGTATTATTCCATTTATATAAAGTCGAAAAATAAGCAATACCAATCTATAATCTTAGAAACCAGGATAGGACAGGAGAGGAGAGAGAGTAGTGACAAGGAGAGGGTAAAAAGGGGCTTCTGGGGTATTTTATTTCTCAGTCTGGGTGACAGCTTCACAGGTTTGTTTCATGATAATTTATGAAGCTATAGTTTTATGTTTTGTATGTTTTGTATGTATTTTTATATGAGTGTTATACTTCAATAAGACTTTTTAAGAAAAAAAAGCATAAATATTCACACTAAACTAGAAATAGTTTAAGCCCTAGACTACCTAGGTCAATTAAGAAGGGAAGGTCAATGGAATTTTGTGAAGAGAGGATAAATTAACAAAAATATGGAGGTACTTCAAATAGCAAATGTCCAGAAAAAAATAAAGCTCCTTTTCTACAAAGTCAACATCAAAACTTTTTTAAAAAGTCTTCATAAATCATGCAAAGCAGGCTGCTTGTCTTGGCAGTTCTGCACTAAAATTACTTCATTCACAGATTCATGTGTCCTCCCCCATCCAAAAGTAAACAAGCTTCAGCCAAGGCAAAATTGTAAAAGTTTGTAGGTAGGGTATTTTTTTGTTGCCAGTTTCTTTCTGTAGCTTTAGCGTATTTTAAAGATCCCTGGGCTTGCAGTAAGAACCTTAGATTTAAGAGCAAATTAAAAATCTATAGTTTAGCTGTCACTGGCCTTGTGAATGGTTACTTGACATGTCTGAGCCTCAGTTTCCTCTTCTGCATGATGGGGAGAATACAAATGTCTGCCTTCCAGAGTTGCAAGCAATAAGTCACACACACACACACACACACACACACACACACACACACACACACACCCCTCTTCAAAACTTAATGTGTTATATATTTGGAAGGGATTACCCATCCTCTGCTCCCATATCCTTGGTAACTCCTCATTTTAGGAGTCAGTATCATCCTGCTCTTTAAACTCTCCTTCTATCACACTAGGAAAGAATCGGATATTAGTAATTTATAGTCCAAGGATTGATTGATTATTCTCCGACTGGAGCTCAGCCAGGCGTTTGCATTTTATGTCTTTTATCCCTAATTGTGGCATGAAAGACTTTTTCTCTTGTTAAAAGAATTTGAGACATCAGGAAGAAGGTGAAGAGCTCAGCGGGCAGGGAGAGGGGGAGCTTAAAATCACATTAGTCAGATTCTGCTGGTTCTGAGGGTGAATTTGAGTTTTGCAAGTGTCTTTTATTTTGCTGGAGTTGGAGTGGAGCAGTAGTCAGAGGGACTACCCAGCTAAATGATGCCTGCTCTCCTAGATTGAGTTGGGGAGAAGGCAAATGCCATCTGAGGCTGTTGATGACCCAAGCCATGTAGAGGGTAAAAGAGATTCAGCCACTGACTTTAGGACCCAGAGCCCGCCTGACTCTGGGAGAGGTTGTCTTAGCTCCTGCCCTCATACCATTCCCCATGCTTTTCTGTTTGTGCTCAGCTCTGCTCTCTTCTTTAGTGCTCCTAACCCGACCTTAATTCCTGTCTCCTCTTCCCTCCCTTTGCCTCAAGACACCATATTGACTTTCGGCTTGACTTTATTTTTCATTTAAAGAGCATTCATACTGTAATCCCCTTAATCTGGCATCCTGCATTAATTCCTAGACCCCATTTTTAATTTCTACATCTGGCTATAACATTTCAAAAAAAGAAATATGTTTTCTGTAATGTTTCTTCTTGGTTAATAAAGATGTTTAACGTGTCTCGAATATGTTCAAAGGAAAGGGAAGTTGAGAAAAGTACAAGAAACCAAAGAGAAATGGGCAGAATAAATTGATACAAATTAAATATACAGAGATAGCAGACAGGATCATATTGTCTTAAAGAAAAAAAAAAACAGCTAAAGTGGAGTAAGGGGAAATCCCAAAATCTTGTCTGGGCCAACAAGAAGTGCCTGCAGACATGACTTTGATGAATAGACTTTAGGCTGAAACCAAAGGAAAACAGAATCTCAAAGATAGGATTCTGGAGGTGAAGGAACCTCTTGACTCAACATTGAGAGACAGAACTTGGGAAGCCAGCAAGAAATGAATGACTGAGTTAACCAATAATGGAGTTAAATGAATGTACTAAGTGTGAAAAATAGTAGAACTTGTTGAGAATCTGGCTTTAAAAATAAGATGGTGCACCTGTAACTGATACACCTATGTGCACCAATGCTGTAAGAGGAGCTGACTCTGCTGTTTGCAAGGGAAGGAGCCCAATAGTGATAAGCCTAGGAAATGGGGACCCAGCCTAAGACGGGGAACATCAGAGAAGAAAAGTGTGATCCTCTGAGAGGTGGAAGAAAACTATGGACTGAAATATACAGGGAGCTTTCTGCTTTGTTGTTGGAGGAGATGGTTGTCTGTTGCTTAATGGGGAAGTGTTTCAGATCTCTTCATGCCAGAAAGCTTCCTGGAAATTCACATTCCTCTGCTCCCCTTTTACCCCCATCCTCTCTCCTGTCTCTTCTTCTTCCCTTCCCAATATACACCTGACCTCTCAGGCCCCATCTTCTGGTTTAGGCCTCCCCAGCTCTCCTTTTCAGGATATGCAAATTAGAGGCTCCTTTCCTAAATCATCCTGTTGGAAGAGAGGGCTCCTTGCTGCATTCATATTAAAATTTAAAGATGGGGAACAAAAAAAGAGAAAAAAACATAGCTAAATTAGTAATGTTCAGCCAGCATGATTTTGCCTTAATCTAGAACCATGAGCTTGACAGGGCTCAGAATAAATTAAAGTAGATGTGTCCATCACACCAGCAGATATATTACTACTAATCCCAGACCAGACGGCTAAAGCACATCATATCTGGCCCCCACACTGTTTCTGCCTTAACCTGCCTCTAATTGCTCTGGGCATGGCACCTGCATACCTCTGTCCTCTGAGGAGGTGCCCCATGTTCCTTTGGTTTCTGCTCCTGCTCTGGAATAGGCCAATGCCGAGTGTCCCTTTATACAGGAGCTGAGTTAGAACAGAGCCGGGAATCTGGGGTTTGCATATTATTGGAGAAGGGGAAGATGCAGCGAGTATGATAGGAAGAGGACCAGCAGAGGGTCATGAGGTGAGGCTTTTGTGTCAGCTCCTGCACTGAAAGGCTGGAGGGGATTAGATGAGATAATTTAGGTGAAAGTAACTAATCTCACTCCTGACACATAGTAAGTTCAGTGAATGCTACCTTCTTCCAATAGCACCTATCATTTGATTGCCTACTCTGTGTCATGCACATTTTCTATTTTTTTAAGTATATGTAAGTAATACTTGCTAGCTGTTTTGAAAAAAAAAAAAGCCCAACACAGAAATTTATAATTTAAAAGTAAAGGTATCTTTTTAAATATTTTTTTATTTTTCAGTTACCATCAACATTCAATATTATTTTGCTTTCAGGTGTACAGTATAGTGGTTAGACATTTATAAAACTTATAATATGATCCCCCTACCAGATAAGTCTACTACTCATCGACACCATACATAGTTATTACAATATTATTGACTATATTCCCTATGCTGTACTTTACATTCCTATGACTATTTCGTAACTGCAAATCTGTTCTTCTTAACTCCTTCACTTTTTTCACCCATCCGCCTAACCCACCTCCCATCTGGTGACCTATCAGTTTGTTCTCTGTACCTGAGTTTGTTTCTGTTTTGTTTGCTCCTTTCGTTTTTTAGATTACATATACAAGTAAAATCATATGGTATTTGTCTTTCTCTGTCTGACTTATTTCACTTAGCATAATACCCTTTAGGTCCATCCATATTGTTGCAAATGGTAATATTTCATTCTTTTCTTATGGCTGAGTAATAGTCTATTGTATATATGTACATCTTCTTTATCCAGTCATCTATCATGAACAATTATTTTGTTTCTGTATTTTTGCTATTATATATTAAATGTCCTTCTCTGTCTCTTGTTATAGCCTTTCTTTTAAAGTCTATTTTGTCTGATATAAATATTGTTACCCCAACTTTTTTTATTTCCATTCGTAGGAAGTATCTTTTCCCATCCCTTTGCTTTCTGTCTGTGTGTGTATGTCTGATCTGAAGTGGGTCTCTTGTAGGCAACATATGTATGGGTCTTGTTTTCCTCTTCATTCAGCCACCCTATGACTTTTGATTGGAGCCTTTAATCTATTTACATTTAAAGTAATTATTGATAGCTCTATAATTACTACCATTTTTACTATTCATATTTTTCATCTTTTTTCTTCTTCTTAATGAACACTTCTTTGACATTTCTTGTAATACTGGTTTGGTGGTAATGAACTCCTTAAGCTTTTTCTTGTCTAGAAAGACCTTTATCTCTCATTTAATTTAAGTGGTAGCCTTGCTGGGTAGCATAATCTTGGCTGTAGGTCCTTGCTTTTCATCATTTTGAATATTTTGTACCAATCCCTCTGGCTCACAGAGTTTCTGTTGAGAAATCAGCTAACAATCATATGGGGAGCTCCCTTGTAAGTAACTATTTTTCTTGTGCGGCTTTTAAGATTCTCTTTTTGTATTTAACTTTTGGCATTTTAATTATGATGTGTCTTGGTGTGGGCCTCTTTGAGTTCATCTTGTTTAGGACTCTGCGCTTCCTGGGCTTATATGTCTATTTTCTTCACTAGGTTAGGAAAGTTTTCTATCATTATTCCCTCAAATACGTTTTTAATTCCTTGCTCTCTCGCTTCTCCTTCTGGTACCCCTATTGTGTGAATGGTGGTACACTTGATGTTGTCCCAGAGGCCACTTAAACTATCCTCATTTTTTAAATTCTCTCTCTCTCTCTCTCTCTCCCCACACACACACACACACACAAACACACACACACTTTTTTTTTTTTTTTGCTGTTCTGATTAGGTGTTTTCCATTACCTTGTCTTTCAAATTGCAGATTCGATTCTCTGCTTCACATAATCTTCTGTTGATTTTATCTAACGTATTTTTCATTTCAGTTATTATATTCTTCGTTTCTGAATATTTTTTTAATGGTCTCCATCTCTTTGTGTAAGTTCTCACTGAGTTCATCTATTCTTCCCCTAAGTTCAGGAACAACCTATAACCAGTGTTTTGAACTCTGAATCTGGTAGATTGCTTGTCTCAATTTTGTTTAATTCTTATTTTGGAGTATTTTCTGTTCTTTCATTTGGGAGATGTTTCTTTGTTTTCTCATTTTGGCTGCCTCCCTGTGTTTATGTGTTAGGTAGATCTGCTATGTCTCCCATAGCAGGGTGGCTTTATGTAGTAGGTTTCCTGTGGGGCCTAGTGGTGCAGATTCCCTGGTCACCTGAACTGGGTGCTTCAGGGGTGTTCCTGTTTTGTGGGTTGTGTGTGCCCTCCAGTTGTATTTGAGCCTTAATTGCTATTGACATGTCAGTGGGTTGAATTAACCCTGAGGCTGACTGGCTGTGAGGACTGACTATGACTACAAGTGGACAAGTTGTTGTGCAGGAGCTGACCCCATGAAGCAAGACTATCGTGCCTGCCAAGGCCACCTTTTGCGTGTGTTTGTAGGGCTAATTGGGTGGTGCTCTGGTGTGATCTGAAGCTGGCCACTAGTTGTGTTGGTTCTGGGGCCTTTTGAGAGGGGCTCTAAAGCAGGCCCAAATCAGCCACTTCCTGTGTCTAGCCCAGGGCCACCTGGTACAAGCTACAAAGTGACTTGCAGTTGATAGCTGCCTGTGCGAGGCTTGGAGGCACCTAGGAGAAGCTATGCTGTGAACTGAAGCCAGCTGCCACTAATATCAGGTTTGAGGACGCTTAGCAAGTATAGGGCATACTGAGGTTAGACTCTGTTTGTTTGGGGTTTGTGGATCTTTGAGAGATTTTAGAAAAATCCACACTTTGGATCAAGGCCCGCAGTTTGTGAGGAACAACTGCTGAACAAAGTTGGGACAGTTCTTGGTTTGGGTAGGGCAGGGCCTCAGAGAATCGCCAAGATGGGGAGAGCAGTTTTACAAGATTCTGATGTGGTGGTGCCCATGTGCACCTGCTGGCTATGTGTGGGGAGGACTCAACAAAGGAACAATAGCACCTGCCAACACTGGAGAGAGCTGCCCTTCCAGCCCTCTCCCTCAAACGAGACAATTCAATTTTTCCCTGTATGTCCCTGGAGATTTTTGAGCTGCTGTCCCTTCACTAAAGCTTAGAGTGAGTGTTTGTGGTAAGTGAGTCTGTTCTTGGGCCCTTTAAGAGAACACCTAGGTCCACAGCAGTCCTCTGTCTCACCTGGACTGAATCCCTGCTGATTTTCACAGCCAGTTGTTGTGAAGATTCCTGTTCCAGGCACTGTGCTCCATGCTGAGGAGACTAGTGTGGGGATGGAACCCCTCACTCCTTGGGGGTGACCTCAACAGCCAAGATATCCCTCCCAATTCTTAATTGTCACACATGGGTGTGAGACCAGTTTGTTTTGCATCTCCGCTCTTCCTACTAGTCTTGATGTGGCTTCTTCTATATGTCCTTAGTTATAATTTTGTTCAGCTAGTATTCAGGTGGTTCTCAAGGGTGATTGTTTCATAATTTTGAGAAGGTCTCTAAAGCAGATCTAGATCAGCCACTTCCTGTGTAATTTTGATATGATCATGGAGGAGGTGAGCACAGTGTTAACCTACTCTGCCATCTTGACCAGAAGTCCTAAAGGTATTTGTTTTTGAGATATAATAGACATATAATATTATATTAGTTTCAGGTGTACCACATAATGATTCATATTTGTATATATTGAGAAACAATCACCACACTAAGTCTAGTTAATTCTGTGACCCTACATAATTACACAATTATCATGTTTTGGCACATCGCCACACCCAATGCTATCCTTGGGGCTAATCACTATTAAAAGCTTGGTATGGGTGTGTTTCATATAGATATACACATATGCGTGTGTGTGCGTGTGTGTGTGTGTGTGTATATGCATATATGTATATGTGTTTATGTGTGTCTTTATATCATTTGTATCATATTATATACATACATCATTATGTAATTTTTTCAAAATGTAATACATTGTCAACATTTTTATATGACAGTAGCTATTGCTTTATTTTATTTTTAAGTATTATATAGCATTCCATTGGGTCAATACATCATAATTTATTGTTTTTAATTATAGAATTATATGGGGTTTGAATTTTATAGCCATATATTAAATTGTGCAAAAAACAGTGACTCATATTTTTAAAACTCAAATTAATTTATATTTTAATTCTCCATTATGTTTGGCAACAGAAAATATAATCTTGTCAATTTCAGTAAACTCACTTCAGGATCCAGTCATTTCAGATTTAAACTCAGTCAATTCCGAATTTCTTCCTTTTGAACCCTTCTTCTCAGAGTTGCATTTACATTCTGGGGCTCATATAGCCTTATGATTGGCACAGACCCTCTTAATCTGTGTCCAGTCTTGATATTACACCCTCTGAAATATTCCTCATATCCTTGGGTGTTGATCTTTGTCATCTGGCCCAGTGACAGCTGCTAAGATATCCACAGTTCCCCTTCTTCAGCTCTTAAACCTCCCATTTCACCCATACTCTTCTGGCCTCAGAAGATTGGGTAGGGGTGAAGGTTTAGGTTCTCAGTCCTTCTCCCAGGCCTGGGTCAGACTTTCTGCCTTTTTTTTTACCCAGCTGCCATTTAATGTGCATGCTGGCTCAGGGAACTTTCTTCTGCTACCTTGAGGGCTGCCCTTAGACAGTACAGCATGTGTTCTGTCTTTTCATGGATCCTCCAAACCTGTATGAGGTTTCAGTAATTCTACCCTCCCCTTAAGGCTTCATCTGGGGTGGCATGGAGGCTGTGTGTACAGCCTCTCTCTGAAATCTATACCACTAGCTCTCCCCTGTTCTCCTCTCTGCATTCTCTGGGGCTGTCATAAGCCCTCTGGGAACTGTCCAGTGAATACTGCCTTAACAATTCTTCTTTCCCTGGTTACCATTGTGCTGTTATTAATATATACTTTTGTGTTTTGATTTGCCACATTTAAACCTTATCTATTTACCACCCTCCAACACACAAAAAAAGAATTTATCACTCTTGATTTTAATTTTAATGGTTATATATTTTTGTTCTTTCTACTGGATGCCTCTCTGACTAAATAATGTATTTAAATATCTCATTCTTGATTTATTAAAGTAGACATCGTTTATTGACTCCTTATAGTAAAATTTGAGGCTAATAACTCACTTTATCTTCTACTTTTTCTTCTCCTTTCATGTCCTAAGTTTTGTTAATTATATTATTATTTTCATGTTATCAAGGTAACAATCATATTCTATTCTGTAACTATACTTTCTTCTTCTTTTCTCTTTTTGCTGTTCTTTTATGTAATAGTTGGTTCAAAATTGAAATCAGTAAGTCACATTTACAATATTATGGTTATAGAAATGTTCTTTCAGTAGAACCAAGCAAGGTGATTGAGCCCATAGAATAGAAAATGTAATTAAGTGTCAAGGTCTAATGGCTCCTGTTCCACTTTCTTTCTAACTTCTTCACTCCTCTGAGTCATAATTCTGACACTTCTAAGAATAATCCCATTATTTCTTTTATCACCTGATATTCTCTATCCTGGTTCTTTTTTATTTTACTTGATCTTGTTGACGTATTATTTTATAAGTACATATGATCTTGCCTATCCAGAAAGGCTGTATTTTACTTTAACACTTGAATGAGTTTGGCTGGTTATAGAATTCTAGGTTCAAAAAATTTCCCTTCGGCTCAGCTTTTCTGATATTTTCTTCTCAGATATTGCTCCAGTATATTTTGACATCCAATGTTGCTGATGAGGCCTGGTATCATTGTTTCGAATTCTTTTTCAGATAATCTCATTTCCATGTTGTTTTAAGATTTTATTCCCTTAGCCACAATATTCTAAAATTTCATCAGGTATTGAGGTATGAGTCTTCTCCTCCTCTGTCTTTTTTAAGAAGTCTAATGGATCAGTTTTTTCCATTTATGTTTAATGCTTTTTGTGCCTTGTATAAAAAATCTTTGACCCAGAGTTCTGTTCAAGAATTTATAACCTAGAATAATGAATGTATTCTATTATTTTTTGGCCCAGAATCTTGATTGTTTTATTTTCCATATTTAGGTTTATCATTTATTTCAAATTAATTTTCATAAGCATTTTAAGGTAGAGACTAAGATTTCTTTTTTTCCATGTGGATATTTAATTGACCTAGCACCATTTGTTAAAAAAAATCATTCTCTTCCCCCTCTGAATTGCAATGGAAACTTTGTTAAAAATAGATGACCATATATGTCATATATGCAGAACTGTTTCTGGACTCTGTATTCTATATCATTGGCATATTAATTCATATTTAAATACCACATTAATTACTGTATATTTATAATAAATAATGTCTAGTAGTGCAAGTGCTCTAACTTTGTTCTTTTTCAATATTGCATTGAATATGCTAGGTCATTTGATTTTCTATATAAATTTTAAAACAGGGTGTTGTTTTTACTAAAAATACAATTCTGGGGTCATACTGCATCTATAAATCACTTTGGACATATTTTATATCTTAATAATATCAAGTCTCCCAGTCCATGAACCTGGTATACTCTTTCATTTATTTAGGTCCCGTTAAATTTCTCTTGGTAATGTTTTATAATGTTCAGTCTAGATGTCTTATACATTTTTTTACTGGATTAATTTCTAGATATTTGCTGTTTTGTGGTAGTGTTAAATTATTTTTGTTTTCCACTATTTTTACTAATGGACAATAATTCAATTAAGTTTGATATATGTTCCTTGTATCCCGTAAACTTGCTTAATTCACTTATTATATACAATTGTTTTTTTAAAATGTTCTTTAGGATTTCTACTCACAATCATGTCATCAGTGAATAATGACAGTTTAATTTCTCCTTTTCTAAAATTGATTGTTTTCACACTTTATTTAAATAGATAGGACCAGCACTATAGTGTCAAACAAAAGCAGTAGTTTGAATATCCTTGTTTTTTATTTTTACTAAGAGAAAAACATTCACTGCTGTATTATTTAAGTATCATGATATTGCAGGCTTTTGTAAATATTCTTTATTAAGTTAATGAAGTTCCCTTCATTTCTAATTTGCTGGAAGTTCTTAAAATCATAAACAAAATTTTATCAAATATTTTTTACAACTATTAGATAATTATATAAACTTTCTCTTTGTTTCTGAAATAAGGTCATTTGCATTGATTAATTTTAAATGTTAACTAACCTTTTATCTTGGAATACATTCCACTTGAGATAAATTAATATTTTTATATACTAATGAATTTTTGCTATTTCCTTTGGTAGGTTTACATCTGTTCTTAGGAGTTATTAGTATATAATTTTCTTTTATTGCAATGTCTTTATTAGATTTCTGTATAAAGGCTATTTACAAAAAGTGTTGGGAAGTGTTTCTTTTGTCTTTATTCTCTGAATTGGCATATCTATCTCTTTTTTTAATTGTTGGAAGAATTCACTAGCGAAGTAACCTGAGCCTGAATATTTTCCTTGTGTAAATATTTACAATTACTAATGATTTAATTACTTCAGTAAGTATATCACTATTTATATTCCCTATTTCTCCTTATGAAAGTTTTAATAAGTTGTGTTTTTTAAGGAATTAATTTTGTGTAAATTATAGGTGTATTGTCATAAAAATATTTCTAATATCTTCTCATTTTTTGATGTTTCAAAAAAGTAATGATGTTTCTTTTTCTTTATAATAATAATTTGTGTTTTCTCTCTTATTTGTTTTATTAATATTTACTGTGGGTTTGTCTATTCTATTAATTTGTCAAAGAACTAACCCCTTGACTTTGTTAATTTTCTCTTTTATGTCTGTATTCTTGCATTGACTTTTTGTTAAATCAATTATTTTATTTTTTCCATTTTCCTTGGGTTTGATTCTACGTTCTTTTTCTACTTATTGAATTCAAAACTTACATAATTATTTTTTAGACATTCCGCTTCTCTAATAAATGCATTTAAAGCTATGCATGTTCCTTCAAAGCATTGCTTTAGCTGCATTCCACAAATTTAATTTGTCATATTTATTATTATTCAGCTCAAATTATTGTGTAATGTCCATTGTGATTCTTCTTTGAGCCAAGAGGGTTTTTTAAGAGTATTTTGCTTTTGTCTATAATTTCTCAAGCATTTGGAAATATTATATCTTTTTGTTGTTGATTTCTAATTGAATACTCAGCGATCAGAGGAAATATGCTATATAATCTCAATTTTTTGGAAATTTACTGAGATTCTCATTTGACCCAGGACATAGTTTATTTTATTAAATTTCCATGTCCATTTGAAATAAAATGTATATTTCTTAGTTGCTGGATGTAATGTTCTATACTGTCAAGTTGGTCATGTTGGCTAATTATGTTTATGAAATCTCCTATATTCTGTTTTTCCATTTACTTTTACATGAGTTACTGAGAAAGGTTTGTTAAGATTTCCAATCATGGTTATATATTTATCTCCTTCTTCATCTAGTTCTACCAACTTTGGCTTTATATATTTGGAAACTGTTATTGAGTGCACACAAATAAGCAATATTTTACTATCCTATTGAGTTGGCCTTCATATTATCACAAAATATATCTTTTTATATTTTATAATACCTCTTGCTTTAAAGTGTACTTTACTTGATATTAATATATTTATACCAGCTTTCTTTGAGATAGTGATTACAAAGAATATCCTTTTTTATCCTTTTATTTTTCATTTTCAGTGGTTTTTAATGAAGAGTATCATTTATAAAAGGCATATAGTTGGGGTTTATTTGTTTATCTATTCTGACAAGCTTTGTCATTTAATTATATATTTAATGCTTTGCATTTATATTTATATTTTGTGTTCTATTTGTTCCATATGTTCTTTGTTTTTTATTCTTACTTTCTTGTTCCTTTTTATTTATTTATATTTTTGTTCTAAAAGACTAATTTTCTTTTTTTAATTTATTTATTTTCATTGTGGTGACATTGATTAATGAAATCCAGTAAGTTTCAGGTGTACAATTCAACAGTAAGTCATATATATATTGCATTATGTGTTCACAACCCATAGTTAGATTTTTTTCAGTCACCACATTTTGACCCCTTTTACCACATCTACCTCCCCCACCCTTCTACCCTCTGGTAACTACTAGTCTATTGTCCATGTCCATGAGTCTGTTTGTTTGTCCTGTTTGTTTGTTGCTTTTAGGCTATATCCCACATATAAGTGATATAGCATGGTTTTCGATTTTTTTTGTTTGACTTATTTTGCTTAGCATGATCATGTTGAGGTCCATCCATGTTGTTGCAAATGGCAGTATTTCATCTCTTCTTATGGTTGAATAATATTCCATTGTTTATATGTACCACAGCTTCTTTATTTAATCAGCTATTGTAGGACACTTCAGTTGCTTCCAGGTCCTGGCCACTGTGAATAATGCTGCAATGAACATCAGTGTGCAAATACCTTTTTGGATATAGATTTTCAAGTCTTTGGGGTGAATACCCAGTAAAGGGATTGCTGGACCATATGGTAGATCAATTCTTAGTTTCTTGAGGAGCCTCCATACTGTTTCCATATGGTTGTACCAATTTGCAGTCCCACCAGCAATGTATGAGGGTTCCTTATCTTTGCATCCTCTCCAATACTTGTTATTACTTGTCCTGTTGATAACAACTATTCTAACAGGTGTGAGATGGTATCTTACTGTGGTTTTGATTTGCATTTCCCTAATAGCTAGCAATGTTGAGCATCCTTTCATATGTTAGTTGGCCATTTGTATGTCTTCTTGGGAGAAGTATCTGTTCATGTACTCTGTCTACTTTTTTATTAGATTGTTTGGTTTTTTTGTTGTTGTTGTTATTGAGTTGTATGAGTTCTTTGTATATTTTGGATATTAGGCCCTTACCAAAGACATTGCTTACAAATATATTTTCTCATTCAGATTGTTGTCTCTTTACCTCATTGATGATTTCCTTTGCTGTGCAGAAGCTTTTTAGCTTGATGTAGTCCCATTCATTTATTTTAGCTTTTATTTCTCTTGCCTTTGAGGTCAAGTTCATAAAATCTTCTTTAAGTCCAAGGTCCATGAGTTTAGTCCCTACGTTTTCTTCTATGCAATTTATTGTTTCAGGTCTTATATTCAGGTCCTTAATTCATTTTGAGTTAATTTTGGTGTGTGATGATAGACAATAGTCTAGTTTCATTATTTTTCAGGTGGCTTTCCAGTTTTCCCAGCACTATCTATTGAATTGGTTTTCCTTTTTCCACTCTTGTTCCTTCCCAAGCCAATGAAGTTTATTTATATTTCCATTTTTCTCTCTTTTTTGTTGCTTTTTAAATTGTGTCTTTCATTGTGGAGACTTTTTAAAATTTATTTTATATTCTTTTAAATACTGAAGATTTTATCATTTGTCCTTCATTTATTATAGTGTACTTAAATTAGTAACTATACCACTTTTCCAACAAAGCAATAAACATAACAATTTAGCTCCATGAATTTTTCCTTAGTTTATCTGTGCTATTGTTGTACAATAGTTTACTTTTATATAAGTTTTATGTCTGACAAGACACTTTTATTACTGTTGTTTTTAAAAGTCAATATTAATTTAGATTTGTTTATTTATCCTTTTTAGTGATATTTATTCCTTTCTAATATTATGGGCTTCTAAATACCCAAGCATGCTTTTAGCCTTTCATTTTTTCCTAAGTATTTACTACAGTATAGGTCTGCTGAAAACGAAGTCTTTTAGTATTTTATATTAAAACATCTTTATTTTCCTCTTATTTTTAAAGGATATTTTCAATAGAGTATACGATTCTAAGTTGGCAGTTCTATTTCTTTGTTTTATCATCTTAAATATGTCATACTGATGTCTTCTGGCTTTTATAGTATATGTTGAAAATCAGCAATCTTGTCCTTTTGTTGTTGTTGCTCTTATATGCTCTTTTAAAAAAATTTTTAAGATGTTTTTCTTGTCTTTGCTTTTTCAGTGTTTTTACTATTATGTGCCTACACATTAAGTTTTTAAATTTATTTATTCTGCCTAAGCTTTCACTGGATTTGGAAAATTCTTATTTGTTATTTTTTCAAATACTGCATCAGTGCCATATGCATACTCATTTCTGGCACAACAAGTACATATATATTACACCTTTACATCATGTTCTACATGTCTCTTATGCTTTTGCCAGAAAGAGAATTCCAGACTTTTGCACTAGGAAAAGAAACTCAATTATATAAAGATGGTTTTGCTGAGTTGGAAGACATAAATGGGATTTCTAGGAGGCCAAAGTGGTTGGAATTTTCAGGACATAGTATTGAAGAGGAGAGGGCTATGCTGAAGGAGCACTTCAGGAATCTGCACAGGGATATTATTGATTTCTTAGCCAAATACGAATTACAAATGTATGAAGTGAAACTCCATGAAGCTGGGAAAATGACAACTTTTAGGTTATCAAAGCTAAAAAGATTTTTAAAGTAAGCTAAAAATTTTATAATTCACATAAGGCTTGGAGGCAAACCCAAGAAAACAAGCTCACAATTCGACAACTCAGAGCAGACTCTCTCTTAGAGTTTGCCTGCACTTTTCTCTTAAGTGTGTACTTTTGCTTTAATAAAACTTGTGCTTTGCTGCTTGCTGTTTATCATGCCCTTGAATTCTTTCTCACAACATAAGACAAGAACCTGGTCACCAGAGTTCCAGGTCAGGATCTCCCTTTGGATTCTTGCCTTATTGAGTTCTCCGGCATTACTGAAGAGGCTTAGTTTTAGAATTTGTTAAGCAGGTTTACCTCATTTTGTACTACTCTTAGGGTGTAGCTATGACTCCTAACATTTGACACTTAATACTAGGACATGGCCATTCTTGGGTCTTGAATGACAGCCTATGGAATTTACCAAGATATCATCATTCTGTTTATATTAGAATCTCAACCTTTACCTCCTAACCTACAGCTATTCTTTTGGAGTCTCTCCCTGTGCATGAATAGTTTAATGAGGTATATCAGTAATGAGAAGACAAATTAAAAGAAATTATTGAAGGAACAAGAGAAATTTTATATAGATTTCTGGGACTCATCTGCAGGTCTCTTCTTACCTGTGACCCAACCTCACAATTGCCAACTCTCTTGGTAGATCTAAACTCTGATTTGTCTCTCTGAGACTACCACTCTCTGCTCAGGCTTTCCACACCTCAATATGGGAAATGACCTCAGGGAGAAAATAAGTATAAATGATGGGCTCATCACATAAGCATTCTTTCTGCCTGACTATTATTTCTGCCCAGGTTGTTCTCCAATGCCTATAAACAAAACTTTTATGTATTTTTGTCCAGTTTTTATAGTTGTTTATGGGAGGGTAAATCCAATACCAGCTACTTCTTCATGGTTGGAACTAAAATTTCCAAGTGGATTTTTAAATCTATTTTGCTTGCATTTAAGGAATAAACAGAATTAACCACAGAAAAAACAGATAATTAAGAGAACAGATAATAAGAATGAGGTACATCTATAATGAGAAGACAAATTAAAAGAAAACTTGGAAATATAAACTTTATTGCTAATATATGTCTTTTTTTGGCTATGGAGATTATACTGCCATTATTCTTTGATTACATTTTTCTCTGTTTTCCCTAGTCTTTCAGGAAATTCTTTTATTTAAATGCTAGACCTCACTTCACTAAGTCTCAAGTTTTCTATAAGATTTTCCATTTTTTACTTTCTGCTCTTCTACATTATAGCTTATTTCCTTGATTTTCACCTTTAAATTAACCAACTTTGTCTTCAACCATGTTTGTTCTATTATTAACTGGTTTATTAATTTTTAAGTTAATAATAATATAGATTCCATATTTCCTCTTTTTATTTTTTGATTGCATCCTTTTATGGTTGCAATAACCTCTCAAGTGTATATAAAATTCTATTCTGCTCTCTTTATCATTTCTGTTTCATCAATGGTCAGCTCTTCAGCTTGTTCACCTGTACCTTCATTTCTATTTTAGCTGTTACTCCTGTATCTAGCAGCTGTTTATTAATATTTATGAATGAAGAACTCTGTACATTAGTTTAGTAAGCTGGTGTATGTTTCATGAGCCTCATCTTCATACCTGCTGTTGGGCACTAGGAAGAATGACTGCAGATGCTGGTAAGGAGAGTTCTTTGCAGGATATGCTGGTAAAGAGTAGTCAAGCAGGGGATAATGAAACTCCCCAAAATAAAGAGGACACCACTCTGGAGACTGAGCCATTTGGGAAGTGTTCTTTTTTTTTAAGTGGCACTTTTTTCTCTCTACTCATTATCAATTCCGTTTTATATTTAAGCTCAAATACTCTCACTAGGTGGTTTCTAGACCCCGTAAGTGTTTTTGTTATCTGTCAGACAATGTTTTGTGGGCAATTCAGACTCCAGTCTGTGGCGATCCCAGTGAATTTATAAGGTAGGAGGTTATTGAGCCCTAGGGTAAAGAGACCAGGCATTGGAAAACACAGTCAATAACTCCTCATCCTAAAAACAATTAATCAGTTCAGCACTTTGCCTATCACTCACAAAGAAAGGCAACTTCAGAAAGATACAATGATGGTAAGGGTGGGAAGCAATATCCAAGAGTTAGAGTGTACAGCTTTTTATATCAGCTCCTCACAAGCACAGTTTTTGTATTCCACTAATTTTACCCCTCAGGACAACTGGACTAAAGCTGTGAGTAGCCCTAGGTATTGTGCAAGAGTTTTCTAAGGCAATGGTAGAAAGAAACAAGAGCAGAACTTTCTCAGTTATTTTCCTATTTTATCTGCCTACAGCATCACCTGAGTCTACTATCTTGGTGTTTCTTTTTATAGTACTTCAAAATTGATTTGGGCGGGGAGGAAGAGAGTGCAAGGAATCTAGGCAGTTGGCCTATTCTAACATCTTGAAAGGCCCAGAGCATCTTAAGAGCCAGTTCCTGACTAGTGTATCAGATTTCATCTGAAAGCCAAATGAGGTGAAGTCAATGGTTTGGGGCTAGGGCTGGTACCACTGAGATTGTGGGTGACCAATACCACTAAGGGATGTAAAAAATAACCCCAAGCTTAGAATAGTCTAGGGTGTGTCCTGAGTTTGCAAAGTCCTTGGGGAAAAATAGCCTCATGAAATAGACTGAGCCTAGAATTTATATCTAGCCTCCTGCGTTTTAGGGATGGGGATGGAGATAGTTGGTTTACCTCTCTTTACTGAAGTCTATCCAACTACACAATGGAGTTAGGAGATATTTGGAGGGTGGGAATGCTGAAGAAATATTTCTTGGTTCCTTGCATATTCAGTCACAAATAAAATTATAGGGTCACAATCTCTTTAGAACTTTACAAGTTGTGGTGAACCGTTAACATTTAATGTCTGTCAAGCAACCTCTTGACTATTTGTGAGATTTCCTCTTGTATTTATTCTCATTATGAAGTTGGACTTCACTTCTCTCCCACAAGAGGAGTTTAAAATGTCTCATCTTTCATTTCTCCATTTCTTGGCAACCATAGTGCAGGCAGGTGAATAAGCTCAGCAGATCAGAGACTTTTGCCCTGGAATTTGACATTTGAGAGCATCACAATATGATGATGGAGTGGTTAAGATTCTATCATGAAGTTAACAGTGATGGCAGCAGTAGTGACAAGAGCAATGTCCTAGACAGTTCTCCTTACAGAATGGTTATTGTGCTTCTTTCTCCTTGGCCCACTATAGGGACCTCAGTTCCAGTTTGTTACCTGAGATTGGTCTTCCATCCTGTTTCTGTCATTTCTGACAAACTTCTAATGAAACATCATTTTGTTAAGATAGCAAAAATTAGTTTCTATTTCTTGTAAATGACAGCATACCAACTGATAAGAATTCACATTCAAATTGAGAGACAGCAAATCACAGTGGTTGAAAACATGGACTCAGGAACCAGACTACCTGAATTTAAATCTCCAACTTTGCCACTTACAAATTACGTGTATCCTCTATGTGTATCCATTCCTCATTTTTAAGTGTGGAGGAAAATAGTGCTGTTTTTATTGGGTTGTTTGAATGCTCAAAGAGTTAATATAGGAAAACCTCTCAGAACTGTTCTTGGCACATAGTAAGCACATTGTAATTAACACACCTCCAGTAAATTATGGAAAAGTTGGGATTGGATATCTAGTCTAGATAAGTCAGAAAGCAATTAATGTTTCATTAATATTACAGGATAGAATTCTATTTTATGGCACACAGTAGCAAAAAAGTTAAAGTAGTACCTTTAGTCATCCACAATAACATGCTCAAGGAAAGCAAAGCTGGGGATACTGTTGTTCCTGCTAATCCAAGGACTACAGGGTAAGGGGGTTACTTATCTTGGCAGTCGATGATTTTTTTAAAGAAAACAATGCACTTAAGATTCTAATTTATCAGGATTTCTATGAACAATATGAAAGAATCTCTTTCTCAATTGCATCTTTAGGATTTAGAGAAGTAAAAAACAGATTTATCAGAGAGTTTTTCTTCTTTCAGATTGCCAAAATGTGACATTTGCTGAAGTAAACAAGTCGTAATGTCTCTTCAGTCGAGCCTCTGTTCAGGAAAGAAGAGAACATTGAAACACTGGATTAGATATATGTGGCAGGGTTTGGAAATGTCTTGTTATCCAGGACCCTACCTATCACTGAACTTTCCATGCCCTTGAAAATAACTTTCCTGTGCCTATGACTGAGAGAGAGATCCTATAACAATAAGCTAATTTCCCTTTTGATCTATGCTTTATACCTCTGCCCCAACCCTTTTTTCCTCCAAAGCTGTAATTAAATTAGATCACAGCATACTCTAAAAAGAAAACAATAAATCTAATCAAGGAAGAGACTTATATCAAAATAATTGCAGTACTTTGTTAATTTATATCTGCAAAATTATTTCAAGTGCAAATGAGAATGAATTTAGAAGATCCTCATCAAATTGGAAAAAATATAACAATCAATATGGATAAATTTACCAAAGATCCCTGTTTTTGTGTTTGCTGATATAGGCAAAAATTGTTTGTATAACTGGTCAATGTACACCTTGTGTTCAGTGCTGACCCTCATTAAATATAATTGAGATACCAGAAACATTTTGGCCTAATGTAGATAAAGGAATTTGAATTTGGGAGGATATAGGAAGTCTGGTTAATCGCAACGTACTCACTCACTCCCTAAGTCCTTGGACTGGTGGGGGGGGGGCGTGCAGAAAAAACTCCCCTCACTGAAATCTTGAGATAGATATTGGTAAAGAAAGTGAGAGCGTCTTTAAAAAACACTTTGATGGCTGTTCTATGTAGTCCAGAGCTGTTAAGGAAGGTGCTGTGGTTAAAAAGGGCTCCCTTGGTTTCAAAGGGATGGAAGGAGTTCAGGATGGGGAAAAAAAATGTAGAGGAGCTTTACTGGCAGAGACAGAATGAGCTTGATTACCATAACAAAAAGAAGTATCATCATGGCAAACAGAATAGATTAATCCACAAGGTTTATGCGGTGGTTATCATTAATGTTGGTTGCTCATGGCCTTCTTTAACTGTAAGGATTGGTTCCCCCAATGAATTAGATGTGCTATACTAATAAAATGACCCCCTAGTGTCAGAAGCTTAGCACTTAAAAGTTTATTTCTCATTTACACAAAGTCTGCTACAGATCTGAGTGACTCTCTAGGACTATTGATCATTCTGTGACTTAGAACTTAGCCTGCTTCATTCTTGTTATCTGATCACAGTTTCCATGGTAAGGGAAGAAACTATATGGAGAAGTCATACCTGTTCTTCTAGGCTTAAGGCCAGAGGTTACACATATTACCCCTGCTCACAGTCCATAGAGCAGAGCTAGTCATATGGCACCACTTAACTGCAAAGGGGCAAGGAAGTAGATGAACCAGATAGAACATTTGTGAACATTACTTTCTCTACTATAGATATTAAAGTCCCACTTTATGAATATAACTGAATAACCAGAGGCCTGACTTCAATTGCTACCAATGCTATGGTGGTCATGATCCTTTACCTAATTCCTAGACTCAAGTTAAAAAAAAAACAGAAACTATTGAATTAAGAAAAGACTGAGTACACTTGAGGAAAGTTCCTGCAAAAATATCCAAGTGCATGCTTATTATCTTCCTCCTATCTTTCTCCAGAGGTATCTGTGGATATTTAACCTCTGAGAAAGGTAAATATCTAAATCTTTATATTTATTGCATATTAGTTCTAAACTGATACTACTGCTTGGATACTCAGAATACCACAGTGATCTAACAGTCAGAATTGAAGCTGATGCAAGACAGGTAGAAAATGGAGTTTTGACCTGAGTCATAGTAGTAGACCAATGGGAATCAAAAAAACATGGCAATTAATGAAAGTAATATACTCAGCAATAATCCATTCTCAGTCCCTTTTACCAATGGAAGGAAGAAATCATGGGGGAGAGGGACAAGAGGAAGCCTCTATACTTTCTGCTTGCTACCAAAATAATAAATTAAAATAGAAACCACATCCTTATGAGAATCATAGAAATCAGTGTTACCATCGAATACTTGGAAAAATGCAAAAGTGGTGATTTCAATTCACAGACTTTTTTTTTTTTTTTTTTTTTGGTTTACCCTGCCAAGGATAGATGAACCTTGGAAAATAGCAGTGGATTATTGTGAGCTTAATAATGTATAACTCTAACTGCAGGTGCTTTTCCTTTCATGGTCTTCTTATTAGAACAAATCAGTACAGCCCTTGATATTGAGTATGGAGTTATTAATCTGACAAATGCTTTTTTTCTCCTCGATTTCCAACAAATAGAGGACACTAAAAGCAATTTTCTTTCACATGATGTGACAAGTGTACACCTTTATGACTTTCTCAAAAATGTCTCAACTTTTCTTTTACCAGTATATCTCTTATTCCATTTTGCCTAGAAAGAGTGATGAGGTGAGTTAAGGATCTAGGTGGTTGCTAATAGCTTCACAAAATGGTTAAGGAGTTGGAAGGATTTATAATATCAATTTTTGAGGATTGATATTATAATATTGAGTCTCATGTGAATAATTGTTAAAGTTTCCTACTACAGAAATCATAAATATATTTGATGGCTTCCTTCTCCAACAATAGTGCCTGCTTATGGTGGAAAAAATAATGGCCCTCCAGAAGTGCCCATGCCTTAATCTCTAGAGCCTGTGAATATATTATGTTACTTAGCAAAAAGAAGTTTTCAGATAGATGTCTTTAAGGTTTTGAATCTTGAGATGGGAAGATTGCTCTGTATTACCCTCATGAGCCCAATCTAACCACACGAGGCCTTAAAAGTTGAGAACATGTCCTTGAAGAAGAATCTGAGCCATGTAACAGAAGAGTCAGGAGAGATTCAAAGTAGAAGGAGCTCAACCCATGATTGCTGGCTTTAAAGGTAGATAAACTGGAGCCCCATCTAAGGAATATAGGAGCCTCTAAATGCTGAGAACACAGCCCTCAGCTAACAATCAGCAAGGAAAGGAGGGACCTCAGTCCTACACCTCAAGGAATTAAATTCCATCAACACTTTGAACAAGCAAGGAAATGTATTCTCCCCAGGGCCTCTATAAAGAAATAGATCACTGACTGCCAACACTTTGATTTTAGCCATGTCAGACTTCTGACCTACAGAACTGTGAAATTATAAATTTATATTGTTTTAAGACACCAAATTTGTGGTAATTATTTATTGCAGCAATAGAAAACTAAAACATTACTCAGCGTTCTCATGAAGAAAGTAAAGTTGATGTTTGGATTCTATTCTTCAGAGTACAGTCTATGTTCTGAATAAATGAACAATATATAGTGCTATTTCACACATGGAACACCAGGTCCATGTAACCAAGAGCTGACAGGAACAAAGACTAAGAACAAGGCTTTTTCTTCATCAATTTGTAGAAACAACAACCAACAATCCTAGCCCCTGATGTGGCATCATATTTTAAAGTGAACAGCTAGCATCCTATTGACAGGATGATTACATTGAACCCTTTCATTATGAAGGAGCAATGAGTTACCCATCCTTTGAAAGAGATAGTTACTCTGGTTTAGATCTTTTTTTCTTAACATTATTTTGTCACATGCCATCTGTGGTCTAAATAATGCCTTATATATCATTACAACAGCCCACAGGATATTATTTTTAATCAAATAATCAAAATATCAATAATATAATAATTAATATTTTTACAGAATAAAATTAAGGCAATGGGTCAATATCCATGGCCATAGCAGTGCCCATCACCCAGAAGTGGACGGCCTTATAGAATAAGAATATGGGTCTTTGTAAAGATCAGTACAGTTGTGTGAGAATCTTGGAAGATTGGAGTACACTTTGAAAGATAAACTGTATGCTTTGAATAAGCAACAAATATATGTTGATATTTCTCCCATTAATGAAATTTCAGGGCCCAGAAATGAAGATGTGAAATTATATATGCATATAATGATGAGGGGTTCTACAGGCTCACAGTTATATCTAGTAATCTTCTTGATTATTTTTTGTTTGTTACCTGACCTCATAAGTGTGCTCTGCTTGTTTAATGCACAGTGATCATAGCTAATATTTAGCAAACATTTATGTGCCAGGCACTGTTCTATATGATTTACTTGGAATAACTCATTTAGTCATCATAGCAATTCTATGAGTAATTACTATATTGTCTACATTTTGTACCTTAAGAAACTGAGTGCAGAGCAGTGGTCAATGATGGAGCTGGAATTCACACACAGGCAGTTTACATTCAGTGTTCATGCCCTTAAACCACTATGCTACATTACCTCTCAATGGAAGTATGTTTCCATGAGGAAATATAAAAATTATTCCACCAAATCAGAAGTTATAATTGCCTCCTAGATGTTTTGTGCTTCTCATGCTCCTAAGAGAACATGAAAAAAATGATTTTGTAGTGTTAGATGGGATGGTTAATCTTCAGTATCAAGATGAAATAAGATTGCTGCTGCAAAAGGGCATCAGGGAAGAGATACAAATAAATTCAGGGACTCTCCTGGGACACCTACTGGTAGCATCACTTACAGTGGTAAAAGTTCATGGAAGTCTCTACCAGGATCATCAACAGCTTAGTTCCCTCAGAAATGAAGGCATGGGTCATATGCACCACCTCCACCATGAAAGAATCTCAACTAGCTGATGTGCTCTCCAAAGTTAAATGAAACATTAAATTGATAATAATGAAAAGAAGTCATAAAAATTAACTAAAGTGTCATAGCCAACTACAGGAAAAATAGATAGAGCTTTTATCTGTATTTCTTTATTTGTGGTGCAATAAAATGCTTTTCTTTTTTCTTTCTTTTTTTGTCATGATTTGGTATAATATACATTGGTGGTGTTGAACTTCACAATATAAACTGCCTAACACTGAAACAGCATCACTAAAAATGCTGTACATGACTGTGGAGCAAGAAATGAAAGCTCTTAGGCTATCTCCTTTTGGTCAAAGAGTTTTTTTAGTTGTATGAAAGATAGTTGCATTTTATTTTTTTCTCTCTTTTTTTTGCTTTCTTTCCTTCCTTCATTTATTTACTTATTCTTGGTAAGTTTTAAAACTTAAGAAAGAGTAAGTGGATTTTCACCAGCCAAATGGGAGGAATGCAATAGAAACTTGTCTCCCCTCACTTTTCTAATATCTAACTCCTTTATTGTTGTGGAAGAACCACCTAATTCTGTAGTGTTACCTCCTATACTACTGACACTGAAATACTAGTTTCATCCTCTATTTCTAGTAAGAAAATTACAGGAACAATTCTAGACTTGGCCAATAAGTTGCACTTAACCTTCCCCATCCCAGACCTTAGCTCTTGAGTGAGAAGATGGAAGATGATTGGGATCATTAACATAATTGATGATATTGGCCAGCCTCTGTCTTTCATTACATCACCTGAAGCTCCTAAAAATTTTTTTCTAAGACACCCACAGTGGCATCTGTTTCACACAGGAAAAAGGCAGTGGGTAGAGAAAGACTGTGTTTGGCTCAACATAGTAATCTTTGGGTGGAGTGAGAGACAAACCAAAAATACCATCTTAGTAAGGATGTTGACTGGTTGTTGGAGGGATCCCTGCAAACCTATTATTCTCTAAGACATCAAGACTCTGCTACAGTCTTTTTTAAAAAACAATACTAGGGGGTGAAATCAGAGTTATAGGTGATTTTCTACTTATTTATTCAATGTTTTTAAAAGAAGATGGTGGCAATAATGGAACAGTTTTTATTTTCCCCTTAATTTTCTCTTTGGGGGAAAAAAAACTAAGCACTCAGAATATCAAAACCAAAGAGCCATGGAAAATGTCTACAATACTAGTAGAAATTATGGAATCCTGATAAACACCCAAATATGTAGGTACAAACCACCAACATGTGTAAGACCCATGTGATAGCAGCATCTGTGCTGGAGGAAAAAAGGGAAGACCACTGGGCTCTGATGGCCTCGAGAATGTGAGAACCCAAAATCACCAGTAGTATTAACAGAAACTGTGGAGCCATTGAACAGCAATCAAAATGAGAAGGGATTCTGCAGGATTCAAGTTGTGGGTGAATGCAAGGGAAGAATGCAATATGTACAGTATTGACTGCATGATGTGGGTGAGTACAATAATAACAGATGGTACTGAACCAGTATGAACCCTAAAGCTTATGGACCTAACCAACTAAAGCTTACTCCAAGGCAAAACATTAATTACACCAAGAAAAAATTCTGGAAGTACAACTTAGATTGGGCAGGACAGGGACAATAGAAACATAAGAACTGGAAGCTTCAGATGAAAGTGAGAGAGGGGGTCAGAGAAGCAATATATAAAAAAGTACAATAACAGAAAGCTATGTTTTTGATCAGTTCGTGAAATAACAGAAGAAGGAACTGCCCCAAAGCTTGAAAATTTACACTGACCATTCTTCCATAATAAGCCCTATTTTACGTTTGTACTGTCCATCTCCCTTTGTCCAGCAGAGAGCCTTATATCCCGTGCTATAGGATTAGGGCTTTATGTTGTAGGCTATGTAGAGGCATCGAATGGTCTTAAACAAGGAAATAGCAGGAAGCAATTTGCAACTTCAAAATATAACAAGTTGTGATGGATATGACAAACATGGCAGATAAGTGCCCACATTCATTCCATCCTCTTTCTGGTGTTCCTTCCTGTATTATAGATGGTAGAAAGCTAAAAACTACATCTCCCAGGCTCTGGCACCTGAATTTTGAGATTTAGGTTAAGGCAGTCGTGTCTACTCATACAAGATCTAGAAGGCTTCTGCTGTCAAGCATAAACTTAAGGTATGGTGTTTTGTGCAGCATATTCCAGAATCCAGTCACTAGGTTTTTGAATGCTAAATGTTGGGCATAGGGCATTTTTTTTTTTCCAGTTTACTCTAGCAGCATTGAGGTGGTTCTTGAGACAAAAGTTATAATGGTGGTAGCACTCTGATTCCTGGACTTTGCCCAAAATGGTTTGTCCCTAAAACCAAATGTTCTAGGGTTTTTTTTTTCTTGACTCCTTATCTTTCTGATTGGGCCTATGGAGAGGCTTCCCAGCCGGATGAGTCCTGTGGTATTTTTCAAGTCTTTCTAGAAGCCTATCCTCGAGCAAGCTCCTCCAGACTTTCCAAAGCCACCCAATTTTCTGTATGTCATCTAGATTTTGCTTTAAGAAAGATATCATGGTTTCTGTCTTCTGCAGCTAACCCAAGGTTTCTGGAAAATCAAGAATTGGAATGTCAGGCAAGATAGGTCAGGGTAATGAGGAAAGACTATGTAATCTATAAAGGACTGGTACCACATCTTAAAAGATGGGTAGAAATTGAATAGACAAGAGGAGGAGGGCAGACATTTCAGACTGATATGGTAGCTTTAAGCAAATACTCAGAGATAAGATTATCAATATTTCTATGTGAGACAACAAGAAAGCCAGAGTAACTGGAATGAAGGATATGCATAGAGGACCTATGGGATAGAATATGCATAGGAGGGGTGGAGAGAAAGCATAAGGACCCTAAAAGCCAAATCAAGAATTTTATACTAATTAGACCAGAAACTAGATGAGCAGTGCAATCATGAGAAAAATACAAAGTAGAGAAAGATGAGCATGTTCAGAGTGGAGAGCCAAGAAAAATATCTAGTTTGAGAATTTTTAAATTTATCTTAATAGAGCTGATTCTCTTTGCTTCAGTAGAAGAGTTAGACAGTACAAGGCTCCAAAGCCCCCAATGCCCCCATCACCCATACCAATGGCAGACAATTTGTGCCAAATGTGATGCTCTTTCTTGCTGTAAGCAGACTCAGTCTTAGAATTCTTGTCATAGAATTCTAAGTAGTCATTAAAGTCAATAGGACTTGGCATGAGAAATGAAATCTACTAGTTGTACCCAATGTACTGAATACTGTTCTAGCAAATCCTAAGAGTTAATGGATTTCGTTTATTTATTCACATATTTTATTGTAAACACAATTAACAATATCATTCTTCTCAGACACAATAACAATTTCAGTGATTGAGCTCTTAAAAGAGCAACATATAGTTGTTCGTGACTAACTACAGATTTCAGAAGGCATAAGCAGATTGTGTTAATAGTCTATCCCCATGACAGACTCTGAAGTGCCTCTAATTCTTATAAACATTTCCATGCACTGTATTAAGTTCAAAATAAGTGACATGTGTTTAGCCTTGTATGTTGTAGAAACTCTAAGATTAATTTCAAAAAGATCAAGTAAATAAATACTCAAGAGATGCATGTAATTCTTATAAACATTAACTTTATTCTCATCACCTGTCACTGTCAACATTTATAACTGAACCGAGTAAAGGCTTTCAAGTCCATTGGCCATAGTGATCCCATGAAAACTAGTCCAACCATACTTGGGAAAACACACTTTACTATTGCATAATGACAGATTTGTCATCCTAGCTTAAGTTTCAGTTCTTGGGATAATAAGTAATGAAATATTTTTTTTTTAAATGGTCTTTGGAGTCAGAGTGACCTGATCCCTAGAGTAAGGGAATTGATAGCTCCTATGGGAGATAATGAAGTCCAGAAATGGAAATGTTAAACTCCTTTGGAATATATACATATGTGTATATGCTGTAGATACTGAAGTATGCAGAGTAGTTCCACTAAAGTGGAAATATGGTGATATTTTTCTACAAAATTTCATGGAGTTGAATATAGAGGAAAGAGCTCTGCGAAGTGTTAATGCATGAATCTAAACATATTTTCTGTGGAATTTACACATGAAACCATGTGTTTAAGTTCTAAAGAAAATAATTCACATGGAGAAAGGAGCATTTGGCAATCAATGGTTATAACCTCCTTCTCATATCCTCCACTATGACCCTAGACCAAGTCTCCCATGGATCATTGTCTTCTAACTAGTCTCCCTGTGTCCATCCTTGTTCCTCCCACAAAGTATTTTTAACATAGAAACCAGATAGATCAGGTTTCGTCATTCCTCTGCTCAAAGCTCTTTGATGGTATTTATCATTTACAGCAGTGTTTTTCAAACTTTAGTGTGCATCAGACTCATCTAGAGAACTTGTTAAAACAGATTGCTGGCCCCACTTCTAGAGTTTCTAGTTCATCAGTTATGAGACAGGGATTCAAAAATTTGCATTTCTGACGCATTTCCAGGGAACAATGATGCTGCTTTTGGTAGCCACACTTGGAGACCACTGATGCAGAGTAAAAGAAAGGTACTTACAAAGACCCACAAGGCTATCGTAGGGACATACCTCTCTAACCTCATCTCCTATTACTTTTTCCTTCTTGCTCCGGACATATCAGCCCCCTTGCCAGTCCTTGCACAGGCCAGACATATACCCTCCTTGGTGTCTTTCTCTTGTTCATCACTCTTCTGAGCACTGTCTTCCCAGATAGCCTGATGGCACATTCTTAACTGCCTTCAATTCTTTGCTCAAAAGACTCCTCTGGGAGGAACCCCCTAACCAAGCTATTAAAAACTGCACATTTTATCTCTCCCAAGCATCCTTATTCCCCTTCCATGATTTACTTTTTCTATAACATTTAACACCAACTGATATACTACTATATTTGACTTATTTACTTATACATTTTTTTTGTCTTCTCACCCAACTGACACTAAACTGGAAGCCCTGTCAGGATAGGGAAAAAATCTATTTGAAAATATCTGTTTTGTTCACTACTATATTCCATGCCTAAAAGAGTTCTTGGCACATAATAGGTGCTCAATATTTAACAGATTAATAAAGAAATCCTAAGGGTAAAAGAAAAATTTAGGTAAGTTTAACTACCATAGAAGCCAAGCTAGAAAATAATTTCAAAATGAGATTTCAGGGTAAGTAGTACAATGACTTTGAGTAAGATTGAAAACTGAGGAAATGTCCTTTATATCTAATATTTTTTGTTCCTCATTTAAGAAATTCTTCTCTACCATTATGTCATGAGGATATATTGTTTTATCATCTAAAATAAATAGAATTTAAATTTTTTGTTTCATTTTGAAATAATTATAGAGTCACAAGAAGGTGCTAAAAAATGTATGAGACAGTCCCATGCATACTTCACCAAGCCTTCTCTAATGTTAATATCTTGCATAACTAGAACAAAATATCACAAACAGGAAATTGACATTGCTGCATCTATAGAGCATATTCATATTTCACTGACTATTCATGCATTCATATATATACACTTATACATATGTGGGTGTGCATTTGTATCACTCTATGCAATTTTATCACATGTGTAGCTTTATGGAACCACCACCAAAATCAGAATACTCAACTGTATCATCATCACAAGACTCCCTCATGCTACCTCTTTATAGCTACTGTCTCTCCCTCAGTCCTTATCTCTGGGCAACCACTAATCTGTTCTCCATCTCTATAATTATGTTATTTCATGAATGTAGTACAAATAGAATCATGCAGCATCTATTTTTCTATCAATGACTTTTTTAACTCCTCATAATTTCCTTAAGGTTCATTCAAGTTATTGCAGTATCAAGTCTACTTCTTTTTATTGCAATAGCAACTCATGATGTAAATGTACCATAGCCTATTTAATCTTCCACCTACGAAGGACATTAGACAGTTTCTGGTTTTAGCCTATTACAAATAAAGCTGCTATATGAATGTCTTTGTACAAGCTTCAGTGTGAAAATGAGTTTTCAGTTTTTTGGAATAAATTCTCAGGTGTGTGGTTGTTAGGCCCTGTAATAAGTCTATTTTTAGTTATAAAGGAAATACCAAATTATTTTCCAGAATGGCTGTACCATTTTACATTTCCACTAGCAATATATATGTGAAACCAATTTCTCCACTTCCTCACCAGTATTTAACAGAACATAGTGATATTATCATTATGTTTTACTTTAGTCATTCTAATAGACGTGTAGTACTATTTCATGGGAGTTTTAATTTGCATTTCTCTGGTGGATAATGATGTTTAACATTATCTGTTTACTTGTTTTCTGTATATGCCCTTTGATGAAATGTCTGTGTGTGTCTTTTGCCCATTTTCTAAATGGATTGTTTGGTTTTTTTAATGTTTGATAGTTCCTTGATAGTTCTTTGAGGTTTGATAGTTCTTTATGTATTCTAGGTACAGTTTTTTTGTTAGACATGTGGTTGGTTTGACAATATTTTCTTCCAATCTGTATTTGTCTTTTTGTTCACATACTACGGTCTTTTGCAGAGCAACTAAGTTATAAGTTTAACATATAGGTTCCGCCCTAATTTTGTGGTTTTAGTTTTAACAAAAGTTAAATTTTCTCAGTCCTTGCAATGTTATTTGGACTTCTGATAAGGTCCAGTTCACTAATTTTTTATTTATGGATTGTTCTATTGGTATCAAATCTAAGACCTCTGCTTAGCCTTGGAACCCAAAGGTTTTCTGTTTTGCTTTTACTCCCTGCAATTTGGTCCACGATACATTTTGAGTTAATATTTGTATATAGGATGTACAGTTTATTTCAAGACTCATTTTATACTTATAGATGGCTCCACCTATCTTGCCGTCTGTTTCAGGAGATTCAGAGCTACCACTTCCTTCCTTTCAGAGCTGAAAAATGTTATATTATTTCTATCTGGTCTCACATTTTCAAATTAGAAATCCTCTGTCATTCAAGTTGGTGATTTTTTTTTACACTGTATCTTTATTCTCTGGCTGTTTTAAAGATTTTTTTCTTTGCCATTAGATTTCAGAAGTTTAATTGTGATGTTTCTTGGTATGTACTTCTTTTTGGTTTACTCAGCTTCATGGATCTATAGGTTTTTATCTTTTACCAGTTGGGAAAGTTGTCACTCACTATTTTTTCTGGGACTCCACTAATGCTAATGTTAGATATTTGTTATATAAATCCCTGAGATTTTTCTTTTTTCAGTCTATTTCCTTTTTAATGTTCAGATTGAATAAATTCTATTGATTTGTCTTCAAGTTTATGAATGTTGTGCTCTGTCATCTCCATTTTGCTGTTGATTCCACCCAGCAAGTTTTAAAATTTAAATTATCATATTTTTGAGTCTATAATTTCTGTCTTGTTCTTTTTTGCTACTTTTATTTATTTGCTGAGATTTTCTCGCTTTTTCATTGTTCAAGAATATTTGTCATTGATTATTGGAGCATTTTTATGAGTGTTGCTTGTCAAGTAATTTCAACATCTCAGGATTAGCATCTATTGATTGTCTTTTCTCTTTCAAGTTGTGGTTCTCCAGGTTCTCCGTATGAAAGATGATTTTTTTATTGTAATTATGATAATTTGGTAACTATGTTAAGGAAGCCTATCTAATTTTAGCAGGAAGTTATTCTTTCTAAGTTTAGCATATAGGTTCTGCCCTACTTTTGTGGCTTTTGTTTTAACAAAAGTTTAATTTTCTCAGCCCTTAAAGTGCTATTTTGGCCTGCTTTGTTTTTTCAATGCCTTCTAGTACTGCCTACAGTGGCAGAAGGCACTTCTGTAAGCCACTTGCTGTTGCTGAGAACCCTTTAGTGGAAGACAGGAGAAAAACACTTGACCTTAGTCTCCCTATATCACCAGGTGGAAGGCAGAGCAACACAATGTTGCATACCTGTTGCCACTTTTGCTGCATGGGATAACTCACCATTGCCCCATTTGTACAATGGGGCTTAGAAAACTTAGGACTTCACTGCTACACATAAGTTAGACCACTCAATGAGTTTGGCGTATGGGGATTTCTTGCTGCTGCTGCTGCTGTAAGCTCATCAGACTACCCACCAGGGTCCTGGTTGTAGAGCAGGTTTGAGGTAGCTATGCCCACTGCTGCCACTGCTGGGGTTCCCAGTTATGAAGCAAGAATTGAAGGTGTTCATTAGATCTCTGTTGAGCTTCCATTTTCTTGGTCTTTGGTCAGATAAAAAAGGCTTTCCTTTTTTTTTTTGGATGGGGGTTGTTGATGACTGTCATTAGTGCTGGGTTGTAGGCCTCTCCAGTACCAAGTTCTAGGGTATACTGGAGATAAAAGAAAACCCAGGGACTCACCATATTGTCATTCTTCAAGTCCTGAAATCTCTAGTCTTTTTCTTTACAGCTTTCAGAGCACTTTTATTATTCTGTTTAATAATTTCTGAATATCTAGTTATATTGAGAGAGGAGAAACAGAGAAATGCCAATCAGTAGTATCTTGTTCTATAACTAAAATTTCAGAAAGCAACATAATTTTGGCATCACAATCAGATCATTAAGCCATCTGAAATTGATTTAGTGTATGACGTGAGACAGATATCTAACTTATTTTCTGCCGTATGGATACCCAATTGTCTTGGCACCATTTTTGAAAATTCTCTCTTTTATCTAATTCTCTTCAGGGCTCACTTGTGTACTATATAAAGAGAGTCTATTGCTAGGCTTGCTATTCCATGTAATTGCTTTATTTTACTGTCCTTGCATCAATACAACACCAACTTAATTAACATATCATTATAGCAAGTCTTTGTACATGCTGTTGCAAATACTCTAACAAACTTTCGAAAAAATATTCATTTTGTATCCAGAAAGCAAGTTAATACTATCTAATTAAATTTAAAACTTTATCCATGGCATCTTTCTGGATATTCTATGTGCACAGTTATATCACTTTTAAGTGATGACTTTTTTTCCTTTTCAATCAATTGGAGAGGGGTGAGGAGGAAGGCTCTCTATGTGCTAGCCAAAACCTCTAGCACAATGTTGAATTTATAGAAGTAGGAGTAGTGGTATTCTTTGTCTTGTTCTTACTCTCAAAAAGAAAATTTCCAGAGCTTTAACATTAAGTATGATGTTTGTTAAAGATTTTGGTACATATAATTTATTAAAATAAGGAAGTTTCCCTCTATTCCTACTTTGCTAAGTGTTTTGTTTTTATCATGAGTAGATAGTAAATTTTATTAAAAATAAAAAGATAGAAAAGGACATGATATGTTAACACTAGGTTAAAAAAAAAAGCTGGAGTGCTTATTTTAGTATCAGAAAGTAGACTTCATAGCAAAGAATATTACCAGGGATAAAGATCACTATGACATAATTATTAAGGGATCTATTTATCAGTAGGATATAATAATCCTAAATATTTATGCACCTAATTATAGAGCTTAAAATTCATGCAACAAAGATGAACAGAACTAAGAAAAGAAATATACAAATCCACAGATATATTGGAGATTTCTTTTGGAGATTTTTCTCTCTTAATACTTGGTAAGACAAGTAACAGAAAATCAGCAATAGTACAGAAGACTTGAACAACATCAGCAAACAACTTGACCTAATTGATCTGTATAAAATATTTCATTTCATCCAATAATAGAATACATTATTTCTAAATGCACATGGAATATTTATCAAGGTAGACCATATTCATGCCCATAAAATGAATCTAAATATATTTAAAAGGATTCAAGTCGTATAAAATATGTTCTGTGACCAAAATAGAAGTAAATAGAAATAAAAAATAAAAAATTAGGCAACCAAATAGCACATCTCTAAATATAAAGAAGTTAAAGAAACCAAAAGAGAAAATCAAAAACTTTTCAAACTGAATGAAAATGAACATAACATATCAAAAGTTGTGGGATACCACTAAAGCAGTATCTAGAGACAAAATTATATCAATAAATGCCTATTTTAGAAAAAAAGAAAGATTTCAAATCTATGAACTCAACTTCTACCTTAAGAAATGAGAAAAAATCAAATAAAAATAAAATCCAAATTAAACAGAATAAAGGAAATACAGATCACAAGATCACAGTGAAATACAAACACAAAAAATCAATGAAACCAACAAGTTTTAAAAATAAATATATGTATATATATTTTACATGTAATAAATTAATTAATATTATTTAATAATGAAAAGATTGATAACTTCTAACCAGGTTGAGTAAGGGAACAAAAAACAAGAAGACAGAAATTACCAATATCAAACATGAAAAGGTGACATCACTACAGAGTCTATAGATATTAAAAGGATAATAGGAGGCTATTATGAGCAATTTTATGTTAATAAATGTAATAACAAATTAAATTAAAAATTTCTTGAAGATCACAAACTGTCAAGTTCTCTCAGTAAGAAATAGACTGTATAACCCTGTATCCGTTAGAAATATTAAATTTGCATATAAAAATCTTGATCAAAAATTTCAGGCTCAAATGGCTTCATCTGTTGTGAATTCTGCTAAACAATGAAGGAAGACGTAAGACTAATTCCATTTAAACTATTCCAAAAAATAAAAGAAGGCAATAGTCCTCAATTCATCCTATAAATCCAGTAGTACCATGACAAATGCAGACAAAAACATTAAAACTACAGAACACTATCTCTCATAAACATAGATTTCATAATTATAAACAAAAATGTAGAAAATTAAATTAACAATAACATATTCTTACCAAGTACAGTTTATCCCATGAATGCAAAGTTGATTTAGTATTTTAAAAATTAATATAATTTACATTAACAAACTAAAAGAAAAAAATCATATGATTATCTTAATAAATGCAGATAAAGCATTTAACAAAATTAATTTTCAATTAAAAAAACTCTGAGCAAACTGATAATTAGAAGGTAACTTCCTCAATCAAATAAAGGACAGCTACAAAAACCTTTGGTCAACATCATAATCATGGAAGACTGAATTCTTTCTCCCCTGAGATCAGGAATAAGACAAGAATATCCACTCTCATTACTTCTGTTCAATATATTGGAGTTTCTAGCCAGTGCAATGAGGAGTGAAAAACAAATAAAAGTCATCTAAGATTGCTAAGAAGTAGAACTGTCTTCACATACATATATGACTCACAAACAATAAAATTGTCTATGTAGAAACTAAAATACAATCTACAGAAAAAAAGTTAGAGACTAATAAATGAGTTTAGTAGGTTGCAAGACCAGTATAAAAATTCAATTATACTACTATATACTAGCAATGAACAATCAGAAATTGAATTATTTTTTAAAAGAAAATAGCATCAACATATAAAAGTTGGCTTAAAAGTGACAAATATATGTATAATGTGTCAGTGAAAGTTATAAGATATTGCCAAAAGAAATTAAAGAAGACCTAAGTAAATGTAAAGACATACCTTGTTCATAGGCTGAAAGGCTCAGTATTAACATGTCCATTGTCCTCAACTAGATTCAACACAATTTCTATTTAAAATGCCAGAGGCTTTTTTAGTAGATATAGACAAGCTGATTCTAAAAGGCATATAGAAATATAAAGGATATAGAATAGTCAAAATAAACTTTAAAAAGAGGAGCAAGGTTGGTGGGGTAACACTGCCTGTTTCAAGACAATATAAAGCTACAGTAATAAAGATAGTGATGCATTAGCATCAGGATAGACAAATAGATGAATGGGACAGAATGAACAATCTAAAAATTACACATATACACACACAACTAATTTTTGACAAAGGTGTAAAGACAGTTCAGTGGAGGAAGGATAATCTTTTCAACAAATGGTGCTGAAACAATTGGATATCCATATGCAAAAAAAAAATGAATTCTGAGCCACATGTAAAAAAAAACAAATTGGAACATATTACATATGTAAATGCAAAACTGAAAACTATGAAAATTCTAGAATAAAACATAGTAGAAAATCCACTTCTTTGTATATTATAGACTGTTTTTATCCTTTTCATACTGGATAACATTTAATGGTAATCATCTTTAATTTCCACCTTCCCTGTGCCTGCCTGTATATCCCAGGAGCTGGAAAACTGGAAACTACATTTCTCAGACTCCTTGACACCAGATCTGAAATATAGTTTGTAGTCTGCCAATGAATATATTCATGTGTTACCTAAAACTGTCTCTATTTTGTCCTCATTGTTGAAAAATATTTTACTAGGTATAGAATTATTCATTAGCTAAGAATATTTGTCAGCATATTGAAGACATTATTCTTCTGTCATCTAGCTTCCTTTATTAATGTTAAGTCAGCAATTAGTCTAATTCTCATTCATCTGAAAACATACTGCCTTTCTCTAATAACTACTATTAAGATTTTCTCTTTGTCTCTGGTGTTCTATAATGTGTTTAAGTGTTTCCTTTGTCTGAATTTATACTTATAAGGCTTCTTAAATTTGCGGATTCATGATATTCTTGGTCTTGAAAATTGATATCCACTATCCCTTCAAACATTGTTTGCACCCTATTTCCTCTCTCCTCTTCTGGGATTCAAATGTAATGTATGTTAGACCTTCTTACTGTATCCTGTATATCTTGTATATCACTTAACTCTTCTGTATTTTCTAAATTTTGTCTCTTTATGACATACACAGGCTAATTTCTTCTGACTATCTTCCAGTTTACTAATTCTTTCTTTAGTTATGTTTAATTGTTGTTAAACTCATACTTAGGGTTTTTAACTTTAGTCGTTGGATGTTTCATTTTCAGAAGTTCTTTTTAAAAATAAAAAACCTACTGTGTCAATCTTTATAGTTTCCTCCTTATATGAATAATTCATACTTCTTTCTTATTTCCTTAAACAGTGTCATAGAGATTGTGTGGCACTGCCCATTCCCCTTTCTAAAATTAGGGATTTATTTACTCAGCTGATAGGAATGTTATTGTCTAATAGTTTCTTTGGAACTTGCCTTGGTTGCCTGCTGCAACCCAGAGTAAGCATAGTTGTTTTATAATGTGTCTGATAATTTTAATACTAAAGTCCTTGTGGATATGTTTTTATTGGTTTTGTTTCTGCTTTTTCACATTCATTATATTTTTTCTTTGTGACTTTGGTTATTTTATGATACTTGCTATACTTGAAGTCAGTATTTGTAAATTTGAGATCACGGGTGAAAGTATTTTTCTTTGAAGGTTAAATTTACATTGCTTCTTCTAAATACCATCAGTCTATCAGTATAGGGCAACTCAATACCAAGTTCATGTCCTATGGTTCCCTGCACCACTTAGGAGATGTGAAACAGAACTGCAAATTTGTACGAGGGCTGAATTATGCCAGCTTATTGTAGAACATGTCACTATTTGACTTCAAATTTTGTAAAGATCTTGGATTTTGATTTCTGTCACCTTTTCTCCATAAGAACTTCAAAACAAAAGTTCAAAATTCCCCAAATTGGCCAATGCTCTTAAGGCAAAAATATCTTCTGTATTGCCTTTACCTCTCACCTTTTCCCTTCATTAATTTTCCTGGTAATTCCATACTATCTTGTTATCTATTTCATACTTTTAAGAAGACTTATAGTTTTTTCAAGGGGTAATTAGATCCAAATAACCATCCCACCATTATGGAAATCTAGAAACACCTGTCCAACTGACCTCATACAGATATTTTGAGGTATAAAATACCTAAGAGTTCTAGAAAAAGAATTTGGATAGCCAGACACTAGCAGTGGCTACTGATTTCCTTTGTTCAAAAAGACTTGAAGTTTCCTTCTGGGCTCAGAAGGAAAAAGAGCCAAGGTGGATGAGTGAAGTTTGCTATGGTCACAGAAAGGGGTGGACCACAGAAGGGGAAATCCTTGGACCAGATAATTCTGAAAATCTCTTCCAATTCTATAGGCCTTTGAATTTATAAATATAAAGAGCCATTTACCCTCTAAGCTTTAACTATTCCTCTCATTTTAGAAACTGCTCAACCTGAGTTTCAGGCTCCTCGTGCTCCTGCCCCAAACTATAGTTACAGATTCTGCTATACCATATGTACCACAAGTCATAGACAATCAGATTCTTCTTCTTCCTCTAAACAGCCTTTAAGCTTTTCATCTTCAGCAACTTGACTTGGAGTTTTACTACTTGAAATGTCTGTTTCCTATTTCTACAAATGGAAAATTTAGACATTCTTCTGACCTAGCTCAAGCATCACCTCTGTCTTAAAACTTTCTTTGGTCTTCTTATTGGATCACTCCTTCCTTTGATCTCTCAGAGCATATGAAACTTTTCCAGCAACCTCTGCTTTTCTGTGTCTTTCTAAATGTTATTTGGGTCATTGTTTCATCTCTTGTCCTACATTGTTAGGTGCAAGAGACTCAGGCTGGGACAGCCTTATTGTTGTAACTAACATAGCTTAATGTTCACCAAGTGTTCCTTTCTGGGGGAGAAATCTCTGATAAAGGGGAAAAGTCTTTATTCCTGGGTGTTATTTGTCCTTCAGACTTTGGCAGTGGGGGCTGCATACATTCCAAGGGGTAGCTGTTGATCTTCTGAGCTGCGTTCACCTCTCCCAAGGGCCCTGGGACAGCCATTTGAAGGGCTCCATACTGAAGCATGCAAGATACAACCAGGAGCCACGTATCTGTTTTTGAAGGCCAGGACATGAAGGCAGGAGGAGGGCATGCCTGGGTTGCTGTCGCCCATCAGCAGCAGAGCTGGCCAGGCCAAGTGTAGTTGAGCATTTAAAATACATTAAAGGCTTGCACTCTTTGAAGTTGGAAACTATCTCTATTTAATCAGAGAGAAACAACTTTTCAAAAGATTTTTTTTTCTCTTTTTTACCTTCAGCTTGCTGGCTTCTCCTGTGGTTAGTAGCATGAATAAAACATGCATATCCCAATTAAATCTTGATTTAATTTCACTTCTTTGCAAAGCTGATGAACTCGAGTGCTTTCATAAAGACACCGAGCATTAGCATTCTTTTGTTATGCACAATCCATTCCTAGGAACAAGGGGCTAAAAATAATCAGCTGCCTCTCTTGGCCTTGCCAAGTTCTCATTGAGTTAGGGAGAAAGGAAAACACACACACACACACACACACACACACACACACACACACCTCCAGCCGGGCTAATTGTCCCTATGGACACCCACTGGTAATTGTAGAGAATAAGAGCACATTGGGCCATAAGGAACATCTTAGGGTCGGAAGACAAACACAGTCTGCAAGAAAGGCAACTTCCTGAGTGACTGCTGGGCATTTCACCTGGAATAGCCAGTAGCCCCAGGTGATTTGAGAGCCTCTTCCCACCTCTGCTTCAGAGGAGGCATCAATAGCAGACAGTCTGGACCAAGCTGCATCATCCCAGAAGCCTGACTGGGTTTCTTGGTTACCGCTTCCTTTGAGTTTGAAAAATACAGTTTCCCCACAAGTTTGTTGTCATCATTTTAAAAAATAAATATGTATTTTATGACTAAATGGAAATGCATGAACATGTTCATCAGTGGTCATTCCTTTGTGATGGGACTATGGATTATTTTTGTATCATTCCTGATACTTGGTAGTTTCTGAACTCTTCTTAAGCATAAATATATTTTATAATCAGAAAGTTATCATTTTAAAGAGATACTTCATTGAGCTCCCTACTATACACATGAGAAGCAATTACCTAAGAAATGGTCCCTAAATTCAATGAGTTTTTAATCTACAGAGGATAACTAAGAGTAGACAAAGTAACTAAGAATAACTAAATTGGAAGCCTTGGAAGCTAGCAGTGGATAAAGAAGACCTTCCAGAGGAGATGACACTAGAAATTTTGGGTCCCAGGGTTTGAGGGAACTCATGTAGATTGACCCTACACTTGGTGGTTAAATTTCATCTTCATCAGCTCCAGTGAATGACTCCCTGGTGAATATAGTCAGTATCTGACCAGAAACTGGATACTGCCCAAGACAGTCTGCTTCATATTTGGTTTTCTGTTAGTGCCTGGAGGTTCTTTCTTACATTGAGCTGAGCTATTTCCCTGGTGGCTCTGATGTGCCTCCTGGGGTCACAGGTTCCAGATCTGTCTTCTCTTCCATGAGATGATCCTTTGACACCTTTCTTCTTCCTTCTCTTTCTTTTCTTAACTAAACAACTCTAGTTTCTTCAACCACGCCTCTAATGACATGACTTCCAACCAACAAGGGCTTTGAAAGTTAGGCAAAACTTACACAAAATAAGAGAAATGGGATGGACATTCTCGACAAGGAAAATGGTACAAGCAAGACATAGATTTTGAGAGCCATCAAGTATGTGGACTTGTCTGTGAAGAAACCAGTCTAGCTGGGGCTGAGTTTAACCTGGGAGGAGGTGAGAGGTGCAGGTAGAGAGGCAGAAAGGAAGCCTCCAGGAGAAAGCCAGGATTGTAGGTTGAGCTTGACTGTCCATCCACACTACACACACTGGACAATCTCTTTCATTCCAAAAGGAGCCTGCTCTGGGATTAAAGGGATCTCCTCATAGCTAGGTGCTACAGCTTCATGACAGCCCCAGTGGTTGTGGACCCTGTAGGGGACAGCCAGAGAGAAGAGGGTGATGAGAAGTTGCCTGCTGTTTAGTTATTGCAATGTTCTTTCCCTCAGCTGCCACATTTCCCTGTGACCTCACCAGCAAATGATAAAAAATCTGCAGCCAGCCTGTAGAGGAAGACTCTGTGTAGTCTCCTATATGACAAGAGGCCCTGTGTGCATGTGTGTGAAAACCCTAGATCACATGTCCAAGCTCTGTTCACTTGCCTTCCTTTCAAAATGCCAGCCTTTGTCTAGCTCTTAGGCCTAGAAGTGGACACCAAAACACCCTGGGAAGAGGATTGTGGATGTGGGTTCAGGGTTATTTAATGAAGAAATCTGAGTACCGGAGGACCCAGAATTTGGTCTTGAAGGAGGTGCGTGAGATCCAGATGGTCATGTTCCATGGGTACTGAAAATGTAAGGACAGCAGGACAGGAAATGGTTTGGGACCCTCTAAGTATGGAGCCAAGAATCAAGGTCCTGGTTGCATAAGTCTAAAGACAATACTGACAACAAATCTGTTGACCCTAAAACAGTAAAGAAGGGGCAAAGACTATGGAACCACAGAGGCTGGACCCAAATCTTTACAATTGCTTTCTTAGGCATTTAACTTCTTTGAACTGCAGGTTCTTCCTGGACAAATCTGAGATAGCACACTTACCTCGGGGAAGGTTTAATGAGATGGTAGTAGCAAATTTCTGCCATATAAGAAGCTTCCAGTAAATGGTGGTTGTTGTCTTTAACATGAGGTCACTTATCGAGGGAGAACAGACTCAGAGCAATGATGAGACAGAACAGAGCCCTGGGGAGAAGCTGTGATTAGGGGGAGTTGGGAGAGGCAGGTTAAGTTTCCCTTGGGGTTGAAGACCCTTTGGATGGCTTTGGAAAGTCCCAATATGTGCAACGTTAATCTTAGTACCACAGGTATTTGAAATTGTTTTGTGTTATTTTATCTGAGCCAGTTCTTGCCCATTGTTGCTTTTTTCAAATTTCCCAGACTGTCCTCCACCCTCCACTTTGCACAAGTGTAGACTGCACGATAGCTTTCTCCCACACAGGCTGCTCAGCCCAAGCCTCAAAACAACTACACCAATAAACAAGTCCCCAAGACCCAGGATGCATACAGTATGGAGAAATTTACACACTCATAAAGAGACAGGCCTGCGAATATGTTTACAGGTCGGGGGTCTTTCTTCTGAACGCAGACTGGATACTGCTGCAGTAAGAAGGGAAATTGTTTCAGCCTATCTTGCAAGCACAACCAAGGAGGAATCCCCAAGCCTTGGCTGACAGGGCTCATAAATCTCCTGCATTTCAGATTGTCCCAGCTTCTGCCATTTCAAGCAACATGTGGGATTGTCACATTTTAAAAAAATAAATAAAATGAAATTATAGTTTCGCCTTTGTGATCCTGATGTGCTGATTACATGTTATTATGGTATGGATCTCATACCCCTCAATGCATTTGCACTATGGTATGATTATTGGATTTTGATGTATTACCAACATCAAACCCAAATAAATATTTTTCTCCTCTAAGTGATGCTGGGAATGAAGGCAGTTCTTAAACATAAAGCCTATTTAGGTAGTTTAGTAGGAAATGAAAAGAAACCAAAGTGAAGAAGAATAAGCATGCCAGCTCTGGTATTCTATGGCCAGTCTTACACATTTAGTTCCCTAAATCATTAGAAAATAGAGACAAAGAAAGTAATTAGCCTGGAGCCTGCTCTAATTCTCAGTGTAATTCGTGCATTTACTTAAGAGACATTTATTCAACACCTACTATGTGCCAGCCACTGTTCTTAGCATCAGGGGTAGGGCAGTGAAGAAAACAGAAAAAAATCCCTTCCCTCATAAAGTCTGCATTTTAGTAAAGAGCAAGGAAAAATAAGTAAAATATAGAGCCTATTAGTAGATATGTGCCTTAAAGAAAAATAAATTTAGTAGGCAGGATAAGAATTATGTTTGATACCAATTTTAGATGGGTGGTCAGAAATGGCCTAATGGAGAGAGTAGCATTTAACATAAGCCCTGTAAAAAGTGAAGCCACAAACCCTGGAGATATCTGAGGGAAGTGCATTTAAGCAGATGGAACAACAAGTGCAGAAATCCAGAGGCAGTAGTGGGCCTGGAGTGTCCAGAAAACAGTAGAATCCTGAAGCAGAATGAGGGTGAGCAGTGGATAGTAGAGTAAGAGTGAGATCAAGATGTAATAGGGTGGAGGGGAGCCAAATCGTTAGGGCCAATATGCCACTGTAATGACTTTGAACTATTCTAAATCTATTGTATATAGTGGACACAACAAATATGGTCTCTGCTTTTTTCAGAGATTATATTATGGTGGAGAATACCTAAGTAGCCAACTATGTGTAGAGTGAGAAGTACTGTAGTAAGAGGTATTTGAGAGTAGTAAAGTATATGTCAGCTAGAGGCTTCTTCCAGCCCACTGCCATCATCATCCCTCTGGAAACCTCTCTCCTGAGAGTCTCTGGTTATCTGAGGGCAGCACTCAGAAATGGGTCTGTGGGAGATATCCTGGAAGGCAAACGGTCCTTTGGAGATATACAAGATCAAAAGCGAAGAGAGAGGGGGTTCTGTTCTGACCCTGAACATTTTCCAGTAGAAGATCTGTCCATTGTGTCTCACCCCTAGTTTCTACTGGAATTCCAACTAGAAAGACAAGAAAATGAAATAAGGTGTGGGGTCCAGGTGGGAGAAGGCGACATTATAATTTCATGGGTAAAGAGTAAAGGGGCAGCTTTTATTGAAGAAACTTTTAAGTCAAAGACAACAAAAGAAGGCACTTGAGTCCTGTAGGTCAAAGCCCTGGAGATCAGACCATGGAGTTATGCTTCAGGAGAAGGATTCTACTTGTATTGTAAGCAGAAGCCTGGGAGCAAGATAAACAGACCAGACCCAGGTGCCAGGAAGTCTGCGTGTAAATGCCAGCTGTGTGGGGAGTTATCTAAGAGTGCCGATTGTTAGCACCTGGACACCTTGTGGAAAGGTGGATTCAGGTTGCTGGGAGAAGGGGTACTCTGGCCACATGGGAAGCTGAGTTGAAGCTCAACCTCTCCTGTTAAGAGGAAAGGAATTCTTGCTGCACTCTATCCATTGCCAGGCAATTTGTGCTTCAGGAGACGTTCCTGCACAATCTACCTGTTTCTCCTATTGGGGTGAAGACAAACCCTGAGCAAAAATTACTGGGTCAACCATAGTAGAAAAAAGCCTGGTGATCCCACAGAGTCCTAAAATGGTATAGACAACCCCATGACGGAAGACACTTTAGGAAGCTCTTGTTTAGGAGAGTGTCACTGGCTTTAGCGCCAAAATTGGTTCTTGGACTTTGAGAAAATCATTTCACTCTCTGGCCAGCAATCTCCCTGCTCTTTGAATTAAGGCTTTTCAAACTCTGCTCCTAGGTATCCAAGGGATCTGTTAGAATTGCCAAGGGCCACCAGGGTATAAGTGGAGGCTTCAGGGGAGCCCCTTGGAAGGGACTCTGGAAACAATACTCTTCCATCCAGAGCAGCACTATGAAGCTTTAATTTAAAGAGAGTAATATACTGGATTTAAAAAAAATAGATTAAAAGCCACTGAGGTAAATATTTCCACTCTAGCCCTTTTCTACCTCACCAGTCCCACTGCATGAGTGTAGTATTATACCTAATCAACCCCATCCATTATTGAGTGTACTAAAGAAAACTAGAAAAGAGAAATAAAACATATGTCAAGTTAATAATTGAGGGCAAAAAGTGATGGGTCTTCAGAAAGCTAGAGTCCAGGTGAGGGGGTCATTGGTTCAGGCAGGGACAAAGTCAATAGTGGGAGAAAGGAGAGTGATGACTGCCACTGCTTAAACAGAGAGAAAGGTAGAAGCAGGGGTGAGGCAAGAGGGAGCACTCAGGGCAAGGACTCCATGGAGTAGGAAGTGGTAGACACAGAGGATAAAGAAGTAGATTGAGGACAGACTGGAAACCCATGACTGCCAGGCTAAGAAGGCTGGGCTTCATCTGCAGCTGAGGGTCACACTGACCAGTTCTGAGGAGGGGACATAGCACAGGGTCTTAGTGTGTTCTAGAGAGATCTCTCTGGTTAACAGTGATCAGGAGACTGGGTAGGGTCGCTGGTTGACAAACTACCACAACAGAATACCAAAGAGACAATCCTTGTGTGGAGAAGGGGAAGAACAAAGGAACATGGAAGTGACAAAAGGAGTGGAATTATGGCAAAATCAATGGGACTTGACAACTGACTGAGTGGGTAGAACAGGAAAAGAAGAAGTAGGGAGAGAAAATCATGCTCTAAGGTTTAGCTCTGCCCACAGTTGGGAGAATTTGCTAGACACAAAGGTAAGGAAAAGGCAAGTCTGAACAGACTAAGGTGGAAATACGAAAAATTTGGTTTTTGGTATATAGACTGTGAGCTGCTAATAGACTATCATGACTTTAGCACCCACTGGCTGTGTTATTTTATTTCTTTATGACTCAGTCTCTTTATCTGTTAGATGGGTATAATATAAGATTTTCATTATAGGGCTGGGATGGGAAAATTTTATTCACACACACACACACACACACACACACACACACATACACAAACACACACATGCCTGGCACACAATAAGCAGCCAATCAGCCAGTACTGTTAATATCATTATTATTGAGGTAGAAATGTCCAATAGAAAGATAAAACTGCAAATCTGTTGCTCAGGACCAGAGCAATTCTTTGCAAAAGGATTTGTTATATGAGTGCTTTAAATAGAAACTCTCTCCATGCTTTTTAAAGATTTCTTTTTTTATTTTCATTTTACTTGTAGTTAAAATTAAACCACTTCAATTCCTCAATGAAGGTGTATCCTCAGAGAAAGGTGGCTTGGGCAGGGAGCAGGTAGAGAGAAGTAGGTAAAAGTTCTTTTGGGCAGTTAGGAGCTTAGAGTTCCAGTGCCCACAAGTGAGAGAAACTGCCTGTACCTGTGGGCAGCCAGATGGGAGCCCATCCCAGAAGAAATGTCAGCGCTCTAGGTCCCACCTCACTCCATCCACATAGACTCAGAAGTTTCCGTCTCCATATGAGCATGAAGTAACTCCTAAAAACACGAGCTTCTCCTTTATTCATTTCTGATAAAGTTTCTGGTTCACTGTTGCTGCTGTTTGCATTTGCTAATATAAATCCTAAAGTGTTTAGCAATAAATGGTTTTAGTTAAAGAAGACTTCTTGGAGGAAATGACTTCCTAGAGGAACAGAGGCAGGAAGGGAGGGGACTGGAGTAGCAGGGATATTTCTGGCTTTTGCAGGAGCCTAGGGAAGCCTTTGGCATAAGAAGAAGGAGCTTGCCCTGTATGGAGACCACAGCAGGTAGCCAGGGACTTCAGGGTGCATGAGGCTCCTGTAGCTCTCGAGGCAGGCTGAAGGCACCCGCACAAGCAGCGGGGTATGTGGTCTATGTGTTCCCCAGGGAGCTATGCAGGAAATTGCCTAATAAACCAGTTCCAGAATCCATCTTCTGTTGCATATGTTATAGGCTTGAAACTTTTTTTTTTTTTAATCAGTGGACTCCCAGAGCCAGATAGGCTATAAAATAAATAAATAAATAAATAAATAGAAGGAACTCAAGGAGAAATGAGGACCACTTTACTCTGTTTCCCCCAGCTCTGCCATTGACTCCAGCACTTCCCCACTCTCCTAGTCAGGATCCCACGCTCTTACTCCCGGCTCTCCTGCCCTGCCTCCATGAGGCCTGACTGATTTGGAAGGATTTAAACGAGAGATCTATAGATCTCCTTCCTAGGAGACAATTTATACCAGAAAAGTTTCTATCTGAGATGTACGTAATTTATAAGTTTGTTTTAAACAAACAAACGAACAAACAAACAAACATGGAGACCCTTGTAAATGACAGATTTATATATTAGCTTTCTGACACAGCATCCTACCGGTGAACGAGTGAACAGTATTAAGTTCCCATTGACAAAAGAAGAGCCTAAACCCACTCAGTTGAGAGGTGTCTGATTTATCAAAGCAGCCAACTCCATTCATCAGAGTCCAGCTCCAGAATTCAGTGGCAGTGTGACTCTCCACTCTATTCTGTAGTTGCCTCTTTGGGTGGTATCTCTTGCCTTCATCTTTATTTATTTCCAAAAGAAAAAAAATGTTGCAACTGATTGAACTGATTGATGTGTCAGTGCTGAGATTTATGAGGCTGGACAAGCTTTAAAGGCTGCCTCTTTATCCCATCTCTAGCCTGAGGTAAACTCAGCCCCTCACAAAAATTTGGATATGCCATGTTCTATCCTGTTCACCTTCTAAGGTGCTATATCACTTGTCAAATGCCCTCCTCACCCCCCTGAATCTTTCCCCAGAGGACAGTCCCAGACTAGCCTTCCAAAGATTTTACCCCAAATAATTTCTATAAATAATGGCTGTGAGGGGCTTAAAGCCCTAGAAATCATATCTGTAAAGAACCTGGAGGAACTTGTCATTTTACTAACCGGGCTTGCAGCCCAGAGAGGTAAAGAAGCTACTCTAAGTCACACAGGAGTCAGTGGGAAAAGGAAACTCACTTTTTTTTTTTTTATCACACATGCAGTCCTCTTTCTACCATGCTGTGCTTCATCGGGAAGCATTTATTTCAGGGACTAGGAAGAAAGCTGAGCTCTATGGAAATTTCTCCAGATGATTCAAGAGGGAGAGGCAGTAGCAGGAGCCTGAGCTTTTGAGAACTGCCATTGATCTCAGTGATGTCCTCCTTTGCCTCCACGCTTGACCTCTGGTGACTACTGTTGGTGATGGTCAAGATTGTAACCACAGGAGGGCTCCCTCTCTGTCTGTGCTGCTTTAAGGGGACACCCCTCCCTCCACATTGCTTAATTCTACCTGTCTTTTGTCATCTTGTTCATATCCTGGGTCCTTCAACAAGTATTGTTTAGTCCTTTTGTCCTTTCTTATCTGCACTTCTCTAATCTTCTGCAGCACTTGTCTAGACCCTTCACTAGGCCACTTAATCACAGACTGACACACAAGTTATCTGTCTTACTATTAAGCACTTAATCCCATGCTTCCTTGGGGCACTTTCTGTATTGTTAGTGTGGCACACACTGGGCTCATAGATAAACTTGTGCCAGCCTATACTCCCAGTCATTCTTGGGTGGGGGCCATGTAACGAGTTTTGACCAATGGACTGGATGAAACACTTAGGAGCTGGCATACCTCTTTCTCCATCTCTATCTGCACACAGTATGGTGGCCTCGGAGACCATGGGCTCTAGATGTTACAGCTACAGAATGAAACAGAATCCTCTGACCTGCATCTGACTTTGCATAGTTAATAACATGTATTGTGTCATGGCATTGAGATTTGGGGATATATTTGTTACTGCAGCATGTAACTTCCTCTATACTGAAAGAGTTAGTTGCTGCTGCTAACCCCAGGTAGACAGGCTGCTAATTGGTAGTCATTTTACCACTTCTGGGTTTGAGTTTATTTTTAAAAAGAGGCCAGTAGATTATACGATAAAAATAGTAGCGACTATAGATTTTAGACTTGCTATTTCCCAGGTAATGTGTGAAGTGCTTTGTAAACATTAATACTGACTTTGAAAACTATTCTATGGGATAGATTTCATTACACCCTTAGAATGAGGAACCAGAGTTGGGGAGGGGCAGAGTGGAGGATGTTAAGCAAACCTTCCAAGGTCACATAGCTTCTAAGTGGTGGCCTGGAGTTTGACCTCAGGCAATCTGATCCCAAAGCCACCTGCTCTTGCACTGTTTTATGACCACTCGAAATCCCTCAGGCACATCTTCAAGCATATACATACTGATCTCTCACTCTCTGTTTATATGCACAGCTTCAAAATCAGATTGTTAAATTATTTGAGAATAGAAGTGATGGGTTATTGTGATTCATAAACCTCACCTTCTCCCGGGCTCCAGAACCTGGAACAGGGTGAACATTGGTAAGAGATTTCATAAATCCTGCTTGAATTGAATTGTACAACTCCGAAGTCAACTGAGATAAACATATCTGCCATTTGGCAAATCTGACTCAAACAGTGAGATTGCATTAGGACTAAAACAATGAAAACTAGAGTCATTCAGTCTGATGATTTGCTATGAGTCCTTCATTCCTTCGGCATACAGTCAATGTGCAGCTGCTGGATAAAAAGTCCTGAGCATTGGGGAATGCAAGTCATAGCCTCTGTTCTCTGGGAAATTATAGTCCTGCCAGCAAGGGAGCTTCACCTGAGGGCATTAAAGTGAAGTATACAAAGATTAATTGTTACCCAAGTTCCATGAAGGAGTATTACTATACTCAACCAGTTGTGTGCTGGTAAATGTACAGTTGGTTCTCTGGGTTTGGAGAGGGGGTGAAACAAAACACTGACTTGCAGTGTTTGCAATTTTCATGGTGTAAATACTCATACCATGGTTGATTGCAAGTTACCATTGTAATGTCACTGAACCCTGAGTTGAAAGAGATATGCACCATTGGCTCTGAGAAGCTCCAGTACCCCACTGCATACAACATATGATAGGTCTTCCCCCCACTTCCACTGAGATACAAACCAAAGAACCATTGAGAGCAAGAGGGATATAGATAATCCCTAAGGAAGAACTGTCTCAGAGTTGACAAATATTAGATATTAAAGGTATGTGTGAAGTGTCCTTCTATGTGTGAAGGTTTTTGAAGGCAGAGAAAGAGAACATATTCTCATCTGTCTAGGGTGGTTTATGTCCAGACCTGCCTGCAGGCAAGTGGATAGACCAGGTGACCTCTAAATGTCACATTCAGCCTAAAGATTCTGTGATGTAGGCAGAATTTGCTCCTAGCTTTCTTCTGCCACAAGGGACATATCAGGTTTTCTGTGGACCAGAGTCAACAATACCAGTACATCCAGTAGAGTGCCATCAGCAAACATTCTTTGCAAAGTTGCTGACCTAATATTGAACAGGTTAATTGTAGCCAGTGGGATGTTCAGCTGCCAGGAGGATTTCTAAGACTCTAGAGTCCATAGCTCTGGAGAATGCAGACATAGCTTATGACAAACTCCTCGCTCCTAAGGATGGCAAATGGGCTTGCCTGTGCTGGGGCTCTCTCCAAGGTGCTCAGATCCTGATAAAATCCTCCACCACCCCAGCCCAGCCCTGGCTCATCCTGCCCTGCTTAGTGGCCCAATCCAGCCAATCACACTAGCTTAGCATCTCCTCTGTCCAGCACATTATCCCTTCCTGCATATTCATCATTCTCAGGGATCAACTGTGGCCCAGAGCCTCTCCTGGGAGTTAGCAGATAATGTCGCAGGCTCCTGGAACCTCATAGAAAGGATAGGGAGCAGTCTGCCAAGAAGGAAGGAGGGTATGGATGGGAGTAGTTCATTTCCCATACACAGGAAGCTTGAAGAGAAAGCAGACAAACTGTCTCTGAGACTAGATCCCACGCTGAGCGGCCACCTCCCCCGCCCCTCAGTAGAGGCAGGCTGCCAAGAAAGAGCTCTGGTGAGGCCTGCAACCAACAGACTGAACACATTTCCAGAAACACTCTAGAAGGAAGGGCCCAGGCTTCCTCCTATTTCTAAGGGGTGCAACACTTATATCCAGGGCTAATCCTTCCCAGGTAACTAAGGAGCAAAGGATGGGCTAATTTTTCTCGGTTCAGATCTCAGGCACAGAGTAAAGAATAGAACCATGCAAGATGGCTTGGCCAGCATCACCACTGTACAGGGCAGATGGAGAATTAGACACTCAAGTTCATCAGTGAGTCACTTGTGAAGGCAGACTTAGGAATCAGACATCTGATCTTTGGTTCACTGCTTACATACACCCCAGTAAGTAATACAAATGATGATCCTGGAAGCACAGTTTTTCATGGAAGAACCTATGGATTAATTCAATAGCAAAAGGAAAGCTGGGCTCAGAAGTTGTCTGGTTTTCACTCTGATTCTCTCTCTTACCCAAGCAAAGATTAGCACACCACAGAGTCAACTTTGCTTTTATAAGCACTGCTCATATTCTTGCCTGACTCTCTCTTTCACCTGAGCTCTCCATTTCCCCTAGACACCTTAGTTCTACCATTTATCCATCTACTCTTCATTTTCCCATTCATCCATCTATTTGTTCATCACTCACCCATAAATCCACCCATTTATTTAAGTATGATTTATAGAAAGCCTACTATGTGCCAGGCACTCTGTTGGGAACTCAGGGTACCTTAGACATAGTCGTGGTCAAGGGCAGAAACTTCCGAGTAAACTGAGGTTTATATACAAGCTGTCACTTTCTAGCTGTGTGGTCTAGAGCCCATTACTTACCTTGCAAAGTCCAGGTTTCCCTATTGACAAAATGAGAATAATACTCTCTATTTGGAGTTATGCTGAATAGTAAATAAGATACTCATGCCTATAAAATAGTACAGTGTGTGGAGACTAGCAGATACCCTGTAGTCTGTCCTTACATGCTGTGGAAGAGAACAAGATAAATATGATGTAGCCCCTGACCTAATGGAGCCTATAGTCAAATCCAGATTCTAATTTTCTGTCAGATTGGAGCCTGATAATGATGGAAGCCAGATTAGTCTATTTATCTGCTATCCTGCTCCCCTTCCCCTTCCTCTTTCTTTCTCTTGGCTATGATGGCTTTATAAGTGTCAAAGTGCCTCGGCCAAATGAACTACATTTACCAAAATTCCCTCTCTGTATGTTTCTGGTTAGGAAGAGCCATGAGAAATATTTTTCTTCAAAAATTGGAGGGCAGAAGTGAAGCAGCAGCGTGTGTGTGTGTGTGTGTGTGTGTGTGTGTGTGTGCGCGCGCGCGCGCATGCGTGTGTGTGTGTGTGCGTGTGTGTGTGTGTTTAATATTCAGAGGGTTGGGGCAGGAGCTGTTTTAGCACACACATGGTGTCACTTATCTGCTCTCACTTTTCTTTGGCACTGGGCACTAGTTGGGCATGTAACTGCTTCACCTACCCCTGGACCTTCTCTCAGCTTCTCCAACTTCTAGGCCAGGTGCACTTTTACTCCTTGATGAAAGGTGCCACCTTCACTGCAGTATACCTATTTTGCCACAATTGGAGGCATGGAGAACTGGCACAGATTCTAGTCCACTCTCGTATATTCCAGCTCTTTTGGGGGGTTCAGTTTGTTCTTGATTTCCCCACTTATATCATTCTTCCTTTCCAGATTGCCTTCCTGTGGACTTTAGGTTCTGCCATTAGATGAAAGATGGCAGCCTTACAAAAACCATTTAACTAGTTCCCACGTTGTGTAAGGTCCAATTCCTATAACAAATCACTTAGGTAGATAGGTAGGTAGGTAGATGTGTAGATATAAGTAAATATGTATGAACATATGTGTATGTGTGTATATACGTCTACATATGTACACCTGCACACACCAAAAAATATTCCTAATGGTCTGCTTCTCTGATTGAACTCTGACTGGTTAACTATCATCTTCAAGAATTTTCTTTCACATACCATGATAACTAATATATGTCTCTCTTCTCCTGCAGGTAAGGAATATCTATCGATTCAGTCTTAGGAACCCATGGAAGGACTTCTCAGAGAGAAATATTGCTTAATTTCTCTCTTCCTCCAATGCTACCACACCCACCACCTCCCCAACATCATGCTGCTCCCATTCTGAATTTGTTGAACCTCTCTGCAGACTCTGGCTCCCTCGTTTCATATATTTTTTTGTTCTGTATAAGAATGACAGTGGCAAAATCTTACCTTGAAAATGGCTACATATTCCTAAGGCTGGTCAAAAGATCACTACTTACAGGAGCTACACTGAGGCACAAAGGCAGAGGACCTCCTAAATGATGGCATCTCCAGTGTTGTCCTTGGCTCTCTTCTCATTTTTCTCTACCCTCTCTTTCTTATTGGTCTCATCTATTCTCTCCTCTCACAAATATTTATCTCTGGACTCAGACTCTTGCTGGAGTTCCAGGCCTTTCATTACTGGAATGTCTCCTGAAACTTTTCATTCATACTTTACACCCATACCTAACCCCCAAGTCAGTTTATCTTCATGACAACCCTATTTCTGTTCTGTTCAAGACTCAACCCAAGGTACCAATCATCAGGGCTAACAACTCTGGCGCCATCTTTAACACTCCATTTTCACTAGTGGTTCCCAGTACTCATGCATCATATCTGATCAGATGCCTGTGGCCCTGCATGTTGACCTTCCTTCCTAATGTCACTCAGAGGCACTGTTTCCTCTTTATTTCTACTGTTCAGACCCTAGTTCAGATTTCCCTTCCCTCCCTCGTGTTTTAATTCAATAGCTCCCCAACTGGTCTTCTCAATTCCTTACATATGTCTCCATTCTTGTCCTTTGTATACCCTGCTGTCAAATTAATCCTCCTGAAATGAAACTCTTACTTTATTTTTTCTATGCTTAAAAGCTTTCAATTATCTCTCCATTTCCCACTGAATTAGTTTAAAACTACTTACCTTAGCATTCAAGGCCTTATACAATTTGACCCTTACCCACCCTTCCAGCCTTATTTTCCGTTGCTATTCTACATCCACCCAATATTCCCACCCATCTATCGTACCTTGAAAAGCCTCATGTTTCCCCAGCTCCCAGCTTTTGCTCATGCTCTTCCTACCACAACTTCAATTTCCCAATCTCTCCCTGTGAAATAGGACTCATTTTTCAAAGTTCATCTCAATTACCACCTCTTCAAAGAAATCTTTTCTGTACCCTCCCAATTTGGCCACCATAACATTTTGTCCTTCTGCAGTGGCACTTACCTCAACCTCTGGTTATTACCTGTGTTCTTGGCTCATCATCATGTACATGTTTATTATAAACCCTTTGACAGACAGAATCATGGTTTTCTTCATTTTGTATCCCCACAATGCCCAATACAGTCACTTGCACATAAATACTTGTTAATTCAACCAAGCTGCTGCCCTCACCAACCCTATTCCCACTCAATCTCACTTCATCTGTCAAGGTTGTTGATTTTATTAGCAGGAAATCATCTGTATATTTCTACCTGCTTTGCTCACCATGCTTTATATCTCAGATTTAGAGGTAAGTTAGACTTTAGACTGGCTTTTAAATATCCCCAGCTGATTCTACTACCGCAGCTGATGCCTGTAACATTTATTTATAACTTTGCAAAATTGGCTGGTGGTTAAGATATATAAACCCAAAGGGGGCTCGTGCATTTCCAATACATTAAGGTATATTTAAAACATGCTGTGTCTTATCAGGGGCTTTAAAATACACATTACCGCAGGAGCTGGAAGGACGGAAGCAGGGTAATTGGCTAATGAGAATTCTGAACGGTGACTGGAAATATGGTAGAACTGCCCTTTGAGAACTGTGCTCACACCTATTAATGAACTTTATCCACGGCTCTAAAACACAGCCCTGTGTTTCAAACACAAGCCCAGGAGGCTCTGCAGCATGGAAGCTGTTGCGTTAATTCACACCTAGTTATGGTGACTGGCACCAGCCTTCAACACTGGTCAGAAGAAAGCTGCTGCAAAG
>CM053510.1:70091505-70107518 GCA_028627145.1 Eidolon dupreanum | reverse complement strand
TCTCTCTCTCTCTCTCTCTTTCCAAATATTGCCAAGTGAGCAAATTCCTGGATTGGGACCATCCTGAGCTAATGTAAACGGGAGCTGATTGAGAGCTCTTAAAGGTCACTACTACAGGAAGCCCATCCACCATATTGTTCAGCAAATGCCTTTAAGTCCTTAACCAAACAGGTGAGAACATCTTATAATGAAAACCCTTTGCTGCTACTCTAACCAAAGTCCACTAATGAGTTCACGATGGGCCCACCTTACCTGTCAGATTCCTTCTACGAGGTATGGCATTACGGCCTGGCACAGGGCATGGAGTTGGGATGCGCCTCTGGGGCCTCAAGAGCTGTTTGGGATAAGTGTGCTATCAACTCTCCATCTACAAAAATTGGAGCAGCCAATAGTTCCACAGAGCAGATCATGTTTAGGGCTCTGCTGCAGCAGCAGGAAGGCCTGCCGAGCAAGGACCATTGTACTTGCAAATCTTTGGTGATTTGAGATGACATCCTCTGCAGTACTTTTAAGTGCTCAGTACAAAGAAGCATACTTACAGCACTATACTACATGGAGCTCTTTGCATGAGTTTAACTGACATAACAGGATGAGGGTAAAGATAGTAACATGGGGAGAAAAACATTTTTGATGGTGGAGGGAACAAGAGAGAGAATAAAAGCATTTTCATTTAGCAAAAAGCAAAATTGATGACGAAGAGAATGTAGTATTGATTTCTTTTCTCTTCCTGCTGGCACTGAACTTTAAACAAAGTCACAGAACAAATTGAGACTCCAACTTTGATTGGTTGTGCTTCAGCCTAATCTCATTTCAAGAGTCTAGTTTGCATGATTGGTGGTGACATGCAGTGGTTTCTCTTGAGGCAGAGTGAGGTTATCATTTTTCCAACATGCCACCATGACAATCAGACATTGTTCTAGAGAGCTTCCATCCTGCACTTGCCAATAGGTTTCTTCCCTGTGCCATACCTTGGCCCCAGTGACAGCTCTGCTCAGAAACTCAGTGAGTGGTGCCACTTGCCCACAGAGAGCTTTCCAGGAAATGGCTATGAGTAATGGTTTATCAAGCTGCAGACTACATGGGGTTAATGGGGACAAAAGTCATTAGCTAGTGTGTGAAAAAATGTCAAAATGGTGATGGGGGAGGGACAGGAGGTTGGGCAAAATGAATGCCATTTACATGGACCCAATGGTCATGTCTCTTTCTGATCATTATTAAGAACTGTGTTTCTTGCATTTTGTCAGCCCACCATTTCTATGCTGCAGTCAGCAGGAGCCCAGCAGTCTTAGCAACAGGGCCTTCTCTCTGTTAAGTGAGTCAAGCATGTAAAGCATTAAGAACAGTGCTTGGCACTTAGTAAGCACTCAGTACATATTATTGATATTTCAGCATCCTGCATCTTTATCTGGAACTTTTCATGAGCTTCTAATATCTGGAGATGCCCTGAAAGGACAAATCTGGAAATAACATAGAAGAGGACATTGAACTTTGAATAATTCTTACAGATGGATTGTCATATTAAATGGCACAGGCATTTTTGCCATATTTGGCAAAATTATTAACTTTCTGCTTTTTAATCTACCATTGGGGTGGTGCGTAAAAATCAGTCCTTTAAGTGCTTGCAGATTTGGGACCAGGGTTAAAGTGGGCCACCAATCACCTCCAGCATTTGAGCCTCTGCAGGGGCTCTGGCCACTGTACATCTCTCTTAGGAATGAACATAAAAGATGGGTTCTTTTGCTCAAAGGTCAAGAGGAATATCTTGGCTTAGGATCATGTAAGAAACCTCTTTGGAACTTGGTGACTGGATGCTTGAAGAGAAGTAGAAAAGAAGTTGCTTGTGGACCCTTTATGTACTAGGAAAGTTTCTGAACATATCATGTATGTTTTCACCACCTTAGCTTGACTCAGTCCCCACCAATCCCTCATCTCTCCCTGTATTCTTCTTTCAAGTACCATCATCCAAGTTCCAGCACAAGGCTCACAACCCTGAGAAGTCTTCTTTGAGTAAGCCCAGGCCTGGTTAATTTTTTCTCCTTAACTTCCATAGTGTTATCTGAACTTCCCTTTTAACAACTCTGGATTGTTCAATCTATGGGTCTCTTCTTCCTAGAGAGTTTGGTAGCATTATGATATAAATCTCTTTTCTGTTCTGTTGGGCCCTGGAATGGTCAATTAAAAAGTGCCCCTCTGGTTGGATCTACTGAACTCCAATTGCCTTTCATTCAGGTCTATATTCCAGCAAGCATTTTATAGCATTTCAGTAAGTTGTTCATGTTGCTGCCCATTCTATTTGTAAGCATTTGGAGGGAAAGCATCATTTATTTGTCTTTACATATTTATCATGACTAGAACAAGCATACTCAATACATATTTGTTGGATCAAATTGAATTGAATTGAATTGAATTGAATTGCACTTATTTTTTATCTACCACAGGACCTAAGTTGGTACTGGGAGAAGTGTGGGCACACAACAAATATTTGCTGTTGGGTCTGAATTAACCTCCTTGGCCCTCTCAAGCTCCTCAGCCTCTTCACATCATGCCCATGTTTTATGACTGTATAGTAAAGAGGTGCAATGGTTTTCTGGGTACCAGTATGCTTGCTTACTCTAAACCTTCCTGGCCACCTGCCAGACAGATAGCCCTAAGTTGCCAATATACTCCATTTCCCCTTTTATCACTTAATTTACCTCTATATTCTAGAAAAATCACATAATTAAAATCAAGCAGTCCCAAGTTTGAGTCTAAACTAGTCCATTTATTAACTGTGTATTATTTGACTATTCTGTATTATTTACCTGTTGTTCATTAAAATACTCCAAAACTTAGCAGATTAAAACAATACACATTTATTATCCTACATGTTCTGTGAAATCTAGAGGCAACTTAGCTGGACCTTCTGCTCAGGGTCCTCCAGGGTCCAGACAAGGTGTCAGCTGGGCCTGCAGACCTCTCAAGGCTCAACTGAGAAAGATACACTTCCAAGCTTACTCACATGATTGTTGATAGGTTACAGTTCCTTATGAGCTGTTGGCTGGAGGCCTCCATCAGTTTCCTGCCACGTGGACATTTCCAGAAGGTTCAAAACATGGAATTTTATCAGAATGAGTCAGCAAAAGAAAACAATGGACGTTGGTCTTTTTACAACCTAATATCAGAAGTGATAACCCATCACTTTTGCCATATTTTGTTTGTTAGAAGCAAGTCACTAGTCCAGCCCTTGTTCCAGGGGATGGGGTTACACAAGGACATGAAGACCAGGAAGCTGAGATCCAGGGGAGCCATTATAGCTGCTACTTCCCACAACTTCTGTCTTCTGAACCACAAAATCCTCATCTATAAGTGAGTATGATTATAACTCCCTCAAGGGTTAGAAAAAGAATCAAATGAGACAATGTAGAGGTTACTGCCTGAAAGATTGCATAGCATATAGTAAGTGACTTCCATAGCATATAGTAGGTGCTCCTCGCCTCCTCTGCCTGTCACATCGCACTGATAAGTTCAAAAGTTTATATACAAAAAAGAAGTAGAAGAAGGAGGAGAAGGAGGAGGAGGAGGAGGAGGAGGAGGATTAGGAGGAGGAGGAGGAGGAGAAGGAGAAGGAGAAGAAGAAGAAGAAGAAGAAGAAGAAGAAGAAGAAGAAGAAGAAGAAGAAGAAGAAGAAGAAGAAAAGGAGGAGGAGGATAAAAAGAGGAGGAGGGGGAGGAGGGGGAGGAGGAGGGGAAGGAGGAGGAGGGGGAGGAGGAGGAGGAGAAAAGAAGAAAGAGAAGAAGAAGGAAAGAAAGGAAAAGAAAAGCCTACAAAGCTAGTCTCTACTTTCAAGAATGAAGGAAGAGGTATACAGCAAACAAGTCAGGGGGTCTCAGAGAACAAAAATGATGGCAAGGGGAACATTTGAGTTCTCTGGACAGGGTCAGAGGCAGGACTTCTGTAAGGCAGAAGGTTGGAGTGAGTTCTGCTAAAGGGCTGAGACCTTAAAGCCTGGGTGATCAAGGATCAGGCTAGGAGCAAACAGCCTTATGACCCAGGATCCCTGACTCCCTATCACAGGCCAGCCCCCCACAGCAGCGGCTACTGACAGCCCCATGAACAGTCCCAGAGGGTTTTCATAAATCAGGAAGTCTCTTTACCCCCCAAGGTCAATGGACTGTGGAGCCAACTCTGAGCATTGATCACTTTCACTTTCCTTCTCTAATTCTCACCAGTTCATTAAAGCTTGACCTTCTGGGCTTCTACAGCTACTGTGGATGTCCAGCCAAAGAGACCATTACATTTTAAAGGCTGTTAAACTGTCCAGTGATATTTTAGCTTCTTTTTTTATATTTGATAGCAAATCATCAATCACTTGTGTAAACTTCCAAGTAAAACCTAGAAAGAAAAAGTGGAGAATTATATGAAATTATCGTACAATGAAGCAGTTAAATTTCTCTCTATCACCCAAGGTGAGGCTAGGTGAGGTGAGATGATGGTCAATTATCTTTTTCCATTTACTGATAAATCGTCAGCACCATTGAGATCGTCAGTGCCTGATATGTGACAAGCAGAGAGGTGGGGCACTGTGACCAGAGAACTGAGAAAGCAGACTAACTTTGCAGATGATTCTGAGGCTTCTCCAATACAAACCTTAACTCACTGGCAGGAACACTAGCATGGGCCCTGACCATGTCCTAGGATACTCCCTTTCTCTTCTGACCACTGCCCCTACTATTCCCTTCTTTCCCCTCATTGTGCTCATTACACAGCAGCAGCAATCTCTAGCACCAGTATGTCCCAAATTGACCTCATTATTCTTTTACTTTCTTTATCTGAGCTAATGGTACCATCATTCACCCAAGTTAAATTTAACTACAAACTTCACTGTTGTCCCAAACACCTCCCTTTTCTTTGCCTCCCCACCCAGTTAATTCATCTCTGAGTCTGTTCTACTTTCTAACATAATTATTTATCAAGTCCACTCACTCCTCACCATCCCCTCTGTTGTTGCCTCAGTCCAGGCCCTTATTATTTTCCTCTAATCTGTTGAAAAAGCCTCCTATTTGGTCTCCATGGCCTTAGTGCTTACACACACACACACACACACACACACACACACACACACACACACAAACACACACATTTTAATACAAACACACACTTCTCTTCACTCCTATTAGTTTGTTTTTCAAGACACATTATGATTGCATCTCTTTCCTGCTCAAACTTCAGGAGCTCCCTCTTGCTTTAGGAAAAAGCTAAGACACTCACCTTGTCTGTGGTTTCTCACAGTCCCCCTAAAACTCATATGCCATCACCAGAGGAGCTTGCCATTTTCTTCACATGCTCTTTCTTGTGCCCATGACTTTGTTTGTGTTTGTTCCTCTAACAGAGTTCCCTTGCCCTCTAGTCTAACTGGACAACTTCTCCCAACTTTTGAGACTCAGATCAAAAGTCACCTTTTCCATGAAGTTTTCCTGACTTATTTCTAACAGTTAGCCGGTCTTGTCTCTATGTTCTCACAGAACCATGCAATTCCCCCACTGCATTCTGACCTTTTTTTAACGTACCCTCCCCCAAAACTGGACTAAAGTGTCCTTGAGTAAAGACCATAGCTTCTTTCTCTACCAGGTAGCACCAACCTAGGTTCAGGGACACACTGAATATTTCTTGATCAATGAATTGCCATGAACTGTGATTTAATCCAAGTTAAATCATTGCTCTCCCACCTATTTGCTCTATGACCTCGGCAAGATTTTTTGTGTCTGAGATTCATTCTTTATCTGTAAAACAAAAATTACCATTACAATCCTATGAGAGTAATATGAAGATTATAAATGAAATTTAGAAAATGATTAACTGTTGGGAGAGTCAAGAAAGAGGAGGTGTTTGGAGTGAAACTGAGGTTTCTAGAAACAACTTGGGTGAATGGAGTTACCATAAAGAGGGAATGGCAGACAAAAAATAGTGTAGTAAAGAACTCGACACTGTTCAACTTCTTCCTTGCTATAGAAGTCTAACAACTGGAGGATAGGAGAAAATAGCAAGTATGTCCCTTAAATGCCCATTGTCTCATTTCTTTTAGTTACTACTTATTTTCTTTCAATGACCTGGATAGGTACCAAGGCATGTGATTGGAGGCAAAAATCTCTCTATTTGATATCAGGGTCCCTGACAGACTAAAATAAACACATGGAGAGATCCAATCATCCCCTTAAACAGCTCTGAACTTGCTGTCTGGCACCACAACATGTGTACATGCAAACACAGCTGGACAAGCAGGTAGGGAGTGTGTGCCCTTGCAAGCCAGCCTGTGCCAACATGGCAACAGGGGACCCTGCACATGACAGGAGGACTAGGAGGCAGGCTGCTGAGTAACTCATCTTAGGGCCGCAGTTTCTGGCCCTGACACAGTTGGCCCTTCCCCGGAGCTGGGAGTGCTGCCTGGAGAACAATGTGGAAGATAGCAAGAAGCACCAGCCAAGAAAGCCAAAGATCAAATTGGAATGGCCCCATGAGTGAAGTATTAGTGTTCGGAGTGTTCTAGATACTGGATAAAGGAGAAAATGGACACAGCCCAGCTACCAGGGCCCAGAGATAGGAAGGAAACAGGAAGATCAGACAAGTCCAAGAGCAGAGAGAAGCCATATATAACATAAAGAATCTAGCAAAGGAACAATCTAAACACAGAACTGGATGGGCTGGAATAACATGGGGGATGCTTACCTAGAGTTGATGTTAATACAAATATGCTGAGTCTTCCACAGCATACTTTCTTTGCAAATCAGACAAGTCCTGCCTGAATAGTGATGACTTGAAGCCAATGGACTGAACAGGAGAAAGTTCAGCACCTCCACCCATAAGGGAAGGTCCTATACAAACATTAGAATAAGTGGTGCATGTCAGTTCCCTTTCATATCTTTTACACACAGGCATCTACAGAACAACTGACATTAGAGGCTGTTGATTCCAACTGCATTACAACTTGGAATAAGCAGCTAGGTTTCTTGTACTTGGCACCACTGGTCCCAGTCATATCCTGCCTAAGTAAGCAGACTAATTCCGAGGTAAGCAGAGAAACTTAAGGTTAAAAGATAGCATATAATTTATCTTTTTACAGATAAAACAAAGTTTCTAGAAGGGTTAGATGACTGCTCAAGCTAATATGACTAGTCCATGATAGAGAAAGAACTGTAATTCATTCTTCTAACAGCTGATAGAAGGTTCTCTCCATTCTACTGAACAGCCAACCACATGTCAAAAGGAATCCACTGTAGACTGAAATTTAATTGTTGGGGGAAAACTACTCCTTTGTTTAGAAAAAAAATTCATCAAAAGAAACATTTTACCAATGTAAACTTAAAGCAGGCACACACTAAAATTCCTGAGGAAGATCTGGGAGCTAGGAGGTAACCCAAATGTTGATGCTTCAAATTAAGCCTTCAAGTGTCTTATTTAATATTACACATTTAGAGTTATTTATCCTAACCATTTCTCTACATATTTTATTGGACAATTTTTCTTTTCTATATCTAAATTTCAGGAGAAATATGTCTAAAAATTACTGCTTTTTTTTGAGAGCTGTATCTATGTGTGTGTTTTCTTATCCAATAATTTCCTCCCCAAAGATCAAGCATGGAGACTGGAGGAATAGAAGTGTAAAGTTTTACTTTGAGGTGAAGGATAGAAATGGACTAGATCTGGCACAAACAACCTAGACAAGACTGTTGATGTCAACATATGACATTACCTAATACTGAATAAGATAAATTCTGGTTAATGCCTGTGGAACCATTGTACTGATGTTTGAGATTATGCAGATAGATACAACCTTGGGGGTGAGTTGAGGTTTCCTTTGAATGTGATGGGTATTTTCACCATCAGTCATCCTAGGGCAAAGTTAATCTTGGGATAAGAAAAATGGAGTTGAAGAAAAATACCTACATTATCATTTGGGGCATCAGAATCAGTTGGTCTGGAATTGGAAGAGATGGGAAATACATAGCCCCTGACACTTGGAAGCAGAGCAGCAGCTGGACAGGGCATTAGCCCAGTAAAGGACTGTGGAGTTGGGATCATGCCCATGGATTCTAAGGATGGCCAATGTTGGAAGCAGTGAACTTCTGTTATAGTCAAGGTACTAATAAAAGCTTATTAAAAGTTATAGTCTGACCTCAGTTGAGCTGACAGGAATTAGGAAGTTTAAATGCCATGTTTAAGAAGGAGGAGCCAAGGGAAGAATGGATGTCCCTCTCCCTGAAGCCAGCTTTGAGGTCATCAGTGGCAGCTGCCTCCAGCTAAAAAGTTAGGACCAGAAAGGCAAAAACCTGTGCAAAGTCATCAGCAACAGGGACAGTAGTAGGGCAGGAAGATCAGTGGACCAAAGAAACTGTAGAAGCACCTGACCTTATTATTCCAGAAGAGAAATAGTGGTGATGAGCACTCTGATGGAGCTAATTTGGGGCAATTAGGCTAGTGGGAAATTTTACTGGGTATTAAAATTCTCTTGGTTATTAATTAGTTCTGGCTAGCTTAAGAAAAAATTTCTTTAAAAAGTGGGAGGAAGGATTTATTGGAAGGATAATTAGGACATCTCACTTAACAAAAGAAGAATTAGAAAATAAAAACCTAGAAAGGAAAGTATTCTTAACCATGGGAGTTGATGGAACTTCTACATAAGGTACAGACACTGAGGTGACTTATCTCTGATTTCGAATCAGACTCTGTGTCTTTTTCTTTCAAAAATCCAATTCAAAAAGAAATAATCAGCATGGCTTTAGGGACAATAGAGACCTACCCCTATGTAATTAGAGGAAGGGTATGTTCTCCCTTTCCACACTGCTCAGATCCACAAAAGAACTGCTTCCTTCACAGAACGTTACCTTTATTGCTGTCACCATTTACTCTTGCCCTCTCTCACTTCTCTCCAAGAAGACAATATTAGTTTTGTTCTGTTGCATAACAAATGATCATAAACTTAGTGACCTAAAACAATGTGCATCTGTTATTTTACAAGTTTTTGTTGGTCAGGAAACACAGTTTAACTGTGTCCTCTGTTCATGGTCTCACAAGGCATCAGTCAGTGTCAGCCTGGCTGTGTTCTCATCTGAAAGCCCAACTGGGGACCAATCTGCTTCTAAGTTCATTCAAGTTATTGGAAGAACTCATGTCCTTGTGGCTGTAGGACTGAGGATCTGATGTTTTGCTGATATCAGCTGGAGGCTGCTCACATTTTGTGGTGGCCATCCCCATCCTTTGCCACAGGCTTCCATCAACATGGTGACTTAATCCATCAAGCCAGCAAAGGGAATCTCCCTCTCAGAGGACAGCCCGATTCATCCTTTAAGAGCTTTTACTTGATGAAATCAGACCATCCTAGATAATCTCCCTTTTGATTAACTACAAATCCACTGATTTGTAACTTTAATTACATCTGCAAAATCCCTTCACCTTTGTCATATTTTATTATCCAAAAGCAAGTCACAGGTTCTGCTCACTCTTGAGAGGAGAGGATTACATAGGACATGAATCTGAGGGAGTAGGAATCATGGGGCCACCCTAGTGTTTATCTGCCACAGGAACTTATAACCAATGAGATGTAAAGCCAGTAGGCTTTGATCTCCTTTTTGACATGTACACTCTCATTCTCTATTATTACTTCCCATTTTTAATCAACTGCCTGCACAAAGGCCACAAGCATTCTTATCTTTTCCATGTAGTTAGCTCACCAGGGCAGGCCCATAGTCACTCAACTACTCTACCTACGACAAGTAGGAAATTTCAATTCAGGAGGGAAGGAAAGCCCATGTACCAAACCACATGAAGCCTCAGATCCAAATCTTATTTTCCTATACAATTTTACCATTCACAAAAACAGTATATTGATCCTTGTTTGATTCTTATGCCTATTTTTTCAATTGACTCAGAACTCAGAAGATTTAGGATTTATTGGTATTTTGAGGACTAGTGCCAAATGAATAAGAACCATCCTCAGCTAGGCAGCTACCGTAAGAGGTACCTCTGACACACCCTAAAAATTTGGGTGCAGAGGGAACTGAAAACTATTTTCAGTTGCAGATTCCTGAGGCCTGTGACACTTTAATATAAAGAAGAGAAAGTTAAAAGGATGTCACTTGCCATGGAGGCTGGAAGGGTTCTTCAGAGACCATCTCACTTTCATTTGGAAACTGTATAGCTTCAGCAGAAACAACTGAAGTGTTCGTTAATATACAAAGTACTTTCTTCCACATCCTGTTAACTGCAAACTCCCTCTGCCTCTTCTTAGAAAAGTTAAGGATTGGGCATGCTTTACCACCTACCAACATATCTGTCTTCTAGGCCCCTGTCTTTGTCATGACTTCAATCCTTTCCAGTCTTTTCTGGGGCAAAAAATCTCAGTGTATCACAAGTGTCCCACAGTGATAAACAGGTAGATTCAGAGTGGGTTATTCCTGACTAGAACTCTGCATCTGTTCCACCATTCCCTCAGAGCACATCCTGACGAGGAAGATGAGAATTCACAAGAGCTATTACTTACAAGTGCCCAGAAGCCAAGGCACAGTGAGGGTAACTAACTGTCTCCAAAACACACGAGTCATCAGCCAAATTGAGAGTTACACTTTTTTCTTTGTACTGCCTAACACCACACTGCTCACTTATACAGGGCTGAGGTGAATTAACCCCTACATGTCCAGAGTCTCCTGGGAAATGAGCTGCTGATGTAAATAAGCCAGGAACCCAGAGGCTCATGGGGGTCAGTTCTGAGGCACCTCAGATAAGGTGGTTAATGACCACAGCAACATGATTTATGACTTAGCACTCAAAGGGAGCTGCTGTCACTACAAGCACTACCCCCAGCCCATCTCCCTTCATTTGTATAAGTAATGGTCATGTTATTAACAGCTCATTAGTGACAGGCCCAGGTGACCAGGAAGGCAGACTCAGTGGACTGGAGGGAAAGAACCTCTTATATTCCAAAGAAAACCTGACCAGGACTCTTATTGCAGGGCTAGGAAGAGGCCCATGTGACCAAGACACAGTGAAAGAGGGTTCTAAAACAGGGGTCCCTGGGCTTTCCTAATGATAAGGTATAACTCTAAAATAAAATAGTATGTATTATGAAAGTCTTGATATACCCTCGATATGACATGATGAAAATGACACTTTACCTTTGTGATCTTCCTCCTCAAAACCCAGAACTCCAGTCTAATCATGAGCAAAACATCAGACAAATCACATATGAAGGTCATTCTACAAAATGTCTGACTAGTTCTCCTCAGAAATGACAAGGTCATCAAAAACAAAGAAAGTTTTGGAAAGGGCCACAACCAAGAGGAGCTTAAAGAGACACAACAACTACCTATAATGTAACCCGGATGGGACCCTGGCACAGAAGAATGATATTAAGTAAAAACTAAGAAAATCAAAATAAACTATGGACTTAATAATAATAATTTATCAACATTGGTCCATTTACTGTAACAAATGTACCATACTAATGTAAGATGCTAATGACAGAAGTAACTATGTGTGGGTTATATGAGAACTCTCTGAACCATCTTTTTTCTGTAAATCTAAAACTATTTTAAACTAGCCTATCTTTTTAAAGTTTTTATATGTATGTGCCACATTCCAGTGTATGCCATGTTACTACACAAACTATCAGTGTAGGTCGTCAATGCCTTGGTAAGGTAGGGAGGCTAGGCACCTTTACCCTTGCTTTACAAATGAGATTTAAAGAAATTAAGTAGCTTGTTCAAGATCACATAGCTATCAAATATAAGAAATTAGTTTCAATCTCAGGTCTTCTAACTCAGAGGCCTGTGTCTTTCATTAAAGTGAACATTATCAACTCAGAGAGGACAGGGATAAAGAAAGAAGATAGTGAAAGTTTCTGGCTAATGGCCAGAATGGTTGGCTGTGAGGGCTGCTGATAGGGACAGATAAGAGGTCAAGGTCAAGGTCAGCCAATGGATCATGATCATCCTTGTGGGTCCCCTTGGTCTTATAGTACCTCAAGCCTTGGAGTAAGAAAAAAAATAATAAAGGTCCTTCTTTCACTTTTTCATTCATTCCCAAATCTCCTTCACATTCTAGATGTGGGAATACAACTCAGAATTCTTGTGCAGTATTTCTACCTACTCAAAAAAAACAAATGACATGATCTTCCTTTCTACCTCTCTCCCCCCTCCCCCTGCCCACATCTCTTTTCTTTTCTCCCTTCACTTAACCTCAAAACTTCACCCCACAGACTGTCAGGACAAGCCTTGGACTAAAAAAAAATAGCCTAGGCCTATACAAAATTAGTCAATGAGTAATGAGAAAACTAAATCCAGTTCCATATCGCCTCTGATACTTTCTTCAAGCTCCTGCTGCTTTCAAATTCACCTAGAAACAAAGAGCAGACAAGGAAGAGCTTTCTATAACTCAGATGGGCAAGTTTGGGAAGGTGGAGAGACGCGTAAGTGATTAAGACCTGCTATTGCCCAGAGAAGAAAATAAAGAAGGGAAAGGACAAATTTTGCATGGAAAGAGTACACTGAAGTGCTCCTGATTTTGACCCAAACAAGTTGTTGCCCTTGGGGCAGGTCATTTTAATCTCTCTAGGACCCAGTTTTCTCTTCTGAAAAATGAGAGATTTGAACTAGGCAATCTCTAAGCTTCCTCTGAACGTGGGCATTCTATGCTCTAGTTTATAATCAATGAAAATAGTGTCTGAGATTCTCATCAACTGGAAGAGAAACAAATGGAAGTTCAGTCATAGGACAATTCAGAAAGTGAATCAGAAATTCACATTGTGCCTGTTTTGGTGACTAGAGAAGTCCCTGGTCACTTCTTTATAAGGAGAGAATGTTCAAATGATCATTTAACTCACTAAAGATTATTCAGCAAATGCCTACTAGTTTTCTCATGCTACAATACATAGTGTGTGTGTGGGTTAGAATGGGTTAGAGACAAAAGGGAGCTTGGGGACATCAAAAACATATAATCAGTTTTTTAATAGCTCACAAGCTGCTGTTAGCTCACCCCACAAAATCTAATCCAATTAAAAATATATCAGGTTATCTGCTGCATCCTACATATAAACATTCTGTAATGAAGACCTACATGTGGGCACACACACGACTGTATGAAAATGGATGTTAGTGTGCACCTTCCACCTGGCCTAACCCACCCAATATCTCCATTTGCCTCATCAGGAAAGATCTCCCGTAGGAAGTAGGCTCTGAGGGATGATAAGATGCCCTCTGAGATGCACTAAGACCCAGTGGGGCTATAAACCTGTGAGAAATCAGAATCAGATGGAGTTATTATCAGATCTCAGCAGCAGGGGGCACATGGTAAGCAGGGGTGTCCTCTGCCAACCCCCATCCCTGCTTTGCTCTGTGCCCTACCCTGTCCAGGCCTTCTTCCCTCTTTCCCACCTTCCCCTCATCCTATAATTCCCTCCCCTTCTAGCCACATACTGCCTTGTCCCCTACTCTCCTAAGGGCAGCAAATTACTCCTATCATTTTTTAAAATGTAATCAACTACATTTGATATAGCAGGTGCTTTTGTGAGGATGGGTTTTAAAAAAAAAAACAGGTTGAAAAAGGTGGATAAAATATAAATTAAAAAAGAAGAATGGGTCTGGTTACAATCAATAACCCCAGAATTATTGACTCTTCTTCCCATTACACTGTGATGCCTCTGTAATCTTGCTGGCAGATTCTATAAAGGACGCATCTGTGCAAGATGAGATGTCCATTGTCAAAAGTTATAATTCTCTCCAACACAACTCCCATAACAGCAGCCAGGCAGTTTCTGCAGAGCGATCTGGTGTCTGAGAACCATATGACATCACTCTCTAAAACCCATTTTGTGTCTTTGCCCTGAGGCCATCTCTGTCCTTAGCAAGTTGGCAGAAAGAAAGGAAGCTGAACTTATCCCAGCCTAGTGTCCTGAGTTCAGGTATTCCGAGCTTTCCTTTGTCCTTCCAAATACCTTCTTGGAGAGGTACACTGCACTACCCTAGTAGAGCTAAGATCCTACTAGAAACAAATGGATGATTCACTCAGGGGAAAAGCTGAAGCTAACCTCCATTTTTTTGTACAAATTCTCTACTGGGATTGCTGCTTCCAAGAATGTTTTGGCTGAGGGGCACAGTTTGGACTTGATTTCCAGAGGTTTCCCCAAGAAAGACCAGGGTAGGTCATAGGCTTATATCAGCTAGGAAAAGCAACTGTCTGGGCAAGGCCCCAGGAAGCCAGGCCTCTTGGCAGTAGGGCCCCAGACCTACCAGGAGGAAAATCTCCAGCTGGGAGCCATTGACCCTTGCAACCAGCAGCCAACTCAAGGAAATCTTCTGAGGTCATTGTTTAATCCCCATGAGGTGGTGTGGCCAAATGTGAAGGGCACTGGCCTGGGAGCTGTGTGACCTTGACCAAAACCTCCTATCTCTGAGCCTTACCTTCTTCATTTGCAGAGTGAGAATGTTGGACTGGACAACCTTGCAGGGCCCTTCCAAATTTGTGATGAGTGATTGGCTGTCACTCAGCTCTGGGTTAGGATGGAAGCTGTAACTTCTGTCATTTCTCAGCCTTTTCCAGCCCATGCTAGCTGATTCCCCTATCCCTAACCCAGGAGGAGCCCCTGTCTCACCAGAGGGTGTTTGGGAGTCTCTCTGCCAAAGGAGGAAAACCAGAAAATCTGGGTGGGCCCTGCCCTCAGGGACACTCTGTCCAAACCAAAAGCATTGCTCTGCTGGTTTTGATTATGAAGATTTACAGCCAGAAGTGAGTTTCCTTGGCAATACTGTCTGCTGCCTTTATGAGCAGCAATTATACAGCATTTGGTATCTGGGTAGGCAACAGGCAAGAGCTGAAATGGTGAAATGCTCTATCACTCCAAGGAGCAAAACACCTTTGGTAATAAATATTGACGTTCATTAAGACAAAGCCAGAATTCAATCTGTTCTGGGGAATTCTCTGCTTCCGGCCTCAAGAATGACCCTTATTTATATGATGTCTCTAGGGAATAAGACAGGCTGGTTCACCCTGCTCCCCAAAATACATTTTATTCAACTGACTCATCCTGGGCAAACATGCATCTGACAAGCCAATTTGAAAATGAATTTGGTACATTTTTTGAGTTGATCATTTATTCTGAAAATGAATACCCATTCTGGTCAGGCTGACAGCTCTCAGGATGAGAGGACTCAGTGCTCCCAGCTCCCCCAACCCTCACACCTCCTCCCCCACAAAGGAGAAACAGAATTGAGAGGGCCAGCCTTTCCAGCACCCTTTCTCACCAGTGCCCAGCCCAACATATTTTCATCGTGTTGACAAAAAGCCAGTGTGCAGTGCCTGCGTCTGAGAGAAGTGAGGCAGTGTGAAAGCTAAGAGGACTCCCTCTGCAATACCCTCTTGGGTGGTTTGACAAGACAAGTATCTGACTCCCAGTGCCCAGAGTCATCAGGAGGTGCTAGTAGTACAGGAGAGAGGGCTGGGGCAAAGAGTGGAGCTGGAAAGGGGCTTTCTACCACTATTTGACTTCTGGTCTCCCTGAACCTTGCTTTCACTATTTCCTCTTGACTTCTGCCAGGTCAAGATGTTATCTTGGCAAATTTCATGGAAAGATATCATGTTAGAGGGATATGCTCAGAGGAGGTACCCTCTTCCTTTCCTCTTCCAGCTGTGCTTCCTCCACGGCTCACTTTTCCAAGTGCTCAGGGACTTTGGCTTTCAGTATAGTCCTGGAAGGCTTCATGCAGGAAGAGGACTATGGGAAGGATGTAAGAAACATGTGTTGAAAATACTGAGTTCCTTGTGGCCAAAATCTCATTAAGAGGAAGTAGGTCATAGAAGGCCTTGAATGCAAGGCTAAGAAGCCTAGACTCTAAATTTGCCAAGTTGATTAGATTGCATTCGTTCAGTGGTTTTCAAATTACTTGAGATCATGAGCCCCTTTGTCCTAATGCACTATTGTCTAGAACCTCAATGTACGACACAGAAAAAAATGTAAGTTGTTCCAGTTAAACACAGGTGAAAAGCCTAGA
>CM053510.1:70061591-70091005 GCA_028627145.1 Eidolon dupreanum | reverse complement strand
GATACTGATCACTTCTAGGAGCAGAGATGATGTGCAGCTCAGGTCCAGCCAGTTGTTGCTCCTCATGCCTTTGGGCACAGTGATGGTTCAAGGATGTGAATGGGACCATGTCTGGCCAATCAGAGTTCTTCCCTGGGAATTTTTCCAGTCTGAGTATTGTTGGGGGAAACTAGAGCTGTAAACCTTCCCTGACACCAGTAGAAGGCCTCTCTGAAGAAGAAATTAATGAAGCCAAGCAGAGACTCGTAGACTATGAACATGCAGAGAGAAAGCATCCTGATGACATCATCTGAGTCCCTTAATCCATTAGTAGCTTAATTTCTCAGATACATATACCAGTAAATTCCCTTTGTTAAAAAAAGATAATTCAGATTGTGTTTTCTATTGCTTGCAACCAAAGAGTCCTGATAGAGAGAGAACTATAGAGCCAACTGTGAAACATAAAACAAGCTGTTTAAGTTGGCATTGAATTCAGGGTGTGGGTATGAAGAAATCTGTCCAAAAGGACAGTAAGCAGCAGACCTAGAAGAAACTGATTCTGGGCTGCATCTGCTCCCATTACTTGGGATGGAATTTTGTGGTCATTGAGGTTTTACCAAAGGCCAACTGCCTCTTAAGGTATATGAAATAAGGGGAGGAACTGGTAGATTCAACCAGGAGCTGGCAGTGGGAGGAACAGGTGGAATTAGGGTTAAAAAAAAAAGAGAAAAAATCTGAAACTGTGCATAAGGATTAAGGACTCTGGTCTAATCTGAGGCCAGATAAATGGAATTGAAACAACATCCCCATTGCTCATTGAAACTACTCTCTCCAATGTCAACAGTGAGCTCTGTAAATTTTATGTGAGCTCTTTGCGCTGGTATTCCCCCACCTGTCTGCAGCGTAGAGTGCTGTTCTTAGTGCTGCCTACTTTAAATGCTCCTCCCCCTTGAATTCAAGGCTCTGTCCTACCTTACTCCCCACACTTCAATGATCATTATTGTTTCTCCCTGGTTGGGTTGTTTTTGTTCTCCCAACACTGAAGTATTGGCACTGCTCAAGATTCTACCTTCCAGTCTAAATTCCTACAGAAGCCCCTCCTGGAGCAGAACAACTATCCCTGACCCTTCTTGTAAGCTCCAGTTCACATTCCTAAGTCATCTTTTACCACATCCAGGCCCTCCTCTGACTTTCTTGGTGCAGGGAGTAGATCCACAATTCCCTTTGTAGTTCCAGTTCAAAACTTCAGAGAAACAATAACTCTTTACTTTCCTTTGCCCTGCACAGCAGATCATCATGGTCTATAATTTCTTCTTTATTAATATCATAGCATTCTTCACTTTTTCTTTATTTTTCATTGTTAGTCCCTTAAAGTTTTTATCACCTTGAACCTAAACTTTTACAACAGCCTCTTCTTTACTCAATTCAAACATTTCTTTCGCCAAGCATTTATAGGGTGCCTTTTATGTACTGAACCCTATGCTGTCTTTTTACTCTCTAATCCATTCTATATACTACAACCAAATTAATCTTCCTCAAGTACTACTTCAGTCACATCATTCTGGGGCCCTAAAACCTTCAATGGTTCCCCATTGTCTACTGAGTAAGTCTCACACTCATCGGTCTGGTATTCAAAACCCTCCATAATTTGTCCCCAACCTACTTTTCTGGACTTATCTCTTACTATTTCCTCTATATAACCTTATACAGCAGCCAGTCTGATCTATCTGCTTTTCTGTAAATAAGCATTGTACTTTTCCACTTCTGAGTTTTTGCCTAGTTTATTGTCTCTGCACAGAAGTGCTCCCTGCTTATCCTGTGTCTGCTCTTACTCGTGTCTCAGAGCTCAGCTCAAATGCTACCCGCATCTCCTTCTGTTAACACACCTACTGGGAGTGACTGCTCCACCACCTAGACTTCTGTAAGTCTATGTTTTCAGCATTTGTGAGATACCTAGCACATGATGCCTTGCACTGTGAATGCTTTGGTTCTCCATCATCATAGTTCTTACCAGAAACATTTGTATCAGAACCATAAAGGTGTTTACTAACAATGCAGGCTCTGGAGGCCAAACCTGGGAATCTCCATTGCCAGCATATATCCTAGTAATTATCTTGTGCATTAAGGTATGAGAGCAGCTGTCACATGGAGTAAAAGTCTCCCGAGGGCAGGGACCACATCTAGTCTGGCTTCATAACCTAGAAACTCATGTTGAAAGGAAACTCCAAGGGTTTAAGCCCCAACGTGTGCTTGAATATCCTCTTAACATTCCTACTGAGTTAAAATTTGTTAAAATTTTCTAATAAGAACACATTTGCACATTCATCAGCATTTAGTCTAAGATGACTGTGGAGAATCTGCTTTATTAGGAGACCCTAGCCCAAGGCTTAGAGCAAAACTTTTTCTCTGGTTTTAGTACCTTAAAGATTTGTAGTTTGCATAAGAAATTTAGATTAGCTTTTGTCTCCTGGATACTGAATTTTGTAACTGATTTCATTCCCCTCTTGTGTGGACCACAGAACAGTCTGTGATGAAATCCACAGTCACCAGTAGCAGGTAGATAGGACTTCACAATACCCACAATGCATTCCAACCCCACTCATGTTTCCAATGCTTCTCCTAGCCTTGCTTTTCTTTTAACTCTTCTAAAACTTATTTTTAGTTTATTTTATTGTGTCATATTATTTGCATCTTTGCAAACAGTTTTAAATTCTTTTTGTGAAAAGAAAGGTTATTAATAAAATAAATCCATGAATCTGGGGATGTACAAATCTTCTGATTATTCTTTTCTATTAATTTTATTCTGAGGAGAAAAATTAGCCTGGAAGATGATTCCTTGGATTGGAAATTCTGATGGAAAGCAGGGCCAGAGAAAATAGATGGAGCAAGAATCTCTGAGGTCATAGTTGTAAAAAATTAAGATTTGTAGAGAAAACATGGATTTAAAAAGGATGATGAAATTTTAGAACAGGAAGAGATGAGAGTGGTTTTAGAGTGTGGTCATAAAAGGCAGAAAGCAAGAAAAAGCTTTTAGAGCAGGAAGAAGTAGTTAAAACAGGGGCAATTTCAGGGAACTAATCATGGGGTCTTTATACTCAGAGAAAGGAAGGTCTAATTCATTGCAGTTCTGAGGCCCCAGTGCAGAAGAACCCCAACTGGGTTCAGATAGCTGTGTGGAGGAATGAACTTAGGGTCCAGAGAGAAAGGCCTTTACCTTTCCAATGATAAAGAAAATGAAAGAAAAGCATCTGGGCTTCAATTAGAGGTTGAAACAAGAGTATACAAGAAGGGGAGCCAATTATAGAAATGATTATATAAGTTAGCCCTAAAATGAATATAATAATATGGGTCTGCATACCTGCAACTTACCCAAGGTGCATATCTTTGGTATATTAAGGCCCTTCACAGTGTAGTAATAAATTGACTGAAGTTTAAGTACTAAAGATAAAGATACAGGGAGGAAAGCAGTTATAGAGTCTTCGGCAGGGCAGACAGTGGCAAACTATCATCTGAGTAGCATAGAAAATGGCTAGGGCAATGGGCTGCATTCCCACTGATGTTGGTAACTGCTAAACACCTCTGGGCTGCCACAACTCAGGATCATAATGCTTCAAGGGGCACCGTAGTAGGCAGGAACTTCGAGGGGCTTTCACAATAGTATTTGATGCCAGTTCAGGATCCAAGTTTCCGAAATATCATCCAACATGAGAAAATAGAAAAGTATTTATTAAGTAACTATTTTCTCATTCAACATTTATTGAATATTTAATGATTACTGAGAACTGTGCTGGGGAACAGAGATATAAACAATACTAACACATCCTTCTTACCCTTAATAAGCTCAAAGCCTGGGGAGAAAACCAATGTATAAATAAAGTATTATAGTATATGGTATGATTAATGCTATAGTTGAGGCGTGCAAAACGTTGTCATAAAGATAGGATCACAGAGGTTGGAACAACTAACTCTGTCCTAGGGATGTAGAGAAAGGGCACATATTTGACCAGGGTGTTAAAGAATGGGTAGGAGTTCTGTAGACAGAACAGAGGGAACAGCATATGCCAAGGTGCAAAGGCCTTAAGTAGCAGGGGATGTTTTGGGAATCCTGAGAAGTTTGGGGTGATTAGAAGAGAGTGTGAACTAGGAGTGGCAAGAGATATGGCCAAGGACTTGGAGCCAGGCTGTGAACCTTTCTAACATGACATCTTAGAAAGTTTAGATTTTATCTTTCAGGCAGAACAGTAACCTCAGACATGTTAAAGAAAAGTAACCCTTGAGTAATCAACACCAAGGGCTGAGAAACTTCCAGGACCTTGATGTCTCATGGAGGTCCACCCTCAGACTACTATCAAAGTGGCAGGTTTTTGATGCTTCCAGGGAAGGTGGAAAGGCTTAAAGGGTGTAGTGTAGCTAACAGGTCAGACTATGGACACAGGAAAAATTCTTGAGTAGGCTTCAGGAGCCTTGTTTCACTTGGCCAGGGGCCAGGAATGAGCTGAACCATTTCCTGTTTCTCAAGGCCCAGTGTAGGCCTTCAACACTAGGGCTCAGTCACTTCCCACAACATCAAGAGTGGATTTGTGTGCCAGAAAAAAATGAGAGGCTGTATTTCTTTCTTAGAATCAAGTTGTTATTGTTCAAATGCATTATTAATGATCAAGGTTGCAATCATTTATAACACGGTCATCAAAAAAGCAGCTGTTACCGTTTACACATAGCTCTCTGTGAGTATGTTATTAAGGTAATATTTTACCATGCATGCTACTTGCTCAGGGGCTGCATGCCTAATGCTTGGCTTGAACAGATCCCCCACTACCTTCTTAGAAGTAATCACTCCTTCCCTTTCTTTACAGAGATGGCCAATGCCAGGGAAAGGAAGTGGGAAAAGGAGATGAAAACGGGGAACCAGGAAAAATGAAATGAGAAGTACAGGCAATATTTCCCCCTCCTTTTTTCTCCCCTGCCTTTCTTTTTCTTTTGAATAAAAAATAAATAAAAATGCAGAAAACCTCAGGAGACTCGTAACTTTCCAATTTTTATTTAAAAATAAACCTGTCGGCGCAGCTTTCACCACTCCTGTGCATGCAGCACAACTTCCAACCTCATTGACTGATATTTATGTAGGAGAAAGTAAATGCTCTAAAGAGAACAAATAAATCAGGTTAGATTTTACAAAAGGAATAGAGAATTTTCCAATAAGCAGAATCTGGCAGTCAGCATAGTCCTTGAATGACACCCTTCCCCCAGCCAGCAGACCAGGGTCATGAAGACCCAAGGTGACAGGTACAGAAGAATAGGGGAGCCTATGTGATCTACTGTCCCCTTCCCCCTCTACTCCAGGCCAGGACAGCCTCCTGAGCCTTTCCTTCACCAATAGGACGGTCCTGGAAATCTACATGGAAGGTGTTAGGAGTACTTGCACAGAACAGCTGTGGACAGACTGCAAGACTTGAGAGGCAGCAGGGAAAATCCTAGAGGGGCCCATGGCCCTGGGAGCAAAATAGGGGCTAGAAATGAGAGACTTGCCTGGAGCTTTTACCTGATGACTGAGAAGGGAAACTCTCACCCCTTCTAGCCAGGAAAAGTGAGTCATTACAGGAAGATCTGAGGCACAACCCACAAGTTGATGATTGAGATTGTAATGAAAGAGTAGTTCATTCAACAAGCAGTTGCGGAGTGTCATGCAGGGGCCAGAGCTGTTGTAAGCACTGGCAGAGAGCCCACTGCATGGCATAGACCTCGTCCAGTCTGAGAGGTCATGGAAAGCTGATGCAAAGAAGCTATGTGAATTGACTGCTGGAGGGTGGGTGGAAGGTTAACTTGGCAAAGGGGCGGGGGAGAACAACATTGCAGACACAGCAGCATGTGCAAAAATCTTGAGGCAAGAGGGAGCATGGATTAAGAAACTGAGGGAAGGTCATGCTGGATCTGAGAAAGTGATGAGAGAATAGTGTAAGATGAGACCAAGGAAATAGCAGGGTCAGATAGTGTAGGGCCTGGGAAAGGATTTTGGTCTATACTTTAGGAGCAATGGGAAACCAGTGCAGTGTTTCAACCAGGAAGGGCAACGTGGCCAGATTTTGAAAAGAGCTTTCGGACTACAGATTGGAAGGGCCAGCATGTGTGAGGTGAGTTTAGAAGCTATAACTAACATAAGAATATTGTACTTTGGCCTAGGGTGGTGGCAGAGAATGAAAGAAAAAGAAGAAAATCAAGAAATAATTAGGAAGTCAAATCAGCAGGAACTTGGTGATCAATTGGATAAGGGTTGCAGAGAGAAGGAAGCCCCCAAGTTTCTAGCCTGTGCAAATGGAAGTACAGCCTTTTTGAACATAAAGAAAGAGAACAGGGGAAGAGAACAAACTGAGAGTGAAGACAGCGAATTTAATTTTGAAAATGTTGAATTGGAGGCAGCTTTGAGACAGCAAGTGGATATTGCAAGTAGAGCTGACCTGGTGGCAGCAAATTCCATTGGAAATACAGCTCTGGAGAGTACAGGAGAGGTCTGGATTGGAAGCACATGAGAGAGCCATTGGCATATGTTGATAATTGATGTCAATCCCACGGGGAAGGTCACCTTTGGAGAGAATATAGAATAAGAAGAAATGAGGGCCAAGTCTTGAGGAACTCCAATGTATAGATATCAGATAGCAGAGGAGGATGAGCTTGCAAAGGAGACTGGAAGAAGCCCTCACACAAGACAAAAGAATCTGGGTGAACACAGTATCACAGAGAACAGGGAAGGAGGGCATTTCAACCAGAGAGAGTGGTCAAAAGGGTTGAATATCACTAATACATCAAAGGAACAAAGAGTGAAAAATGTCCCATAGACAGATACGCCAACATCAAGGTCACTGGTGACCCAGGCCATGGCAGTATCTGTTATATGTATTAAGGTGCTAAGGTATGTAAGGCACCCAACATGGTGACTGGCTCATAGCCAGGCCTCAATAAATGTTAGCTCTTGTTAAATTCTCCCTTTAAAGTCTATAAATCTAATATTCTCCTATCCTATTAAAGAAAGAAAAAAAAAAAAAGGAGACACAGGCTAACATTTTAACAGGAGAGCTTTAAGATTAAACCCAAAGAATTTCCCGACAGGAAGGCCTGTAAAATGCCCATAAAGGCTATTAAAGAAGATGATAGAATCCTGGATGAAATGAGGATCAGGACGGATTCCCGTGTCTGGGACAGTTTTGATGCAGCCCTTCCTTGAAGCAGGGGATCAACCTCAATCATCAGGACTGGTCATTTCTGCCCTGGGTGTCCCCTGCCCCTCCTTCCCTGCCCCCATGGAGATGAGAGCAAACTTCCTCATTTCAATTGTCTGGGCACCCCAGGTTAACATTGAACAGTGCCACCCAGAAAAAACACCCAGAGGACAAGCACCGAAAAATATGCTTGAAAGGCCAGCCGAGTGACCAAGATTACAATGTAATGCCCAGCCTTGGGTCAGTAATGGGGAGGTATTAGTCATCTCTTCAGACCTCAGCTCCATTATTTTTGCCGGAAATGTGAGAACAGCTCTCACTAATAACATGTGGAATCACTTCCAACTATTTGCCTTTCAAGTCAGCCTCCTCAGGTCAGGTGACATATCTCGTTTAACAGGGGGTGCCATTAGAGGGAAGATTTAACGTGCGACTGAAAGCATTTGTAGCGGGAGCTGTGGGTGGGTTCCTTTTTAAGCTTCTGTGGCTGGTAACTTGCATCTCTTTCCTCTGTGCTGTTGGGTTTTGTTATTGAAGCCTTTTTCTTTTCTGAAGGAGGTTGGTCATTAACTCTTCCCTGCCTGGAGCATCCCCTGGTATGGACAGGGCAGGTTAAGAGCTGAATTACAAATTGTTCCTACTCTAACAGCCCATGTAAAGCTTATCAACAGACTGGCCCGATTACTCCAGGCATCTCGCCATCCTCATGCACCTGCCCCGCACCCTGCTCAGATAACCTGGGGAATCTTTATACTGATGTCTTGTAGAAATAACTGTAGTTTTTGCAAACAAAGTTACCAATCTACTAACCCACAGAATTTGTATATCTACCTACAATACGAGTCCTGCCTCTTTCCATGCTTTGAGAGGCCTAGCAGCCATGCCAAAAACAGTAGGAAGAAGAGGCTGAGGTTCTAGAAGAGAAACTTGTCATTTAATGAAAATTTATTTTTTGACTCTGACTTGATATTTTTTTTTCCTGAAGGCTAGGACCCAACTTGAGCTTCCTAAATCTTTGCCCCAGAGTAAACTTTCCAACTTCCAGAGTCTTAATCTCTCTGAGCTCCAGGCTCTTCATCAGAAATATAGAGACTGTAATAGACACCTATTAAATGAGTGGCTATAGTTAAAAGCATTGAACACAGAGCTTAGCACATAGGCGAGATTCCATAAACAGGTATCAGTTACATCTCGTTACTTACATGTTACAAGCAATTAAATCCCCAACCAAGGTACCTAAATAAAAAGAGAATTTATTGGATTGTGCAACTGACAAATCTAGAGCTCAGCCTGGCTTTAAATAGTTCAAGGGTGATTCGAGAAACTGTCAGAACAGTTTCTCTCTCACCATCCTTTGGCTAGGCTGCCTCTGTCCTGGCTCCATGTCTTGCAAGACCCGGTGGCAGCAAGATGGCAGCAGCTGCTTCAAGATCACATCCTTACAACCCCAAGCTCAACAGAGAAAGAGCTACTCCACAATTCACCTGAGTCCTGAGCCAGACACTCATTGAGTGAATTAAGATAATGGCAAGTTGAGCTGGGTGAGTTGGGTCATCCTTGAACCAACCACTATGCCCTAGAGTTTGGAATGGGATCACCGGTTTAACCCTGAATCTCAAACTGTACCTGGGCAGGAAGAGTGAAGGGGGCAGGGAAAACTGTACCTAACTGAAGGCACTGAGGTTTGCATGAAAGATGTATCCCCAAAAGAAATTTTTAGTAGCATTACCATAAATAAATAAATAAATAAATAAATAAATAAATAAATAAATAAAATCAGTGGGCAGAGAGGATGTTAGGTGTCCAAATATGAAACTATGTACTGAAAAAAATAATTTCCCATCCTACCCCATGCATAAGATAAGGGTTATTTGATAGTAATGTATAATAAAAAATGTGTAATAAAGGAAAGCTTCATGAAATCTCCCCCAAAACTTTTTGGCAAAGTAACCTATTCCCTATATATTAGTAACATATTGATTATATGCATTATAGCACTTTTCTTAATCTGCCTTCTATTAGAATTACTTACTGAGCTCTTGGATGTCAAAGACCGAGTCTTATTCACTTCCATATTCCACACTGCATGAAGCACGTAAAGGGGAAATACTTTGACTTAAAAGGTGCTTCCAGACCCATGCTGGCTCCTTGTGTCTAGCTCAATTCAGTTCATTTTCCTTCCCTGACCATTTCATTTGCTTGGGGATGGCTGGTAGAGACTAGTGGGCCCAATAAACTCTATGGCAAGATGTTCTCCCTAAAGCTCCCTCTTCTGCTAGAATCTGCCTCTGTTATATTTCCTCTCATATTGCAGCTCAAATGGTTTTCTTGGTTCCCAACCACAGAGATAATCTCTGGGAGCAGGTAGGATATTATATCTTCATTTTTGTTTTCCTTGGTGCCTAGAACAGGATCTAGATCAAAAAATCATCCAATAAAATGGTGTAGTTACCCTAGCTCTCACTCACAATCGTCCCCAGATTCTCAAAGAAGAGCCTCATCTGTCAGGACTACAGAAAGGGCAGGTAGCCTCTCAGGTGAGGGGTTAAAGAGCTAGAGGGTTATATGCAAAACATAGAAATAGAGAAAGAACAGCAGGGCTCACTGTTACTCCTTGTTCTCTATCAAGCCAAAGCAGATATAGATATGGTATAGGGAGCCTGACAAGCTATAGGAGGTAGACTGGACTAGAGAGAAAGACAGTAGGGGACTTGGGCTTGATTCAGGGTGTAGTTAGTGCCTGTGGGGTAGGAGGAGGCCAAATAATTAGTGGGGAGCTGGTAGCAGAAAACAAAAAAGGCATGTAGACAGTACACCTGTGGCTCTGGATGGTCAGTCCAGTCAGAACATGACCCCAGTGGCATCAGGAAGCCTAGAGAAACAAGAACAGCTCCCTGGATGGGGGTAGAAAAGGGCCAGAGAGGAGGCCAGTACCGGGTAAAACTGGAGCTCTGTGGCTGGAGTGCTAATTAGGAGACTTAAGGAAGAGCCACGGTGGTAAGAATGGGAGCACATTAGCAATGATTGAGGGAAAGGTGTTTGCCCCAAATCTACCAACTTTTGAATTTGTGGGCAGACATCTGAGCACAGCATTGCTCCTACTGGTAAAATGAAGGGGCTGGTATCCTAGCCTGGTTAAGGCAGGCTCAATAACTGGGTGTGGCTAAGCTGGTAAGAAAAGGTAGCTGTGCCCTGCAGGTCTGGGGAAGGCAGGACTGATAGGCTAGGCCATGTGGGAAAGTTTCTGGCAAACTCCCAGACTGCCTGTGTGTCTGAGGCCAGGGCCTGAGCCATCGCCAGCATCGGCTGACCTCCAGATCCCCCTAGTCAACAAGAAGAAAGAACAAGAGGCTCCGGAGGCTCCCTCGGCTTTGGAGAAAGCTCTGCAAACAAAACTCAGTTTTTAGGGGTTAATCTGTAGCCCCAGGAGGAGGCAGTGGGCCTTCTCTGAAGGGCAGAGCCAGTGAGTGGACTGAAACTAAAGAAAAAGCATGGGGCTGCCGGCCTGAGATTAGTTTGGCAGCAGCTCCAAAGAGCGGCCCCTTCAATGGCCAGTATTGTCTGAATCCTCAAAAGCTAATGGGGCTGAGCTGCTGGGGCCATGACCCTTGTCTGCCTGGCTGACGGTCTGCTGCTCTGAATCTCATTTCCCCAGCAACCAGGGTGACCAAGGACTCTGCCTCATCTGTGTGAATCATGCCCTTGTACGTTGTCTTGACACCTACTATGTGCACAAATCACACCTCCTCATTCCTCTACCCCCTGCAACTCTCTGCAGCCTCAGGAGGGCATGATCAGTCAGCCTCTGGAAGAGGGATGGTGCTGGGAGTGGGCTGCCCAGCAGGGGATTGGTGAGAGGGGAGGAGAGAACAAGAAAGTGGGGGCCATGGCCTGCCCTTTCTCCCAAGCCCTGGGCTCATGAGTCTGTCTTTACCTGCTCTGGAACTGGAGGAGCATAGAAACTACACTGTGCCTATCTGGGAGATCACACACACTCAGAGCCAAACTCCCCAGGGAGGAAACTCTGACTGAAAATCAGCGTTTCCTAAAGAGCAGGGTTGGGCCCTTGTTGCTTCTGGATCTCTAGAAAGCTGAGTCTTCATTGCCAGGCTGGCCTCCATCCCTTCTCTTCTCAGCCATGCCAGCCCTTTCCCACTGGAACCCCTGTGAAGACCCCTTGAAAATTTCCACGAAGCCTGGAAGCCCTGGGAGGGTGGCGTGACACGGATCTGGCAGACTGAGAGGGAGACGGAGAGTGTGGGCGTGGAGGTACGAGGAGGGGGCTGCCTGGCTTCTGCTGCTGCGTTTGTGGACCTCTCCAGGGAGGGAGAGATCGCTGAACAAAGATAAGGGAGAAGGAAAGCCGGCTAGAACAGGGATAGAGAGATGTTGTTCTTTCCGAATCAGCAGGCAGCTCCGTTGGCTCCTCTAATCCCCGGGCGCAGCTCCATGGGCGCAGGCCTTGCAACCACTCCCCAGGGCCTGCCTGCGCTGACACTACCCGCGGACTGGGCAGCCAGCTCTCAGGGTCCAGCTCCCTCCGTTTCGGCAGGCCACCACTGCTGCCCGCGTAAGGAGCACTAGGAGGAGAAGCTGCCTCCTATCCTTCCTGGCTTCTTGGCCAGAGAAAGAAAAGGAAGAAAAGGAAAAGAAAAACCCCTTCTAGCCCTGCCCTGTAGGTCCTGCGCCACTGCTTTCCCCCTGGTCTTCAGCCCAGTCTAGCCCCGCTCCCTCCATTGGGCCTTCTGGAGCCTCTTTCAACCTGGGGATGGGGAGCCCAGTGAGACCTCAGGCCTTCCCTGGAGGTCTGTACTCCACCACACACACACCTAAACTCTCTCTGCAGAGGAGCTAGGAGGCGTTGGCAAGGAGGCAGAAGCCCGAAGGGCAGGCAAGAGGAAATTGGAGAAAGGGACAAAGGGATATGAGAGAGGGGATCCCCAGCATACTTCAGGAATGGACAGGAGCTAAACCCCAGGCTCCACACAGGTGTGCCTACCTGTTCCTGATTCCCGATAAGACTCGGGAGCCCAGTATAGATGGCCAAGCTCCCCTCCTTCAATGGCACCATCCTAGGCTCCCAGCTTGCTAGTTGGACTCTCAAACCTCAGGTAACCCTGCCACCTGCTCCTAGGTCCTCCCCGTGGCCATGGGCAGCCCGCTAATGCATTCACCAATAAGAACCACCTCTCAAAATTGGAAGGGCTTGCCTTCTCAATGCTCAGAGCTCCCAGGATGTGGAGGTCAATAACATTGGGCCGGGGTACTCAGCTACACTCTCTGGGTAAGAATGGACAGATGTTTTCTCAAGATTGTACAGAGCACAGCTTCTAAATAAATGCACTACTCTCATCTTCCCACCAGATTGTCTGACCTCAGTTCCTCTGAAGAAATAAAGATACCACTGCAATAACCATTAGCCAAATCTCCCGTGCCTTTGAGGAAGGACTCTGAGCAGCCCATCTTTAACTCTAGTATTTTATGCTTGAGATAGGTATATCCCAGCAGCTCCTCTACCCAGAGTACTTATCTGATCACTCCAGTCCACACTTACTGACTCTCCTCTCCACTGAACCTATGCATTTCAAATCTGCTGCACACAATCTCATGCTTGCCAAGAGTCTGGCTTTGTTCTTTCAAATGCCTATATTTGACTCCCCGATGAAGGTAGGGTTATCACAGGCAGTAACTATTACTTGATTATTTTGATTCCCATGGAGCTGAGCTTGGATTATGTAGCATAAGCCCTCATTCCCATGGACTTGGTTAATGGACGGACAGACTTCCAGGGGACACTACCCCATCAGGAGATAAAGGTGGCCTTCCTCTCCTCTGCCCTACAAAGAGGAACCCAAGGTCTTATGTCCTGGAGTTATCTCAAAAATCAGCAGAGTCTAGCTCTCCCCTCATTCCTGTTTGCTTGCAGCCCCCTTGGCCTTCTGGATCCCTGTGGGTTTGGAGAGGCCAATGCTTGCGGCTCTCACCAATATCAATTTGCAGTCGCCAGGATACAACTTCACCCTATGCTGCGTTCATAAATTAATCTCCTGGGATTAGATTCTGTGTTTTAGTAACACTCCTGAGGCATTGTATTTACACATTAATAATAAAAGAAAAAAGTGAGACAAGTTCTGACAACTTTCAATAACATTCAGAAATAATGTGTGAGGCAAGGAAGTGTCCAAAGTTAATTAAGACCATTTGGTGCTGACGGGGGTGGGGGGTGGTGCCTGCCGCTCTCCGACAGGTGCTATTTCTGAAACCCAATTTCCTTGTCTGTAATGTACCTGATGCCTGCAGAAAAGGAGATGCTGAAATAAACTGAACTAGCAGCATGAGCTCGAATCCTCTCTCGTTTGGTTTTACAATGCCATGGATACTTCACCAGAATTCGTGCAGAGTTCCTAGAGAAAAGAACCCTTTGGCCCTTCTCCGTGGTTAGCAGACAGTATGTCCAGACTGTTTACATCTGCTCCATGCAAGTGGGGTCCTGAAGGGAATTAAGGGGTGCCCTGTTGCTTGGAGAGGAGCCAGCAGTTTGCCTTTCCACTAATAGCTGTAAGGGTCTTCCAGACATTTCCCTGACTAGAACTTCATTTGAGAACCTGAAGGAAACAGCTGTAGGACCAAAAAAGAGGGACTCTGGGCAAACTCCTTAGACAGGTTATATGGTATGAAGCTGGGTTTCCCTGCCCAGTACCTAATATGATTTATTCCACAAATACCTGTATTTTAAGGCACCTATATATGCTTATGCATTTTTGTATTTTCTTCATTTCCATTTTAGCTTCTCTCAATTTGAGAGTAGTTCCTTTAAAAATGCAAAGCCATTCTCAAAGGAATTTGAAAAGGGAAAGGAGGAATTCTCTCTGTTTCTTTCTTGAGCCCAAATGGACCACAGGGTGTTGGACATGACAGAAAGAAAAGGGAGAAAATCAGGGGAATGTTTTAGGTACTACATATGGGCCCCCCAGATTGTATATTCTCAGAGCTCTTTCTTCACATCCCCCACAGTGTTTTGTGTTTTGTTTATTTAAGGGACAAATGAATCCCTTCCTGCCCCATGAGATTTCCCTTGATTTTTATACAGGAGGTAGAAATGAAGTTGGCAGAACCAGGCTCTTCAGCTGCATCCCAAACTGGATCTAATCTTAGCCCACTGCTCTCTATCTTTTATTGAGTCTGTTCATCTAAAAGAGAGAAGACATAAGGGCAAATGGAAAGGGGAGTTTGAAAGGAAAATGACCATCCACGTTTCCATCACAGCCTGAGATTTTCAACTGATTATGATTTTCAGTGGGTGACCGTAGGTCTTGTTTTCCACTTTGGACCTTTTGCCCTTGGCTCCTATAACAAAGAGCTTCTCAAGGACCAGGCAGATTTCATCTCTCTTTTGAAGCATGATATTTCATGGGCAAATATATTTCATAAGGTAAATGAGGGTTGGATGTAGCCAGGTGCTTTCACTGCACCTCTCATTCCAACCCTGTAAGCAGGAAACAACTTCAAAATAAAAAGAAACACCACATGGGCAAAAGCTCTCACAATATAATTGACTTGGTCCCTCAAAATGCCCTCATAGAAATTGACCCTTCTCCCAAGTCTTATTTTCCTCATAATTGCTTGTCTCTTTGCTCTAGATCAAAGGAAAGTCATCTGACCTTCAGATGAAGGTTAGACTAAGAGATGCTGCTCAATGGCTAAATTGTTAGAGAAAAGATAAGCATTCAGGAAATGCAGGGATGGAGTGCAAAGATAGATCCACCCACTGAACTAAATCAGGAGCCTGTCTGCCCAAGGGGTTGACCTGGGGCGAAAACTAAGCAGAAAGAATTTTGCTTTTCTCTGGAGTCAAGGTGGGCAATACCTAGAGTGAACCCAGTTGGAACCGAGAAGGCAGATTTGCGTGTCAAGCCAAAGTCCTATGTTGTAACTAAGCTATGCACTTGTAAACTGCCTGGTAGTTTAAACTGTACCAAGTAGTCCATTCACTCTAAACAACTTACAATAAGTGTTAATACTCTGTGATACACTATGGAGAGAGGCTTCTGGAAAGAACAGAGGCATTGCTAAAGATCCAAGGTTGGTATTGAAAGAAATAAGTATAACACATTTATCTCTTGAGCAATAAATGCAGGTGCCATGGTCATGTCCATTTCTTGGGGACCAGAGAGGCTGACAGTGGGGATTCAAAAGTGGAAGTTGCCATGTACCCAAGACCTACTGTGAAGTGTGGCCTGGTGAGCCCAGATTTCATGGCCAGGTTCACTACTTGTTCTGCCACCCCTGTTCAGCATAGCTAGGCCCCTCAAGCTTCACTTCTTACACATCAGAATAAATATCCCTGCAGTACCCTCCATATTCAATTACTCCTCACAAGACCTGAAAGTTTTCCTTGGAAGAAAGAAAGACAGGGTTGATCCCACTGAATTCTAGAATCCAGATTGTAGAGAATTTTAAAACTACTTCTATAAAACAGCACTTCAGAACTTGTAGATTTTTTCATTATGTTCAGTAGGATATAGATATTAAATATGAAGTCTTGAGTAATTGTCTGGATTTGACTCTTGTTTGGAACACTTACTATGTGGCCTTGGGCAAATTCCTTAACCTCTCAGCTATGTCAGTTTCCTCACCTATAAAGTGTGGTTAATAACTGAACTCCTAAAAGTCTTGTGAGGTTATTATGGTACTTAAATTAGCCAATTTATCTCAAATGTTTAGAAGAGTACTAGACATTACTCTTTAAGAATAAGTTTAGTTTGTCCTGTCAGCTAATAAGTTGCTGGGCTGAATGACTGCTGAAGATTATATATCTTGACCTTCTCTTTTTTGGACTAAGTGACTTTTTCTTTACCCCTGAAAAATTTATCCCATCCTGGTAAGGAAGAGGAAACACATGTGTGCACAAGCACAGATGCACACACACACACACACACACACACACACACACACACACACTGTTGCTCCTCCACACAAAATTGATACAGATACTACTAGAGCATCTAGCAACTCAACTAAAAGAGGGAACAGTGTTTATCATGATTTATAGGTTTCTATTCACAAAGCTCTTGATGTTATTACTGTGAGCCCCTGCCATTTCCAGCCTTGCCCACCTATAGGTACTAAAGACCATCAACCTGCACTCTAACCTGCCTGGTTCCTGATCCTGTCCTGACCAAGCCCAGTTGTTCATTAGCAATTACTAAAGTTGAGGGTCTGTAATTCATCTTGCTTCCTTAAACTCGGTACCTAGTAGGGCCAGAACAAAAGTTGAGGGTCTGTAATTCATCTTGCCTCCTTAAGCTCGGTACCTAGTAGGGCCAGAACAAAACCTCATGAGACTTGGAAGAGACCCAGTGAGGTTAACCTTTCCTACCAGTGCTCACCTAGTCTTCTTAGTAAGAAAAGCTGGGCTATACCCAATTCTGCATTTGTACTCTTATCTTCTTCTGGAACTGTCACCCTGCCCTAGATCTCTGTCTATTTTAGAACCTTCCAACTTAACTGTCCTATACTGGTCCTTTTCCAAATAAACAAAATTTTATCTTAATACCCAGCCCATCCCTAGTCCTTGGCCTGGATCATAGCTGAAACGTCCAAAGTGCTGCCACTGCTTGCACCAGGAGAAGCAATGTGTTGCCACCGACCTTACTATGACTACCACCTTCTCTGGAGTGTCTCCATACTGAGCTGAATCTAGCAGCTTACCCTTTTTTCTACAGAACTTTAATTTAGACCACAGGACATCTTCACGTGAGAGCCAGCCTTCCCACTGGGGTGGACTCTACCCCAGTTAGTTTCCTTCTCTTTCCCTAGTAACCCATTGATTAAGTTGACATGTGCCTTGTGGCCAACACTTTGGGGTTATGACAACTAAAACTAAGATTATACATGCAATTTGTCTGAGCTCACCACTCACTTGATTTTTCCGCTAGGATGCCTGAAAGAAACATCAAACTCAGTAGTCTAAAACCAAACTCTTCTGCCCAAATTCATATTCCCCCTTCCACTCTGATGCTCCTCTAATTGGTTTTCTATGCTGCAATAAGAGTGATCTTTTCAAAATGTAAATCTATTTATCATACACATACATCCTTAAAACCCTTTATTAGCCTCTCATTGTTCTTAGGATAAAGGCCCATGTCCTTCACAAGGGCTTCAAACTCTGTGTGTCTGGCCCTGGCTGCCTTTTCAGCTTTACCTGATCTCACTCTTCTCCTCCCTTGCTATGCTCCCCCGACCAGGATCATAGCACTCAGGGCACTTTGGAGAGAATTAGGTAAAGGTGCTTCTTTTAGGCAGCCCATCTGGAAAGGCAAGTGGAGCTCTCACCTTCGTCCACAGAACAGGCCATGTCCGTCATCCTTGCCTTCTTTCAGTTTCCCAAAAATATTCTCTGCTACCCTCTACCACTAGGCTGTTGCTCATACTCATGGCTCTGCTTTGGAGTCTTCTGCTCTCTCTTTTTACCCAGCAATCTCCTGCTTATCCCTCAGATCCCAGCTCTGCCATCACCTCCTCAGGGAACCCTCCCTGATCTCTCCACCTCTCCAACCTTTAGGATAAGTTCCTTTGTGATAAGTTCTCATCGGACAGTGCTCCCATTCCTCTTAATATTGATCTCATCTTGTAAGCCTACATTTATTTATATAACTAATGTCTAACTCTCTCATCTTATTAGGAGCTCCATTAGAGTAGGGACCATGGCTCTTTTCCTCTCTTCTATGTATCTCCAGAACTTAACACAGTGTCAGGCACATAATAGCTGATCATTAAATATTTATGAAGAACCTACTGAATGCAGGCTGCTACACAAGTAGATGGTAGTGTCTGGACTTTATAATTGGAACAACTTAAGCTTCCCAGAGGCATAATTAAGCACGTCAAAGAGGAAAATATTCTGTTCCACTTAATTATGCATTTTTATTTTAAAATAGAAGTCTTTATTAAAACAACAAAGCATAAATATTAAAGAATGTATTTAAATAACTTGTGCAATTTAGTGCAAGCTTTAAAGGTGCATAAACACTGAAATGTAATCCAATGCCTTTTTAAATAATTTTTCATTATTATCTCTACTTTATCTAATCTTGTCCTTTAACCTAGGTTGAAGAAGTAATTCATTCTGACTTTCTTAGTTTTGTCTCAAAACCTGGTAAGTCTTGTCCACAACTCCAGCAAGTTTCTGGCCTCCAAGGCTTTAGATCAGATTGTAGTAAAGCTTTTAGAGGTAGTTTGCATCTTTGCTCCACTGTTGGGGAGCTCCTACAGTTTTAAAAGGAAAGGGTCCTCATCATAAGAGTAAGCACTTTGAACATATGTCACCCCTGCTCTTTGCCTGTTTCAACTCATTCTGGTTCTGCAGAAAATGTCAGATAACTCAAAAATGCAAGAGCATGGCTTTCACACCAAGACCCAGTGACAGTCACTCATCACAGATATGTTTTCCTCATACTTTGCTTCTGAACCTGCCTTCTCTTCAGGAAGAGAAAGCCTTCATGCGCAACTCTGCTTCTCCATTGCCTGGATTTCTGATCAATAGCTTGATCTAGACACCAATTAGACACCTCCCTAACAAGTACAGTCCCCAGAACTTAATGTTGCAAACAGAACTGAACGGAGCCCAGAGGGTCATCAAGGAGCTAGAGTGGTGCCCTGCGCAGGTGTGGCCACCTGCCCATTGGGGATAAATGGCCCATGCCACCCAGGCAGATCTGCTTCTGAGCTTAAACTTTCCTAAATCTTTTCACATGGCTGTATGTTTACAGACGCAGGGAGAGGGAAGCCTACGTGGTTGTAAGAGCTGAAAAATAAGAAGTCCACCCATTGATGGGGTTGCAAAGAGGCCATTAATGCTAAGCTTCAGCAGTGGAACACAAAAAATGGCATTAAAGGATTTACTTTTCATGACCATAATTCACAGTTAATGTACATTTGATGTTTAATGTATGAACCAGAGGTGACTTCAAACTTGCGGGCCTTTTCTAAATAGTGTTTTAATCTAAGTTTTTTTTTTTTTTTTTTTTTTTTTTTAAATAGAGGTTCATACACTCAGTCTGTCAGACAAGAGGAAGGGAAAAAAGGCAAAGCTAGGTGTGAGAATCCAGTGTGGGAGCAGACTTTTGTTCAGTCTTTTATTGAGGTTTTACCTCTAATCTCTCCCTTTTTGATGCAATTTAAGATTAAGGAAATGAAAGGCAAGCCTGACTGTGAATGGTTTTACAAACATGACAGCCGAGGGGCCCTCAGAAGACAGTTTTGTAAGAGGCTTTGGGCTTCAATCCGTAGAAAGGATAGAGATGAGGGGATGGCAGTGCCCCTGTGTGCTCAGGAATGTGGCATCAGGATGGCCAGTCTGTATGCCAGGGAAATTGACATACTGGATCCCAATAGGAGGCAATGGTGGTCACAGAGCAGCTCACAAGGAGCCAGAGTCACGCTACAGAGGCCAAAAAGCATAACTGTTAGAGCTAGAGATGCCATACTCTGGTGGAAAGAGACCCAGAGACATTAAACATTCTGGTTGGGGATATCTATCAGGTGACCTCAGGTGAGGCATTTCACCTCTCTGGATCTCTTCCCCTTACCTCAACAGCAAGCTCCTAAGGCTAAATTGGCTATTTCGAGGCGACTCCCCTGAAGTCCTAGGCACAGAAGCAGACTCAGGAGCAATGGAAGGCCTAAGTGGAGAGACCCCAGCCCTCAGCTTCTCTTCAGCAAGGGAAGCTCCACTTTTATCTCTTTTACAAATAATTGGTCTATGTAAGATTTCTCTTAAAGAAAGTTTTCCCAATTAAAGATAAAAAATCAGCAGCAGCTGATCCTTAAGATGCTTTCTAGCCCAAGTCCAAAAGGGTAGATATGCAGAAAAGTCATCCAAATGGATGTCCTCAGGAAAATAACCCTCTAAAATGGGCAACAGAAATAGAGTAGCCCCTGAGAGAGCCTATATACTGCAAAAGTCACACTGTTAGAAATCAGTGTGAGGTGAGGTCAGGATGTCTCCCAGCATTTAGTTGGTCAAGGGGAGGGAGATGTTCTCCAGCAATGCTAAGCTGCTTTAGAGATTCAAAGTAATCAGGTAAGTGGGGTTTTGTAGTGGAGTGCAGTGGAGGGAGATAGGAAAAAAAGGACAGTAAGAGTATTTATCAGGGAATTGTTTTGTAGATCTTGGATATGGAGAGAAAGAAAGGGAGTGAGGGAATTTAGTGAAGTGGGGTTGGAGGAAGAAAATCTTTTCAATAAACTGTGGGTGATTTCTAAAGTCCTCTTTAGCTGTAACCATTTTGTGTTTTTGATTCTTTCCTCTCTCATAAGATGGCTGTACAATGGAAAATTCACTGCAAAAGAAGAAAGACAAGTGCAACTAGGCAAGAACAGAAGTTTCCAAACAGACTATCAACAGAAATCTCAGGGCAAGCATTATTAGAGACCCACTGAATTCATTCTTTGTTCATTTACCCAACACATTTTTGTCAAGTGCCTCCTCCATAGTAGGCATGTGGATTAAGGATTCTGAAAGAGACAAGTATGGACATTGCCCTCAAAGCTTAGTGAAAAAGTCAGAAGTTGAACAAATGGTTACACGTGTGATGCATGTTATAAGAGTGGAGGTCATTCTGGGGGTGTAAACAAGGGTCTCTTGGTCAGGAAGCAGAGGGCCTTCTCCTCGAGAACTTGCTTTGTTCCCAGGTCAACATAAGCAGGTTCAGAGTGACTCCTGCATCAGTAGCACCTCGTGCCCTTATATCCAAAGCTGCTCTTCTACTCATCTCCTCCTGCCAAATTCCAGCTCTGGTTTCCTTGCTCATCCAACAAGAAGGGAGGGATCCAAACACTGGGACGGAGGCACCTCCTGTTCCTTCCCTGTGAAGTTCTCACCAGTTTGTGGAATGTTATGTTTCTCTGTGATCTCATCACAGATCTATTCTTCAGAAGGAATTATGAGGCCTTCTAGCAACTACACTCCCCACTCACCCCCTTTTTGAATTCCATTTCTAAGGTTGCATTAATAACACAATATTTTCTGGAAGAAAGGAGATAGACCTGCTCTACTCTGTGGTGGAAAAACCAGACTTGACTATTGTGTGCACTTCTCATATTTGAGGGGTGTAAAACTAGACTTGATCAAAAGAGTATAACCAGGGTGGTGAGGGCACTTGAAACCATAGCTTATGAAGAACATAGAATGAAGTATGGGCTTCAGCCAGAAGGTGCAGGATGGATGTGACTGTTTCAAAGCCTCAGGGACTGTCCCAAGGAAAAGGGCAAATACAAACCAATGCCCAGAAATGAGAACAGATGAGAAAAAGTTATAGAACAGATATTTTTATCTCTTTTTTTCTTTTTTTTAAAAAGAGTTTTACAAAAATGGCTGTAAATGGAGTGGAGGCCTTAGGAGATCAAGGAGGATGAGTTCTCCATGGGAGAAGTATAGCATGGGCTCAGTGGCCATTTCGCCGGGATATTTTTTGAAGGAATACAGAAATAAGGTGTGGAGCTTGGCCCGAGCTCTTTTATTTTTTACTTTTAATTATAGTTGACCTATAATATTATATCAGTTTCAAGTGTGCAACATTGTGATCAGACATTCATATATCATATAAAGTGATCACCACAATTAAGTTTAGTAACCATCTGCCAACATACATAGTTATTACGATATTATTGATTATATTATCTATGCTGTGCTTTATACTCTCATGACTTATTTTATAACTGGACATTGGTATTTCATAGTCCCCTTCTCCTTTTCTGCCCATACCCCCACCAAACTCCCCCCTAGCAACCATCAGTTTGTTCTCTGTATCAATGAGTTTCTGTTTCATTTTGTTTGTTCATGTGTTTTGATCTTTAGATTCTACAAATAAGTGAAATCACGTGATACTTGTCTTTGTCGAACTTAACATAATACCTTCTAGGTCAAACCATGTTGTCACAAATGGTAAAATTTCATTCTTTTTTATGATCGAGTAATATTTCATTGTTTGTATGTCCCACATTTTTTTTTTATCCAATCTTCCATCAATAGACACTTAGGTTGCTTCCATGTCTTGGTTATTATAAATAATGCTTCAATGAACATAGCAATGCATATATTTTTTTGAGGTAGTGTTTTTGTTTTCTTCAGATAAATACTCAGAAGTAGAATTGTTGAGTCATTAGGTGGTTCCATTTCTAATTTTTTGAGGACTCCATATTTTTTCCATAGTGGCTGCACCAATTTAAAATCCCACCAGCAATTCTCAAGGATTCCCTTTTCTCCACATCCTCACCAACACTTGTTGTTTGTTATCTTTTTGATAATAGCCATTCTGACAAGTGTGGGTGATAGCTCACTGTGACTTTAATTGCATTTCCCTGATGACTACGATGTTGAGCACCATTTAATGTTTCTGTTGGCCATCTGTATGTCTTCTTTGGAGAAATGTCTATTTAGGTCCTCTGCCAATTTTTTGATTGGATTATTTGTTTTTTTGTTTGTTTCTTTGTTTGTTTGTTTGTTTTTAATGTTGATTTGGCCCAAGCTCTTTAAGACGCTGTCCGTATTCCATAGTATGTAACTTTCCATACAGGTCAAATCAACTTTCCTTCCTTCCCCATACTCAGTCCTTACCCCAGACTTTCTATCAAGCTCTCCAGGGCCCCCTTAAAACTGAGCAAGTAGGAGACTCCTTCCTGGAGGGACTCAGAGCCTCCCCAAGCTCTGAGCCGCTCTGTTCCCTTTTCCATAGCACATGCAACATGATGATACTCAGTCCTTTCCATGTGAGAGCCACCACATCTCTCCCAGGCACACAGGACCATGCCCCACACTGCACTGTATGACATTGTGATTTATAATAAGAAATAGATATTTGGTCTTCCATTTCTGGCACAGAGCTCCTAAAGCCCTTGGAATTTCTTAAGTGTTGAGAGTAACAATGGTTTCTTTTGTTATGTTAATGAGGTTACTTTTGAAAAGACCCAGGGTCACCTAAAGATGGGGGCTGGTTGCCTACATTGTGATTAGAAGGCTGGAACTTTCAGTCCCTTCATCCCTCCTCCTTGAGTTCAGTTGCCTTATGGCCAATGATTTAATCAATCATGCCTGTGTAATAAAAGCCTCCAAAAAACTCAAAAGGACAGGTCTAAAGAACTTCTAAGTTGGTGAACATGTGATTTGAGGAAGAGTGACACACTCAGAGAGGGCATGGAAGCTTTACACCCCATCCCTACGCTTTGCCCTATGTAACTCTCATTTGACTGTTCTTGAGTTATACCATTTTATACATACAATAAATGGGTAATCTAGTGAGTAAAATGTTTGACCTCTGTGTATCTCTCTAGCAAATTAATCGAACCTAAGGAGGAGATTGTTGAAACCTACAATCCACAGCTAGAAGCACAGGTAACAACTTGAACTTAAAACTTATGTCTGAAGTGGGGATAGGGAGGTATTCTTATAGGACTGAACCCTTAACCTGTGGAATCTGATGCTATCTCTAGGTAGACAGCATCAGAACTTAGTTAATTGCTTCGTGGTGTGGGGAAACAGCCCCTTCCTATCACCACACACATCGGAATTGGGTGTTAGAACTTTTATACTGTAAATATAAAAAAGAGAAAAGATCATCAACCATCCTCTCAGTAGTTTGCATGGGAATCTGCTTCTTATTTCCTCTCAAACTTCAGCTCTCAAAGTTTTGCCACTGACATACCTTACCAGCACGTTAAGTCCATCAGACCTGGGAGCTGATCATCCATCCCAGACTAAAAAGAACTTGCGTTTCTCGCCTGTCCGAATGTTCTCCACTTCTATCATTTCAACTGCAGCCTCTTCACGAGCTATAGGATATGGTATCTTTAAACAGCAAACTTTTCTTAAAAGGCATAGAGCAAAATGCATTCAATTCAGGAGAACTAATGCCAAAATATCAAAATCTTCCACATGGGGGTGATGATAAACAGATGCATATCATTTCAACAAATGAAAGGTCACACACAGACAGTGCAGAGTAATTACTAAATAACTTCCCCCATTTGTTCAGGATCAGTAGCAGCCTCATTACCTGGATCCAAAGACAGTATCTCTAAGTCCTGGGCATGGATCCAAAAAGGTCATTAATAACAGGAGAGTCCCCAAATTTGCAGGAGAAGAAAGACTAGCTTTAATTAAGGAAGCAAATATTACAGGCCAGCCCTTTACATCAACAGAGTGCATGATAATAACAACAATTTGCATTTCTCAGGTGCTGACTTTTGCAGCCCCTTGACAGTTGACAGTTGCTCACCAATCCTTTTCCTCAACAAATGGGATGAGACTTTATATGTTACAGGCAGGGTATCCAGCCAACTGGAGGATGATTTTATTATTGTCATTTCTCGTGGCTTCAAATCAGAGGCCAAGGACTGGACACAGTGATCCAGATTCCTGGCTCTTTGCCCTCGACAACTGACCTTTAAGAAGAGCCATTCATGAGTCACCTCGTAGCAAAGAACTATGCTTGGTCCTGACCTGGGTTCTTTGGGTGTCTGTGTTGAGAACAAGTCTACTCTGAAGCTTGATGGTAGGAGGGCAGCTTTTCTTCATAAACTGCTTTGAGTTAACCAGGCATCTTTGAATTGCTTCCTCAGGCTGGGTTCCCCTAACTTCTGAGGAGGAGCCCCTCAGCCTCTAAAGAAAGATTCAAATTTGCTAGCTATCAGAGGAGCTCTGGAACCACATAAATCTCTCTTTCCACTTCATTTCCCTGCTTTTCCCCTTCTCCACCAGCCCAGAAGCAGTATTTTGCACAAAGTGAAGCAGTATATAGCATACCAGACTCCAGACAGAGCCACACCTGCCACTTACCAGCTAGGAGGGCTTAGGCAAAGCTCTGAGCCTCAATTCCTCATCTACAAAATGGTCCAAATAAGACTCTACTGAAGATGAAAGGAAGTACCTTTAACAATTACATGAGACAACAGGCACAATCAAAATTATCTGGACAAATCATGATGCAATAATTACCCTATTGAGAAAGGTTATTATGAAGATCAAACAAAAGAATACATGTAAAATACTTATCACAATAAGCAAATGCTTATCACAGTTGCTTGATACATAGCAACTGTCAGAAATCATTTCATTATCATCATTACCCCACCTTCCCAAACTCCCAGAATGCCAAAAGGTAAAGAGTGGCCCACATAGATGGAGGAAGTCATTCACTTCCTTGACTCAGTCTACCCCTTCTGGTAGGCCTGTCACCATCCTCACTCCAAACCCAGTGGTGCTGGCAGGATGTGAGTTACTGCATCATTTGAGGTAGCTATCTATCAATGTGCACACCGACTCTCATAAAAGCAGAACTGTTTGGTGTCATGGAAAGTCCTTGGAAAATGGGCTGACATCCCCCATGGTAAGTCTGAAGGATCATCACACAGCCATCAAAGGGTTATTACGGTGAATGGATTTGAATAATCTAATTAAGCACTAAATGTCCCATTTCTACCTCACTCAGCCCCATGCTCAGGGGGCACCAGACTAGATCTAGGGTGGCCCCCAAATGTGCTTGATAATTAAAACAATTTCTGCCCTGGCTGATTGCTTCCCCCCATTACTCTGTCCCATTACTGGCGTTGCAAACAATAAATAATTTAATAACCCAAGTTGAGTAGAATCTGGTTCCAAAACAAAGTGTTTTAATTCTCCAGTGTGCCTGCTTTCAGCATTACTGTAATTCCATTTCCCTTCACTTGACTGGGCCTTTTGCTGCTTTTTAGGCTTCTCGTATTTCTCCCCAAGCTTTCCCCATGAGGCCCTGACAGCTACATTATAGCAGGGCTGGGCAGCCAGCATGACATCACTCACTGCTCAAGTCCAGGCAGCAGAAGCACAGAGGCTTATACTCATTACCCTTATAATTTTCCCTCGGTCTTGATGGTGATGGAAATCTGTCCGTGTGGCTGCAGGCATGGCATCTGGGCCTTCCTCTTGCCCTTCCATTCTCTTTCTCTTGCCCTGCTTCCCTGTGATCTCCTTCCAGTCTCTGGCAGCCCTGGCTATGAGGGAAGGACTGGGAGTGAGGGAAGCATGGAAAAGGGTGGCAGGGGAATAGCCCGTACCCCCTCAACCCTGTGGAGTTGGGTCTGAGTCCTCATCATACTCTCCTCCTGGCTCTGAAGGAAGGATCTCTCTACCCCTGGCTTTTGCTGAAGACTAGGAGACTCCCAACCCTCAGAGAGATTAGAGTTGGCTACCTTTCAAAGGAAAACCAGAACCACAACAATCTCTCACTCTAGCCAAGAAAAATCTTCCTCCCTCCCACCTCCTGCCCCACCAGCAATCCTCAACTCCTTCCCAGCAGCAGTCAGAATATGCTGATATGAGAGTCTGGTGCCCTTGCCTGAAGTCAGGGGGCTGGAGAGCAGCAGCTGCAGGGGAGGAGCAGGGGTAGAGGAAATGCACCAATGGAGCTTTCGTTTAAATACAGAGCAAGGAAGCATTGTGCTCCATTGATTACAATTTTTTTTTCTGAATGTTGTGACATTTGCAGGAAGGCTAATTTATTCAAGCATGGAAATCTTTAAAAACTTAATTAAGTTATTTCTGTGATTTTCCATGCCTTATTGTTTCGAGTTCACATTTACTTTCATCCTTGTTAATAAAAAATAAAAAAGTGGGGAGGGGGGTTAGGGGAGAAGAAAATGAGAAAAATGATCTCCCTGAACCTCCCAGGACTGTTTCGAGATGTTCCATTCTCCTGCAAAAGGCCTCAGAGTACCAGAGCATACAGGGTGAAAAGGAGATCCTCCTATGTCAGGATCCAAGTCATGGCCCCATCTCCATGAAGAATGGTGCAGGACTGACACAAAATCCTTGCCTAGTCCTCCAGGCACTGCAGCACCTGTAGCAAGTTTAGCTACATGTACACTTGAGCATGATTTTCATATAAATTACTGGTGATCACATAACATTTGATGACTTTCCTCCAAAGCAAACTTGATACCGTCCTGTATAGGGTATCATGGGGTTGTAGGATGAGGTAGCTAAGGAGGCAAGATTGGAATTCAGATAGCCAGGCCCAATCCTCTAAGAGGTCAATGCCCAGAGAGGCAGCTTTCCAGGTAGCTGTGCTGCTTAGAAATAAGAGCTTGGGCCTCACCAAAGCCTTGGTTTTCTCCAACATGGGCCCCAAATCCCTACAAATTGGGTTCACTCCTTTCTTTCGCAGAGAGTACAAGGGATGCCCCCATACCCTCACTTAATTATAGATTGCCTAATGGCCCTCCCTGAGTCACTAGTTTGTGAGTGACTAAGATGCTGGGACAAAGGTGGAACAGAGCAAGGAGTACTGTGAGTCAAAAAACACAGAGGTGAGAATTCCATTCGAGAAATAAAGTCCATGCTGGCAGGAAGGATATGGAGAAGCTATTCTGTAGTAAATACTTCTTTATACAAATATACAAATAATAGGACTCTGTGGTTAAGTTGGTTTCCATGGGGGATAAGTGTCTTGGTGGGTTGATTGGAGGATGAGTAAGAAGGAGGGAGATGCAGAATTTCATGTTAGGACAGGTTTGGCTGGAGTTGTGACATCTCTCATCTGCTCATACAGAAAAGTAGAGCAGGTAGAGTTTAAAGGGTGCCTAAATGATAGATGATTTGATAAGTGAACTTATTTATAGAGAAGAAAAAAATAGTCGAAAGAGGGAAGCAGAGAAGACAAGCTCCAGAGCCTGGTCAAAGGTTTCCAAAGTAGATGAAGAGGCCACAGAGGGGATAGAGATGGGAAGAGAGATGAAGATCTTCCCCAGAAGGAGCAAAGGAAAGCAGCTGGGACCCAGCATGTGTCTAGTGTGCTCACTGCCTTCCTCCCTGGGTTTATCGGCTTGGAACCCTTCCTACAGGTGATCCTGACTCAGAGCAGATGGGAACCAGAACACTCTACTGAGTGTCTCCTTGAATTTCCTTTCCTGATGCTTTAACATTAATCTCAAAACTGCCTCACAGAGGAAATACAGTCCCTAAGGATGCCTCTGGAGTACCTCCCTTTGATTAAAAGGAAACCTTTCCATTGTGCACACACTGCTATGCATCTGCCCCAATCCCTAAATGAATTCTCTGCTTTGTCCAAGACATCAGACACTTTCCCCTGCTGGGGCCACCACCATCATCTGTATTCTGATGACATTTGCACATATTATTTTTAAGTCATTAGTCTCTGCCTGATATTGTGAGTCAAGAACTTTAATAAGAGAAATTTATGGCTTGTCTCCTCCAATCAACACAATAATTCATGGTTGTGTTGAGTGTGCTACACTAATGGATATTGCTTTCAACTAGGTGTCAGGTTGTTTCCCCCCCGCCCTTAAATTCATTAGCTAGTTCCTCCTGCTCTATTAACAGGAGCAGCAGCCATTTCCCTCCACACACGCTATCTGCTAGCAGTGGATCTCCAAGTGTGGGCCTTAAGAGGCCTCCAGGTGGTCTGCCAGCTAATCCAAATGGAAGGTCAACAAAAGTACCTTTTCTTAAAGTGCAATCTTCAGAGCAGATTTAAATCTATATCAAAAAGGCCCAAAATGAACATTTTCAAAACTGTAAGCACAGTAATGGTTATTTACCTAAGCAAAACTTTCCCTGGACCATTATAAGAATTTTGTAGAAATGAGTATAAGTGAGATACTTGAAGACTGGGCCCTTCTCTTCTGCTGCTGAGTTCTGGGATGTTCAGGGAGCCCCGTTTGTTCAGATAATCAAAGCATCAGTGTTAAGTAAAGCAACCAAAATGTCAGGGTTCAGAGACAAATGTCTTTGGCTGTCAGTGCATCCATCTTATTCCAATATTAAGAATAGACAAAGAAATAAAATAAAGAATAAAATAAAAAAATCAGTCTTATGAACTGGTTACATAAAAACAGAAACCTAGAAGGCTGAGGCCATCTGGCCACCTCTGTCCCCTGGGCAGGTTTCTCCTGCTCTTGTCAACACCAACCCAAAGCCTGGGCCCTGTGCTGAATAGCACAGCAGCACTCTGCACACAGTAACCATGGTCACACAGACCCCGATTCTTCAGAGCTCACCATCTAAGAAAGGGTGGCTCAGAGCATCCCTTGGGGAGCAAAGTGGAAAAGGGCAACATCCAAACAAAAGGATCTCTGGGCATCTTAGCCATTGGCTGAATTTCTACCATAGAAACAAGGAAATGGGAGTGGAGACTATTCCTCAAGCCCACTGGTACCCTAATTCTCTGC
>CM053510.1:69980613-70061091 GCA_028627145.1 Eidolon dupreanum | reverse complement strand
AAAAAAAAATCCTGTTCCTGTCTGTCCAGTGTTTTTTTCCAGGAAAAGAGCAAGTCAGCATTAAGAATTGTCCTTGGTCAGCAAAATATATATTGCACTGGGAGAATTTTGGAGAGTTTGAGGAGGCCTAATGAGAAGGGAAGTTAGAGGTTGGCTGGGCACAAATTTTCCAGGTTTCCCAGAGATTCCTTAGGAATAATTTATTCTCTTTCCTTCTACTTCTACTCCATTCCCTGCCACCCATAGAGTCCATCTGTAAGACAAGCCAGGGGACTCAGAGAAGTCAGATGCTGAAAAAGCAATTCTCCCAGCCATAACCTAGAAACTGATGACCAGAAAGTTGCAGCCCTCCCATGGACACTGGGGCCATTTCTGTGAGGGCCTATCTTCTGTGTGTGTGGCTTTTCACATCAGGGAAAGTGTAGGTTATCTCACCGATAATCCACCCATCACCAAGGCGCTGTCCAGAAATGTCCCGCCCAGGACTTGGCTCACCAGCCATAGGAAGAATGTGCCAGGAGCTGTTGGCCGTTTATCACCCTAAGGATACCCACTCTTATCTCTACCATTTTACCACTAGCAGTGTGTAGTGGACACCTTCCATTTCCTATCAGCCAGGGCAGACAGCCTTCAAAGCCTAGCCTTTCAGGCTTCTGGACTGCAAGCCGCTCCCTCTCCTCTCCAACTTCAGAAGCCTGGATATCAGAATGGCATGGAAAGAATAGAGGCAGTAGACGAGATAGTACTGATTTAAGATCCAGGTTCTGCCACTCTGACGACTTAGGCTAGTTACTTAATTTCATTGTGCATCACTATTCTCCTCCGAGATATGAGGATAATGATTTGTATGTCACAGAACTGTTCTGAGGATTAAATGTGTTCCATGAAAGCAATTAGCATGAGTGTACAGTAGGCACCTAATACTCTATTGGGCTTACCCAATAAATTGTGGTTCTTGTGATTATTTAAAATAAATTGTAATACTGATAAGTTAATCAATGGAGTTGGAAAAATGTCAAATTCAGCAGCCTATGTACCTTCAGCTAAAACTTACCTAAGTGTGTTAGAAAGCAAGTCCAAAGTTATCCACTGCTGCTCTTGCTCCCCCAGCTAATCTCCAAGTGCATTTGTATTCCTTTGCTGCAAGCGGCCTGTGCATATGGAATACATTTTCTTTGGGTGTCTTGCCATTAACGTTTTCATTTCTGCTTAGCGTCAGGAGCTTTGCACATCGCTGGCCTTCCAGAGCACTAAGCCTGCCTTTGTGTTGGCTTGCTTTGTTCTTTCATTTCCTGATTAGCCAGGAAACATTCCTGGGCAGAAGCTTGGGGAGGATGGGTTGTGTATAGCAGTTCAACACAATTCATGTGGAGAAGGATGAATCAAGCCCTGTCTCATATGCAGGTCCCCTCTTCCCCTTCCTAGCACCTATGGCTGCCTCGGGATCAAATTCAGGCTTCTTTCCTTCCCAGGTTTTCTAACTCTCCCCATGTGTGGATTTACTGAACTCTGCCAATAAACATAAAGAATTTAGCTGCAATGTTCAAAGCTCATACTCTCAGTAAGCTGAGCATGACTCTGGAAAGATGACCTTCTACTTAAAAGAATATAATAACTCATAGCGTTGGCAAATGAGCAGTGAAACAAGCACTGTTGTAGCCACTGATTAATGAAAATGCAAACTGCTATAACATTTCAGGTGCAGGGTGAGAAGGGCAACTAGCCAACATGTAAAAAGAACCTTTGAAACACTGATTCTACTTCTAAGAAAGTGTCCTAAAAAATCTTCAAAAATGTGGTCAGATATTATCGTAATACAAAGATGTTCACTGCAGTAGTGTTTACTGTAATGGTACAAATTTGCAAACAATCTAAATATCCAACAACAGAGGGTTGATTAACTAAACATATATATGCCCACAGAATTAAATAATATGAAACTATTTTAAAAACATAGAATAATTAATAGGATGAGAATAGGCTCATGATATAATCTTAGGTGAAAATAAGATTATAAAAATACAAACAATATACTTTCAATTTTATTTTAAAATTTGTACAGAAAAAAACAGATTGTTGTAAAATTCCCTGAAATAGTAACAGTAATTCTCTTTGGTGGTGGGACTGTGAACAATGTCCTACTTTCTTCTATAGGTTTTCTATATTTCTTATAACAAACATGTGTTATATAAGAAAAGAATGACAACCATGTAAACACAGGTGATACCTCTCTCTACAGGGCCTATGACTACAGTAGATAATGCAGGCTTGCTCCAGGAACCATCTTCAACCTTGATCTCTTAGGGTGTGGCAGGGGAGATACCGTGTGGTCCTGACTGGCCTGGTTCCACTCCCTGACAACCACATGGCCAAACGAGCCCAAGCCTGGTTGTCTGAGTGGACAGAGCTGGCCTGTCCATGATCTCCTGCAGCCCTGTACTTCCTGGGAGACTTTTCTAAGCCTCCAGTTAGAAGGCTTTCCTCCTGTCTATTAGGTCACTGCAGATTGATTCATCTCACTTCAGTGTGGTTTACAATTTGCAGTTCTTGACCCTTACATTCTCCCCTGGTGCTGGAGCCATGTTTCTGCAATGCCAACAAACCAGTGGCAGCAGGCAGTGGATCAGCTGCAAGCCTTGTATCCTTGCAGCCTCCTCAGCAGGCTCCTCGCCCTCTTCCTTCCTTTCTGTCCCCATCTAGCATCCACATACAGAGGCTCTTTCTCTAAGTAGCCCTATGGGGTCCTACCCAAGATACAGGAGAAAAGGAAGGGCGGGCAGAGACCTGACCAATGAAAATTTAATTCTATGCTGCAAAGGTCTTTATGTCTGGTCATGCTATAAAACAAGAGGCTCTAATTACAGAATCTGAGGGGTCTTATGTTTTACCTTTCAATGTGGAGAAGGGAGCCTAACATTTCTGGCCCAGGTTACCATGCTGAGTGAACTCAACAAGCTGAAATACTCTGGGCTTCTAATTTAAGGTGGGGCATTTGCAGAATAATCCTTTTTACAAACAATATCAGCAGATAAAACCCCTGGAAGATAGAAGTTTATCCCTCTGTCCCTTGTTGTCATTCATGAAAAACCCCCAAATTTTGTCCACTTTCAACGCCTTTGGCCACCTGGTCCCCCACAACCTTATCTTCCCCATTTCTCATTTCTCTTCAGTATAGACTCCTGTCTATAAAATCCTCTGTCCGTACTCCCTTCCTCTGACATCTTTTTCCCTCCTTTTCCCTCCCCTTCCACTGTAAGCATAAGAGCAAAAAGACACAGAGGGAGGGAGCCTGAATACTAATCCTGGCTTACCTGATCACTAGCTTAAAACCTCGGATTAGTCATTAGCCTCCCTGCACTTGTTTCCAGATATGAAAATAGACAGGACGAACTAAATAAAACACCTTTTCAGTTCTCACATCTATAGCAGTTCTCACAACCAACTCAGAAACATTTTCTGAGTGAGCCTGGCCCCAAATCCAATGACCATGGGTGCCCTTGACAGTGGTGTGCACAGGGTAGAGGGAGTTGTTCTTCATTTCCTTCATCGGTTTGCTCAAGGTTTGTGTTTGTTTGTTTTATGTCCAGGTACAAGTACCTTTGGAGCAATGACTGTGTTTCTTCACAACCTCCTTATGCTATGTGCAGAACACAGGAAATAGTCAGGCAAGGTCGTTAGTTCTCTGACTAATGCCTACCCTTCAGGCAGACTTGAAAAGGGACTCATTTAAATTTGGTTTCCCTGCTAGAATTGTCAGGCCTCAGTGGCTTTGGGAAATCACCAAGGAAGAAAATCACCATTTATCCTAAAATCTCTGCAATCTGCACAGGCTGCCACCATCTCCAAACCTCTGCCTGGCCCTTACATGGCAGCATGAATTGCCCTGTTCTAGCCCTTCCCAGGATCATGGTCACTTCTGGAGAAGAGTGGGCCTATGCTCCATGCTAGGATGGACCATTCCAGGGATTGCAAGATTCATCAAAACCCAGAGCCTGTTTTGTCCAGCACAGTTGAACTGGAAAGGTGCTGACCCAGATGTCAAATGTGGATGTGAGATGCATTATATTCGGATAGCTGCAAGTGTCTCTGTTGTGTGATCCTGAAGAAGTCATTTGACATCTCTGAGTCCCATACTCCATTTCCCTGAAGTAAGACATAACACTTACATTGCAGGGTTACCTTGAGACTTAATGCAATCAATTATGTGAGCATGCTTTTTAAAACATGAATATTTTATGTTCTTTCCATATTGCTTTACTGGTGTCTTGAAGTATCTGGCCCAATATTGCCTTTCTTTTCCTTCCACAAAACACCCCCTCTCCACAAGGACACTGTCTGGTGAGCTACAATCGACAAGGAAGAAACATTTGTCCTGATACACAGAATTGGAACTCACAATGTATTTTCCCACAGAAATGCTGGCATTTGTGTGTTGGGGACAGAAATGGACATGTTTGGTGCTTTAGTTATGTGTGAGTTAAATAAATTTTCAAGGAGTTCTCTGAAAACCTCCCCCCCACATTTAGCACTTTTTCTATGAGAGAAAAACATTCTCAATTCATAGTAACTAACTTACAAGCAAATCTTTGGAACCCTGCCCATCTGTAAGTAGGGTTTTACCTGTGTTAAATCACCTTCAGATGCAGCCATTCTATGCCAGCCTGGTGGGCTAATGACACATTTGCAGATCCCAGCATGTTTATAATATTACCGACACAGGTGTGGTCTCCTGCCTCCCCTTGCAGGGGAAGAAAGGAATGAAAGAGAAAAAAGCACAGTAACTTCCCTGGTCCTCTCATCCTGTAATAGGAAAGATTCCTACACGGGACCTTCAGGGTCTGAGAGCTTTTTTCTGGTTAAGGAACATCTGCAAAAGAAAAATACATTTTAACAGTCCCAAGTGAAAGGTAATCTCAGAAAAGACACCTATTTCTCAACCAGAGACAGAGAAGCAGATCCTCATCCTAAAGGCAATCTTGAGGAGATAAGAAGGAGGAGTCAGGAACCCCAAAGCTTACAGTGGATTACCCAGTAGCTCTAAGTAAAGCCAACAGTCTTTAGAGAGGGATTTGCACTGCTTCAGAAAACTAGCGGGTTCTCAGTTCCACTCCTTGCCAGGGAACAACGCTCGGCAGGTCCTCCAACCCAATTTATTCTCTCCCAGGGGTTAAGAACAAATATGCAACTTGCCTAGTTGTATGCTGCAGGCTGTACTGTGTCTCCCCAAAATTCATATGTTGAAGTTCTAGCTCCCTAGTATGTGCCTATATTTGAAGATTTGGATCTTTAAAGAGATAATAAGGTTAAATGAGGTCATTAGAATGGGTACCCAATCCAACACAACTGATGTCTTTATAAAAAGACATTAGGACACAGATAGACACAGAGAAAAGACCATGTGAAGATACAGGAAGAAGATGGCCACCTACAAGCCAAGGACAGTAGCCTCAGAAGGAACCAATCCTGCAGACACCTTGATCTTGAACATTTAGCCTTCAGAACTGCTAGAAAATAAATTACTATTTTTTAAGTTACCCAGTGTGGGGTACTTTGTTAGAGTAATCTCACCATACACACTGCAGAATAACACCAGAGGCAAATCAGAAAGAAAATAAGATGCAGACACCAGGAGCTTGGCCTCCCAGTCAAGATACTAGCCAGACTTAATAGAGATGGTCAAAACACTTCTAGCTCTGAAATATCAACAGGGCTGCAGAGTTTTCCCCTCTCTCATCCTCATGCACAGACCAGAGGTTCCTGGCTCCTTCCTTCAACCACAGCAGGGTTGTCCTGACCTCTGGAAGCACATAGCACAGCATCTGCCTGCATCACTTTTCTCACGAACCATCCTCAACCCACAGAGGGAGACATATGCAAGCCAGAGGAATGAGGAAGAGAAGGAAAAAAGATGGTGTCAAGTAAACTCTTGTCAAGGCCTCGCTGTCCGATTTCCTAAACATTCACTGTCATGTCCTGGCTGTGCAGAACAGCTTGGGTTTTGGGAATTTACTCCATGAGACACCTTTCTCCCACTCCTCTTAGCCTGCCAGGCAAGCAGGTTCTACTTCTTAAGGGCCAAGGAGAGCCTGGCTGAAAAGGGAGGGTGTTTGTTTCATTGAGACTATTTTTAGAGCAGTTTTAGGTTCACAGAAAAATCCTCACAATCATCCTTGCAGGTGGGAAATACAACTCCCTTCTTGAGGATGAGAAAACTAAGGCACAGGCAGGTAAAAGAACTTGCCCACAGTCAGGCAGCTATTTGGAGGCAGGGCAAGGACAGAAAGCTAGCTTCATCAGACTCATTCATTTGTACTTCCCACTCTGCCACTCTGATGAGAATGTATACCTGTGAAAGCTCATTTACAATGTGGAATGCTACAGAATGAAAAGTGTTAAAACTTTTTAATTCTTATTGTTAATAACTGGGAGACATTAAAAGAGAAAGAGATAAATCTCCAACAAACAGAAATCTCATTATATCTGAAACTGAGATCTGATCTCCACCTTCTATATCTTCATTTTGCCTGCCACGAAATTTAAATTTCTTTGGAGGCCGAACTGCTCCCCTGTGCATGCTGTAATAGCACTCTGCACCTTTCTTTCATAGCACCTAGAATAATTTGAAGTTATATATTTGGGTGATTATTTGATTAATATCTGTCTTTCTGCATGAGGCTGAAGTTCTCTGGGTATCATGTCCATATAATTTATGGTATAAACAGAGACATTTTTGAAAGTAAAAGGAGGTGCTAGTAATAATTATCCCAGAACAAAAAGGAAACTGGGACATATGGCTATTCTATGTAGGAAACGGACAAACATTGATTGGTTTGCTCGCTGTTGTAGTTCCAGTACTGATTCATACTTGGCAACTAGTAGCTGCTCAATAAATAAATGTGTTGATTGGTTTAATATGTTTTTCAAAGATTTCTCACAATTTTGTTTTACCATATCGTTCAGACCTTACCTACACAACTTCCTACATACCCCACCCCTTGACATATAAGAGTCTCCCTTTAGCCCATCTTGAACACATCATACACTCTCATGCTTCCAACTTTCATGAAATGGCCACCTCTACTCACAATGCCCTCTCCCATACTTCTCCTATCCATATCTTCCCATCCTTAAAAATCTTCTCAGCTCAGATACTATCTCTTCTCTGAGGTCTTTCATTTCCCAGATCACTTGAATATACCTCTCTAATGATATGCACTCACTTCATCATAGTAATTTATGTGTCCTTACCCTCACTAGACTCAGTTCTTCCAGGTTGGAGTACGACTTTAATTCATCTCCCCAGGGCCCATCCTGGTGGCAAACACAGAAGGGGCACAGAATAAATATTTGTTAAAAGAGGCAGAAAAGGTGGAGCATCTTCTTGGATGCCAGCAGTCAAGAAAGGTTAAAAAGGAGTGACTTTGCATTCTAAAACAATCACATTTATTTTGCTGAGACTAGAAAACTGGTCACTTCCTTACCTCACACAGTGCTGGGCACATAGCAAGCACAACAATCAATACCATTGTTATTGTTGTTGTTGTTAGTATTAACACTATTAATCATTCATCTTAATGTGTCCCTTCATCCCTGTCCTTCCAGCTCTAATGCCAAGTCTCCAGTTTCCTCAGTCTCAGTTCCCCACCAGCATTTCTTTTCTATTGGAATCAACTTTCTCTACTGCCTTCTGTCAGCCTGGATACATTTGAGGAGCCCTTCCTTGACAGGCAAGGTTTCCTGGCACTTCATCACACCATATTCCTCAAAGCACCTCTGATGCAACGGCTGCTGTTGGCCTTCTTGGATCCTCCATCTTCCCCTCCGCCAGGCTATTTGTATTCTTTAAAGACCTTTCACGTAATGCCTGTGCTAATATTTACATCCCTGCTTAACGAGGCTGGCCTCTGCTGCCCTGGGCATTTCTTAGACTCAAGCAGGATGGAATTGCAATCGTTCCAAGCTACTCAGTAGCTATTTCCCACTCACAGCACAAAGCATGCTGCTAAGAGCTGGAAGTTGCTTAGTGTGCAGACTGCCTGGGGGTTGGGATATGTCCAGTGAAAGATGTGCTGGGTCTAGTCTAGTTGTGTATAACTATGGACTTTGAAAACACACCATCCTGGGCTTGGAACAGTGCTCAACCACTCATCAGCTATGTGACCAGTCAATAATTTAATCTCTCCAGAGCCTTACTTTTTACATATACAAAAAAGAAGTAATAATATTTCTTAGAGTCAGTATGAGGATTTAATATAATCATGAAAACAGTCAGGTATATAGTAATTGCTCAATAAATGGTATCAATTATTTAAAAAATCAACAAAAATGTATTACATGCCTACTATATATAAGATGTATATAGTGCTAAGATCTGGGATTGGAGCAAGAGAGATAAAACAATGAAGACATAATCCCTGCCCTCGATTTCAAAATCAGAATGCAAAGCAAGCCACAATGACAGCCTTAAGAGATACAGACGATTGCAATAGGAGCAGAAAGAAGAAGGTGGCACTGAACGGGGCAAAGTTGAGGCCTGGGCTGGGCCTGAAAGATTGAGAAGAGCCTTAGCTTGCAGCTAGGATGTTAGAAAAGTTTGCAGAAGCAATTATCTATGCAAAATCTCAGAAGGAGGATAAAGAATAACAATGGCAAAAACCAATATTTTCATTGTTTCCAAGGTAGGCACTGTGCCAAATGGTTTTACATCATCTTATTTAATCTTCTCAACAACCAAGCAGGGTGAGGTAGGTGCTACTATTATTTTCAGTCTACAAGTGACTCTGAATTTCCAAAGTAAAGTGACTTGGTTAGGATTTTAGGACTAATTAAGAGGCAGAGTAAGACTTGAATTCAGGTCTGTCTAACTCCAAAGCAAGAGCCCTTAATCCCACAGCACGTGTGTCGAGTAGGGACATGTGGGAATTGTGCAGAAGATCAGTGTGGCTGAAGTATAGGTAGTATATGCACAAATGTGTGTGAGCGTGTGTGTACGTGTGTGTGTATGTGTGCACTCTTGCATGTGACAGGCATAAAGTATAGGAAAAATCTGAGAGAGAAGGCTTGTAGAAGGCAAGTAGAAAAACTGCTGAAGAAGATTCTGGAGTCCAGGCTGAGGGACTTAAGCTATTTTTGAGTCCAGCTTTAGTTCTTGCTGCACACTCAACCCCAGTAGGCCCCAAAGGTTATTAATAATAGCAATGATCATGCTAATAATGATAGTGGGAACAGCCCCAAGAAGGAGGGCAGCATGCAGGGCGTGTACACTGCACTCTACAGGTGGAAAAGGGCTCTGACTCCCATTCTGTGGGCTTCAGGGCAAGGCCCAGGCCTCCAAATTGACTTTGATTTAACATGAGAGCTCAGCAAATCCTGCAAAAGCAAAATACCTGGAGGAATATCTCTCCTTCTCTGGAGTTTTGGCAAACTTATTATCCCAATCAATATCTGAGTAATTACAATCCCCTGTGATCAAATGGGGGAGGGGTATGTTTCCCTTTCTTTGGCCTCTTTATAGGCCTCTCTTATCTGGGAAAAGATTTCTTAATCTACTTTCCCTAAATGCCCAGAAGGTCTGCATGCCACAGAGGCCCCAGAACTCCCTGACTGCTTTTTACTCCTTAACTGCTACCTGACCCAGCTCAAAGGTAGCACTGGTAGGAATGGGCCTTTCGGCTCAGGCTCCCCACAGAGCCCCCAAGGGAAAGAGGTGGGGGTGGGAATTGGGACTCTAGGGAACCCAGAAAAATAGAGGAGAGTCCCACTTCCCTCTCCATGTAAAAGGAAGTGGGGGAGGATTGGAGAACAAGGCTGAAGAAAGCAAGCCAGGCTCTCAGCCACTCTTGGGGAGATCCAAATGCTGGTAAGGGTGGAGGAAAGGCTTTGGGAATCAGAAGGTTGGAAGTTTTCCTTTCAGTCCATGACAAGGAATCACAAGACCAAAAGGAATTCACCCATGCATCATCCAGACAAAAAATCATCTGTCTGGCTTATAGGGTCCCACCCCAGGCATGAAAATCAGCTTCCTTTCTCAGCCTGCTTGTGCCTCTTGATAACAAATGTTTTCTTATGTGGGTCAGGGTGGGTCTCCACGGAGGGTTAGACATAATGCAATAGTATGAAAGGAGGGGCTGCCATGTGGCCAACAGCCCACTTACTAGGGAGAAGGAAGCGGGCAGTGGAGGGAGCCCTCAGGGCCCAGCCTGGCCTGATGCATGATTTAGAGACCAGATTCTCTCTGACTCTCAATGATTTAAGAGTTTTCTGCACTCCCAAAACCTAATTACCCCAAAGATTTCCGTTAAGTCTTCTCAGTTTTGCTTCTAAAGAGGCCCTTCCAAGAACGCCACTGAGTTAGAGTCATTACTCTGCCGACCGCTTGCAGGGCCGTTTATTGTATTTTTATGAGGGGGATGCTGTGCTGCCTAATACATTTCCCAGGAAAGACTGTGTAGAGGGGGCTCCCTGTGCCACAGCTGCTAACAGAAGAGGAGTAAAATCAATGTCGACCAGAATATACACACGCGTCTCCACACAGGACAGTGGGCAAGGGGCAGCATGTGCCCAGCGAATACAAAGAAGTGAAGTCAGGTCATGCACACTTATGAGACAGACAGATTAGCCAGCTGAATACATCCCACCTGGGACATCTTGATAAGCATTCCAGAAGCCATCCTGTCCAGCCCCCTGCCTCCAGGCAGATCTGTTCCAATTTACCCCCAGACAGCATGGCTTTCTACATCTCTGAAGCAGTCAATTTCACCATTCCAATGGTACACTTTTCTCATGTTTAACAGTCCTCCTCCCATAGAGCATTTTCCTTCTGGAATTAGCAATGTTCTTGCCAGAAAGGACTTAGAAATCATACAGACAGACTCTCATTTTAGGAATGGCAGTATCCAAGGGTCTCTATTCCTGGAAAAATCACCCTGCACTCTCATAGTCCAGACACTCATGACCTAGGAGGGAATCAAACATCCTGCAAACTTCTCCAGCTCAGCTCAGAGCTGAGAGTGTGGCCCTCTGATCAATCTAGGTCCTAGGTGGGTGCATCAATTTTCATAAGAGAATGACAAACCTACCCTAGGATTACCAGATTCCAACTATCTGCATGTTTGTAAGGTATATGGGTCTGTTTCTAACTAGAAACCCAATAGCTTCTCTTCTGGTATTTGGGAGGGAATGTGCCATGCAGTGTCCATCAAAAACCCAGCTGAAAGAAAATATATGAAATTGCCTGAAGGGTATGCAGTCCATCCACTCTTCTAGAGACATTAACAACTTCCCCAGGATTAAGCCGAGTCAGCAAAAAGTTATCTACTATCTCATTTCTCTATGGTCCCCTGTTTTTCTGAGTCAAAGTTTGATCTGTGTTGTGAAGGATGGTGCTACAGGGAGCAACCTAAAGAAGTGAGAAGACGCATCTACCATTTAGGGTGTTGTTTAGGACATTGTTCATCAGGTCACACAGAGTTGTCTTCAAGATGGCCCCCAGGAAGGCCTTTTTCTGGTTCAGCACTGGGAAAGTTGGGTTTCTCCTAAACAATCTTTACTTTTTTCCTCCATATCCTCTTCCCTTTTTTCTTCCCTCTTTCCCTCCCTCCTTCCCCACTTCCTTATTTCCTTCCTTCTTTCTTTCTTTTTCCCTTTTTTTCCCTCCAATCTTACAAGCACTGTGAATTGCGAGACTGATTATATTATCTTGCCCAGGTCGGCTGCCAGAAATATAAGATTTTAAATTAGGGCCTATCGGTAGGAGATGTTTAAGGGCTTCACGCTCTGCATGCCTATTTTAGCCTCATTCCTGATCCCCTGTGACAGTCCTTCCTGTGTTTTCTACTTTCCTTTTCCATTTGCTTCTACTATTTGTTATGTCACTCTATTTTACATGTCTGTATAAGCCACCATAACTCCACTCTGGCACAAGGCAGGTATAAATAAGTAAGTGCATTAATGAATTAATTAATACAGCTCAAACTGTGCTGCACAAACAGATTATATTTACAAAGGAGTGCATTTACCAAGCTGCTACTGGAAGGCCTCCCAGACCATATGGGCCTGAGCTAAGAGTCTTAAAAGATGTATAAGATACAGAGAAAGTAGCATGGAAGTACTCCCAGTCTAAATTCTGTTTCTTTCACTGTAATCTAAGACTGCATCTTCTCATTCTTCCCTCAGTACCAGTGGAGCCAATCTCCAGTAACTTTATCCAATCTACTATCTCTTCATGAATCTGAAGGCACAGACTAAAAAAAATTGAAAAATCAGAGAAGGTAAGCATCTGAAGTAATCTGAGAAATCATCTTATCTGATCCTTCATATTAACATGGAAGAAATGAAGGCCTAGAGAGGGCAAGTCTAGTTCCTGGACCACTTACAGCAAGTTCTGGGTCGAGAACCCAGTACCCCTAACTCCCCACAAGTCTGCACCCTTTGTCATATCCCATGAAACTAAATAATTGCAGTTCTCTTTAGGAAGCCTGAGCTTAATACCTACGTTAGTAAATATGTGCTTTGCATACTCACATTCTCCATAAAATGGGGAAGTGGTGGGTTGGACTTCCACTTACACAATGTAATCCTTTCAGGGGAACATTAGTGGATGCATGACTTCGGACACATGACTTAACCTCACTTCCTCATCTGTAAAATGGAGATGGTGAGACAATTTCCCTCAGGATCTTATGAAGATTCAATCAGAAAATGCACATGAAGAACTTGACAAAGAGTAAGTACTCACAAAAATTGTGGTAGTGGTGGTGGTTATTTTCCCATTTACAAATGAGAAGCAGCATCCCAGGGGAATGTAGTAATTTGGCCAAAGGAACATAGCAGAATTTTTAAGCTGCCAGCTCCAAACTAGAGACCATCATTACTGGGAATGGGTGGGGTGTTAAAGGGCATAGGAACTTGGATTTCCCATTTCCCATTCACTCTATTCACATCTCCACCCTATCTCTGGTCTCTCCCTGATCTCACAGCCTTCTTCTGCCTACCAGCTAACTCCCTCTTCATAGATACCACATGGCTAAATATCAATACCAATATCCAAATGTTTAAATCGAAGTGGACACTTGAGATAATAACCAAGAAAGACTGCATCATCTCTTTCAGGCTCTTCTACCTGAGACAACTTATGTGAGATCCTAATCAGGGGCAGGAGGACGGGGTCAAAGTGATTTTTCAGAAACCTTTTAAATCTGAGGGCTCCAATGACTCTATTTTCTTCTGGACCAAACTCAGGCAACCGAATTTTGTTTTGGTGCCTTGGTAGAAACATGAACATCTGGAGCCCTTGCTGAGTTCATACTTCAAAGCCTTGGAGTTGTGCCTTGCACAGCTGTGCCTGAATCACTCTTTCTTCATCTCCCCCCTGCTCCTAATACAGGCACATTGGCACAAAGGTGAGACCTGGTGAGATGGGTGAACAGAACGAAGGGGATAGTGGCCCCACAAGCATTTCTCAGGTGCTATAAAACTGCTGTTTGTTTTACAGTCAGGAGAGAGTGGATACTGGCTAATAATAAGAGACTCTCATGTTTGCTCCCATTGGCACCCATTACATTCAGTTCCTCTACCCTACCTATGCACCACTCACAAGCTCAGCCTTGGTTGATTAGCAGCTCTCTTCAGATGGTTAAAACCAAGGGCCTTCCTAAGAATTAGCTGAGTTGTCCTGCCCAAGGCCAATAGACACCATGACCAACCAACTCTCAAGGCTACAATCATGAGTTATATATGAATAGGCTAGACCCAGCACATCTTTTACTGGACATAACCCAATGCTCAGGAAGCATGTGCACTAAGCAACTTCTAGCTCTTAGCATGCTTTGTGCTATGAGTGGAAAATAGCTACTGAGTAGCTTGAAATGATTGCAACCCCATTCTGCTTGAGTCTAAGAAATGTACAGGGCAGCAGAGGCCAGTCTAGTTAAGCAGAGATATAAATATTAGCATAGGCATTACATGAAAGGTTTTTAAAGAGTACAAACAGCCTGAGAGGAAGATGGAAGATCTAAGAAGGCCAACAGCAGCCATCACATCTGAGGCCTTAGCCTTACCTCACACCATATACAAAATGTAACCCAAAAGGAACACAGATCTACATGTAAAACCTAAATCTATAAAATCTTTAGGAGGCAGTATAAAAGAAAACTTTGTGACTTCAGGTAGCACCAAAATTATGGCCCATAAAACAAAAAAATAACAAATTGGATTTTATCAACACTAGAAACTTATCTTCAAAAGATACTCTGGAAAGACTTAAAAGAAAAGTCACAGACCAGAAAAAAAATATTTTCAAAACACATACCTAATTTAGAATACATGAAGAACTTTCAAAACTAAGCACCCGAAAGCACTTAAAGAGACTGGGCAAGACGGCATAGAGGGTAGAGGCTTTGTACATCTCTTCTTGTGACTACACCAGATATGAAACCACAAACAGCAAACAGCAAGCAGTGTCACCCAGGGTCTGGTTGAACAGAGGCACTACGACTAGGGAGAAAAATAAGAAATCACCCTGCAATGGCAGGTGGAGATGGAGATGCGAGGCTGACCAGTCACACACAGCTGAGACAGAAGCTAAGCAGCTGCAGGTGGCAGGTGCAGACGTTCTTCTTAAAGGGGCCGCAACCACTACTAGACTTTCACCGTGATGGCCTAGCTCACTCTGAGCTCCAGAGCCAGGTTGGCAGCTCAGGGGCCACCAGAGACATATGGGGTGGGGGGGCACTGAGTTGTGGGGCTTAAGAGCAAGGGCTGGAGGCGAGGCCTTCTCCCAGACAGAAGTGCTGGCGATATCCTTTGTTCCTCTGTTGAGCTCTCTCCACTCCCAGCCGGCAGATACAGGTTCTGCCATAGCTGAGAGGTCATCAAACTGGATAAGAGAGGTCACTTCACCCAGAGGATTCTTTGAAACTCCACCCCTCCCAACTTGCGGCCCTATCCAAGCTACATCCAGTGGTGTCTTTGGTGTGCCCTGTGCCCTTTGCCTGAGCAGCTCCAAGCCCTGCACTGGTGGCACCCAGCCTCGGTTTCTGACGTGGCCTCTTGAGGCAACTGTAAGCATGGCACAGGTGTCAGCCATCTGCAGATTGCTTACTGAATCTTACCAGCTGGCCCCAGATGAGCACAGGCTGGGGATAAATTTAGCCTGCAGCTGGACCCTCTCAGGATTGTGCCACAGGACACCTACTACACAAAGCCAGGCTACTAAGACTGTGAGACTTAGGAGCTTTGCTTAATACATAGAAACAAACATGGAAAGGCAGCCAAAATGGGGAGACAAAGAAGCATGTCCCACATGAAAAACTGGAAAAGAGCTCCAGGAAAAATGGAATCCAGCAATCTACCAGATGCAGAGTTCAAAACACTGGTTATAAGGATGCTCAGTGAACTTAAAGGAAGAGTAGATGAACTCTACTCTTAAAGTAGATAAACTTTACTCTTTGTAAAAGTGAGAACTTTAACAAAAAGATAAAAAATAAAAATGGAGATGAAAATTTTGAAAGAGAAGAGTCAGAACTGAAGAATACAATATCTAAGATGAAGAGTATATTAGAGGGAATCAACAGAGAGGAAGAAGCAGAGGATTGGATTACTGATATAGAGGATGGGGTAGTGGAAGACACCCAATCAGAACAGCGACAAGAAAAAAGAATCCAAAGAAATGAAAATAATTCAAGGAACCTATGGGATAACATCAAATATAACAATATTTGCATCATAGGGGTACCAAAAGGACAAGAGAGAGAGAAAGAATTTGAAAATCTATTTGAAGAAATAATGATGGAAAACTTCCCTAACCTGGTGAAGGAAATAGACATACAACCCCAGGAAGCTCAGAGAATCCCAAAAAAGATGAAACAAAAGAGGCCCACATCAAGACACATCATAATTAAAATGCTAAAGGTTAAAGACAAAGAGAGAATCTTAAAAGCAGCAATGGGAAAAACGGTTACCTACAAAGGAACTCTCATAAGACTGGCAGTTGATTTTTTCAAAAGAAACTTTGCAGGACAGAAGGGATTGGCACAAAATATTCAAAGTGATGAAAACCCAGGATCTACAACCAAGATTACTTTATCCAGCAAAGCTATCATTTTGAATCAAAGAACAGATAAAGAGCTTCCCAGGCAAAAAAAAAGAAAAGCTAAAGGAGTTCACCACCAAGCCAGTATTACAGGAAATGTTGGAGGGACTTCTTAAAGAAGAAGAAAATATATGTATCAAACCTATGAATAAAGAATGGCAATAACTACATATCTATCAGCAAATACTTCAAATATAAAAGAATTAAGTGCTCCAATCAAAAGATAGTGCGGCTAAATGGATAAGAAAACCAGACCCCTACATATGCTGCCTAAAAGGGACCCACTTCAGATTAAAAGACACACACAGACTAAAAGGAAGGGGATGAAAAAAGATATTGCATGATGAACCTAGAGGGTATTGTGCTGAATAGAATAAGTCAAATAGAGAAAGACAAATTCCATATTAATTCACATACACGTGGAATCGAAAAAACGAAATAAACAACAACAAAAATGGAAACAAACACAGATACAGAGAATATTTTGAGGCTTACTAGATGGGAAGGGATGGGGGCGTCAGGGAAAAAGGACAAAGGGATCAAGAAGTACAAATGGATAGTTATAAAACAGTTATGGTGATATAAAGTATAGCATAAGGAATATAGTTTATAATATTATAAAAATATGTAAGGGGGCAAAGGATTACTAGATGTATTGGGGTGAACACTTTGTGAATTATATCTATCTCTAATCACTATGCTGTACAACTGAAACTAATATATTATTGTATACCAACTATATATTGAAAAAACATCATTGAATTGTACACTGCAAATATGAGCAAGAAATTGTCTATTTCAATAAAGTTGTAAAAAAAAGAAAATCACAATAAAAAATTAAATAAAACAAAATAATCAAACCACCCATTTAAAAAATGAGCAACAGACATTTCACCAAAAAGATACACAGATGAAAAGCAATCACATGAAGAGATGTTCAATATTTTTAGTTATTAAAGAAATATAAATTAAAACTATAATGAGATACCACTGAATACTTGTTAGAATGGCTAAGATTTAAAAAAATAAAAAATAAAAATAAATGAATGAATGAATAAATGAATGGCATACCAAGTCCTGGGTTGGATATGGGATGACTGGAGCCCTATCATTGTGGGTGAGAATGAGAAAAGATACAGCCATTTTGGAAAACAAATTTGGCCATTTCTTACAAAGTTAAATATATACTAATTGTACAACCTAACAACACCAGTCAAAGTATTTACTACATGAAATGAACGTATGTGCACACAAAACTTGCATGTGTTTGTAGAAACTTCATGCATAATCACCAAAAACTGGAAACAACCCATGTCCTTTGTCTAGTGAATGGGTATGTAAACTGCAGTTTATATACAATGGAATCCTACTCGGCAATAAAAAAGAATGAAGTACTGACATATACAATGACATTGAATGAATCTCAAATTTATTATGCTAAGAGAAGACGACAGATTCAAAAGGCTATAGACTATAAAATTATACTTATAAGATATTCTGGGAAAGGCAAACTATAGAAACAAAAAACAGATCAGTGGTAGAAAAGTAGCTGAATGAAAAGGGACACAAGGGAATTTTGAAGGACAGATGAAATTGTTCTATATCTTATTGGGTAGCGATTACCTAAATTTTGAATTTGTCAAAACTTATAAAACTATGCACTAAAAAGGATTAATTACACCGTATGTAAATTATACCTCAATCAAAGAAGAATATTGAAAGAGTTCTTTTTTCTTGACAAACACAATCTATAAAATATGTACTAAAAATTACCATCCCCATTTTACAGAGGACAAAATGGAGAAATAAAGAGATGACTAACTTGTTCAAGGTCACAGAGTTAATAAGCGGTAAAGCTGTGATTGAAACCTGGGCTCTAAAGCTCCAGAGTTTATGCTTTTAGCCACCAGGCCGTACTGCCTCTCGCATTTGGGATTTTTCTTTATTCTTGATTATATTTTGGTCTACCCATTGGATTTTAACCATCTGGAAGTTACAGTCTAAATCATAAGCATCTTATTGGTATTTCAAATAAATGAGAATTACTCAAATATACTATATTCTTAGAAAACATTCAAGCAATAAAAGAGTACAAAGAGTAAAGAATGAAGGGCCCCTTCCAAAATTCCTGCCGCTGCCCACACCTCAGCTCTAGAGGTACTCTTGTTGAAAGTTGTTGGATAGCTTTCCATCATGAAAGTATATACTTACATATGCACATCATGTGCATTTTCAATACCCTGCTGAATCTCCAGTCACAGAAGCATACTTGACTTAGAACCAAAAGCCACAATATGTGCATACTCTTGCTTTGACCCAACAGAAGCTAGGTCATCTCTATGTACCAATTTTTTTCATTTCTAGAATACAAATAATAATACCAACTTTTAATAGGGACAGATCCCTTATTACATAGTTACTGTTCAGTAAATGCTATTTAATCCAAATATGTAAGTGACTGACTTACGTTAGACGGCAGCTAAGACCAGGAACACCGCATCTCCATTCAGTCCACCCCACTGGATGAGGGAGACTCAAATTTAGGATTGCCTGTATTCAGCGCCTACTTTTTTTTTTTAACAATCCTAACACACGATGTGGGTCCCTATGTCCCTCAAGGTGTGACTGTAGGAATTGAAGGGACAGAAAATACTTAGCCTAAAGAAGCAAAGATCCTTCAGGGATGTGAGCATTGGTTTAAAATATCTGAAGAGCTGTCATATAGGACGAAAAAGCAGATTTGTTCTCAGTTGCTCCAGGGCAGAGCTGGAATTAATCTGGATGCAGATTTCGCATGATGGAATAAAATTGCCCAACAACTACTATTAGCCAACAAAGGAGGAGCTGCCCATGAGGCAGTGGGCTTCCCACTACTTTCAGGTAATCAGGCTGAAACAGTGTGATCATTTGTCAAGAAAGACAAAGAAAAGCTCAGCAAGCAGATGTCAGGATCTCATGCTTCTCTGTACAGAGGTGCACAGCCTCAGGGCATATGTAGGTATATATGAATACTGAAAAAAAAAAAAAAGTATGCCCCATCTACCTTTTTATCTTCCTCATTAGATGAGGTATAAATAATGGGGTAAGCAGAATTTCATGTACACAGCAACAAAGGCAATACGTAGATAGATGCTTTTATAAGCTGGTCTTGCATTAAAGAAGGGGAGCAAAGAAGAGAATGTCCTGCCCTCCAAAAATGCAGACCTATTTGGATCCTAGCTGAGGTCCCTTGGCAGCTGACACACACGCCCATCTGGCATGCTGGCATAGTGCCCCCAGCAAGGGGAGCTCTGCTTCCTGCTGGTGGGTGTAGGTGCCAGGTGGTTGCATATGCCTACAGGGTAGGTGGGGGAAGGGGAGTCTGTCCCAAACAGTGCAGGGCATTTGCAATTCCCATGCTCACCCTCTGCCTCAATCAACCCCACTAGGGGTATGGAGGTGCCCTGGAGCTGCAGAGAGTGGGTACAGAGAACCTAGGCACTGGAGGGGTTGGGCTGCCAAATGAACAGGCTTTGCCACATTGAGCGTGTTGTGGAGCCAAGACCACCCAAGGAACAACCAAATGGACACTTGAAAGGAAAGGCCAAGGCACAAACGATACCAACTCAAAGGGCATCACAAGGGGTCTGGGCCCTTGAGAGAGATGCAGGATTTTATATGATGCCCTTGCCTCTGTCATTCCCCTCCAAGAATAAGGAAGAACTCTGAGGGGAAAATATTCATGTTTTTCTACATCTTGCCTTGACGGAGAAGTCCTTTCTTTACTGTTGTCGGAGGGGTGCATCTGAGCCTGTGGTCATTTATGCCTAGTTGTGTGGAAGTATGCCCACCCATGTTGGCTGTGTGTGTGTCTGCGTGTGCACGCCCGCGTCCATTTGAGGGTTGTAGTAATTGCATATTGCTGATGCTGCAAAAGCACAGAAAGGCTGGGCTGCTAATCCAATCATTCATGCTTCCCTTGTTCCAGCTCTTGGATCTGATAGATAAAAATACCCAGGCAAATGACCAGTTTCATGGACTGTTTCCTCTTTTGTCAATACAAGGAATTGTGAGCTGTCATCTTGTCCCTCCTCTCCAGAGAGGGAACTCAAATATTTATGACCAGCTTTTATAACACTAATTGTATTCTAATTGTTTTTCCCCCTCAGCAGCATTGCTTCCCTCACCCCAGTGACAATGGGCAGTTCTCAGGTTTATAAAGAAGAGTGGGTTGTCACACATGAAATTCAGAAGAGATTTTGAACAAGGCGGCCACATTTCCTGCTTAGTGGTTTTCTGTTCTGAAGCACAGGCTCTGGCTGGATGCCAAAGGCTGCGTGTCCACCAGGCCCTGCAGAAAGGATGAGATTGTCTCTGGCCTCCCCCACCCCAGAGATCAGGAAGTCAGGGAAGCATCAGGGACAGCTCCTTGCACTGGATGTCCTTCAACCGCAGTACAAATCAAGTCTCTGCCTCAATTTCTCCACCTAGAAAATCTCTCTCCTCTTCCCTCCTCCCAAGCTGCTTCTTGTGTTTTCACTCAACAAAAAGTCCATTGGTGTTTTACTTTTCAGGTCTGAACACTGATTTTCAGATTTTCAGATCAATGAAAGTGCAAGAATGAGAGTGGTATAATGGGAGGCACGTTTGAGTAGGAATCAGGAAAGCTGATATCTAGTCATTCAATTATTCATTCATTCATTTATACATCAAACATTTATGGGTTCCTACTGTGTGAGAAGTGTTGCCCTACATCCTGGGAATAGAGAGACCAGTGTCTCTTGCTGAGGCCCTAAAACCTTTTACCTCCCCAAGCCACAGCTGGTTCTTTTATAAAATGGAGATGGACCAATAGGACACCACGGTCCCTAAGAACAGTGCATTCCAAGATTCACCTTTACAATATTTCAAAGGAGAGCATGAGAAACAACTCTGCTTAAGTAAAAATAAAATAAAATAAAATAAGGTCTGGACTCTTTCTAGTTCATGATCTTGGACAAATCACTTGAACTTTCTAGGTTCCAGACAGGGATAAAAGTAATCTTATACCCCACATTGATTTTGAGGATTAGATAAGGTAGTGTGGATGAATGCTGTCTGTAAACTACACGTGAAACAATCTATGTAAGAAATCACTATTAATAATAATCAGAAAGGTTAAAAAAAAAAGTGGACATTAGGAGACGATGTTGGTAAAGGAGGTCTCTATTGGCTGCCCCCTTTTCAAAGGAGGGAGAGAAATCTTCTCTCAAATAAGTCTTGGAGCAGCTCCCCTGAGACATGGCTCCAGCTAACCACCATTCTGCAGGTAAGAGACCCAAGCTCAGTCATAACTAAAATAATAAAAGTCAGAGTTTAACTCTGTGGTGAATTTATCCCAGGGAGAAATCTGATAAGATGTGTAACCCTGGCCTCGGGGAGCTAATAAAGTCTACAGATCCCTGGATCTGTTGTCTAATAAGGATCCCAGGGAGCTGGTAGGTGAGCTCCATGGACAACCTAGAGGAACAGTTGCGGGAATGAATAGCTGCTCTTTGGGGAATTGTCCCTAAGACCAGAAGGGGATATTCCTGAACCAGGAAGGGCAGAGGTGAGAGAGCAGAAAAACATGATCAAGGGAGAGTGTAGCTACTCTCAGCACCACCCCCCGCCCCAGCCCCTCCATGCTTCCTTCCCACTGCTCTTTCATCTAGATGCATTGAACTTTAATTTATGACCACTGTGGTATGGAAGAAAGGAATTCTTCAAAAGGGTGGAGTTGAAACAGAAAATTAAGGTTTCACAGTGTGTTTTACATAGAAAAGACATCAGATACAAGCAATTCCAAATTCTCTTCCCTTGAAATGTCTGATGATCTGAACAAGCAAGTGTGTCGACTGGTAGGACTTGGACAGTCTATATGACCTTGGACCAGTCACTTACTTTGTAACTGGTAAACTGGTAATGACAATAGTAACTATCTCATGGGGTTAGATGCATCATGTGAAGTAAAATTATGTAAAGTCCTTCAAGAAATGGTATGGCCTAGGGTAGCAGTCCTCGACCATTTTGGCACTAGGGACAGGGACTACTATGAGAACCTAATGTCTGATTCATCTGAGGTGGAGCTGAGGTGGAGCTGAGGTGGCAATGCTAGAGCTGGGGAGCAGCTGCAAATACAGATGAAGCTTCATGTGTTTGCCTGCTGCTCACCTGCTGTGCAGCCCAGTTCCTAACAGGCCATGGACTGGTACCTTCCTGTAGTCCAGGGGTTGGGGACCTCTGGCCTAGAGGAAAGCATATAGGACAAAAGACCTGGATTTAAGACTCTGTGGTTCTATCTGCCTGTGGCCGTATTAAGTCATGTAATTTCTCTGAACTACATTTTCTTTATCTGTGAAACAGAAATAGTGATAATGCTGCCCACCTCAAAGGGTGGTAAATATCAAGTGAGATCATGAAAGCCCATGATGAGCTGTGAAGTGGATTTCAACATTAGTGATTACTCTTCTGATGAAGAGACTGAGGGCCAGGGAGGTCAACTGACTTGCCAAAGGCCCACAGCTACCTGAGCCAGATTCAGAATCCAGCCAGGCTCTAATTTTCAGGAGGTCCTCTGTCTAGTGCTGCCTTCAAGGAGGGAGCCTGGCTCCCCCAGACAGCCCTAGCTTGCTGCACAGGCCTGCTGGCAGCCACTCTACCCAAATTCAGGGGGACGGGGTGGGGAGTTTTACACTGAGTTGAATGCTGCTGTTTATATTGCCTTCCCTCAGGAGTTAACTGGAGTCCTTCTAGCATTGATCAGTTCTATCTGGTTTCCTACTGGAGTAAAAACAGGGCCCCTTGGATATTGAATAGAATTTAACAAATATACCCTGTACAACACCAAAACTGGCCACAGGACACAGCATTTACGTGCACAGACCACTCCTGCCTGAACTCCCAGCTGGGGATGCCCCATGACTTCCCCTTGAGCAGGGCTGCGGCAGCTCCGAGCAGACCTCAAGAATCAGTGGCAGTGGTTACAGTTTTTCCTTTTTAATTTTGAGACAGAAGTGATTAATTTGAGCCTGGTTGAGGCAGGGGGGAAATATGTGTTGATAATGGCTAGAGAGCTAAGAGGGGCTGAGCTCCTGCCAGCGCTGGGCTCTTCACTGGTTGGGCCCCCGTTGCGGGTCTCTGTCCACGCCATCCCCAGGACCGGTCTGAGGAGAGATCTCATAGCCCTGCTACAGTCAGCCACCTGGAACTGGGACTGAGCCCTTCATCCTAAATGACACCTGAAGTGGAGTCTCCCCCTCTGTAGGGCAGCCTGGACCCTTTCTCTCCCCTCCCGTCTTCCCCACTGGCTCCCCAGCCAAGCCTGCAGTAGTCCTGGGCCCCCACCCACCTGGGCCCCCAGTACAGCCCTGGCCTGCCTTTCAGCTGCTTGCCCCAGGCAGTATCTACTGACCTCAGCTCTGCTTTCCCTGGAGAAAAGAAACCATGGAGCCGGGTTGAGGAGGGCCAGGGTCAGTCAGGTGAAGGGGGTGGTCTCCACTCCGGACTCCACAGCTTTCATCTGCCCTACAGGGAGATTCCAGATTAGGCTCTGGGCCTGTGCTCTGACCTTCCCAGCTTTCTGAAACCAATCCTTTCCCATCATACTTTTGATTGCTGAAGGGTGTGTGTGTGTGTGTGTGTGTGTGTGTGTGTGTGTGTGTATGTGTGTGTTTCCTTCTCAGAATAGCAATAAAATAAATCAGGCAAAAAATCCAGAAGGCCCAGTAACAGTAGACTGGGAAGAACCTCTGTCTTGACTCATTAATGAAGTATGGCTGGTTTGGGAGAAAGAATTCCTGCTCTCTTTTAAGAAGCAGCACCTTTCACCTGTCTGCTCCAAGCAAATGCTCCATCCCGGGCCTTCTCATCACATTTAGAGCAGAGTTCTGAAGCCACGTTTCTCAGCATTCCTGAGGGCATGCAGGCACCCATGGCCTCTTTCTGAAGAGAGGTACAGCCAGGAGGACAAGGAGAGGAAGGGAACACCAACCTCTCTGCCTGTGCCTGGCCCAGCAGGGGTTCCCCTGCACCTGCCTGAGTTCTACGTCTCCAGGTTCCCAAAAACTAATCCACCCCATAGCTTCCTAAGGAGCCATACAATAGCTTTATTGAGTGGAGCTATAAATTTCAGCAAGGCTGACCCTGGCAGTCAGCAATTACTTTCCGAGGAGGCTCCCTCTGCACTGATGGCTTCCAACACAAGAGGTCTTTCATTGGGTGCTGGGCCATGGGGTAGGGATGCCCGTGCCGTGGCAGGTGCTGAGCATACCCCTTGCCACCTTATGTTCCCACTTCCCCACCTCCACCCCAAGATACAGCACCAGGAGGGTGGATCACAGGAACAGACAATGGTGCTTTGAAGGAGACTATTTGAATGGCTGCTTCTTTGTTTCCCCTAAGTTTTGGCCTCAGCCCAAAATCAAGGGAAGGATGGGAAAGAATAAATAACTATATCTTGCAGGCCTTTTTAGAGTTATGACACACAAGGAGAAGTAGAGAAGGGAGGGGAAAGGAAAAAGAAAGGAGGGAGGGAGGGCCTTTACTGGGGGGAAATTGCTACATTTTCTAATAACAAGTAACTAGAAAAACAGCTGAACCTGAAAACGTCAAACTTCAATCAAAGTCACTCAGAGAGGACTAGGTGGTTTGCAAAGGCTAGGAAATAAGAAAAAAAAATTGGTCTGGAATTAATCAAGATATTAATATTAGAAAAGGTAGAAGAGCAGACAGGGCCTACCCAGGTTACTGGAGTGTGAAGAGCCCAGAGCACGGGGCCAGGCTCTGTTCTTGGACACCTCCAGCCTCTATCCTTCCCTTTAGAGATAAGACCTTGAATGGGAAGAGGTCAGAGAAGTGTTAAAAAAAAAACTCCCCTCTCAGCAGCCAGCTACCCTGGCCTCTCTCTCATCCATATCTTTTCTCCACAGTGACAGGTCAGCAGCTAGGTGGGGACATCTGTCCCCAGGGGCAGGTACCCATGGGGCAGCATTGACTAACAGTTCCAATCTACAAAGGGACTCGTTTTGTGGGAAACAGACACTTGGGCTCCCCATAGCTGTCAAGCCATTCCCTAGCTCTCAACTCATTTAAACTAAAAACCCAAGTATATTTATTTCCTAGTAGACCTGATACACTCCAGTGCTCCTGCCAACTTGCTTTGCAACTTTGTACACAGCAGATCAATGTGTGCAATTTAGAAATAGAGAAATGAAGACTTCTGTTAGGACCAAGGGATAGGGTGGGGGCAGGCTGACAGGGGGCTTGGCTCCTGCTCACTGTTCCCCATTCCCTCTTCTTAAAACTCTCACTTTCCCCCTCACCCACCCCGAGGCGCTGATCTCTGAGCCCTTAAAAGGGGAAGGAGGTCTTTGAGGCATGGACCTGGCATTTCTGTTTCATGCGCCTCGCCTATAGAACAGGAGCATGGTCTTAAGTTCATATAAAACCCCATCTGTGCACCCTGCTCTGAAGGGCACCACCTCCCCCTCCCCACTCCTACTCCCCTTCCCACCCCAGGAGCTCCCAGTTCTTCAGCAGGCATAAGGAAACTTGGGGACAGGTGACAGAATGTTGAACAAATACAGATGCTATTTACCTTCCATCCATTTTCCTGACTATTCTTAAAGGACTTTTTAAAAAAAAGTTTAACTCAGTTCTGTTGTGAAGGAGGTTGCAGGTTCCTCTGTGCTTAAAAGAGTGATTCTAGCAGGTTGGGGAGGTTTCTTCTCCACATTCCCACCGTCGCCTATGAAGGAGACAACTCAAGGGGAGAAAATAGACTCGACTTCGCCAGCTGGTGTTACAACAACAAACCTGAAATTCATTTACATGAGGTTGGCTCGGAAACCCCCTCAACACCAAAGCAAGGCCTTTAGCCCACTGTCACACACGCCCTTAGGCTGAACACTGCTCCTTTTCCCACCAACTTGCCCTTGATGTTCATTTTCATCTGAATTTACTAGAGTAGTGACACCAGGGAGAGGGGCATGGTGAATTTTGCTGTGAGCTCCACACCCCTGCTAGGAAGGCCATGAATGCCTAGTAGGGTTTAGACAAAACAAAAAATATTCTGTATCTGCTGAGCTCAGGGCTCTGTTATGTGCTTTTGTGGACACTGTCACAGCCTCTACCAACATAATCCTCTCCACCCCCACAGAAAGTCCCCAAACCACAGGTGCAAATGGAAGAACCGGCTAGATTAAGTGATTTACCCAAGGTCATACAACGTGTGAGTGACAGTGTTAGGATTCAAAACCAGATTTTCTGACTCCAACACTAGTGCTTTTTCCTTGAAAATGCCATGATGTAGAGGAAAGATGAGCTCAGCTCGGGACCCAGACAAACCTGGGTTTGAATCCTGGGTTAAATCTGGTTCCAGCACTTCCTGATGGCGTGGCCATTGATGAGTACCCTTTGAATTGTCACCAAATGTACACATCCATATGCCCAGAAGCCAGACCAAGAAATAATGTGTGTCTGCCCCTCCCTCTCTCAGAGGCCTCCTTTCTGTCCCTTAGTCACCAGCTCCCTTCAACGGTAACCACTACTTTGACTTCTAACATTACAGATCAGTTTTACCTGCTTTAGACTTTTACATAAATGGAATCGTATGGTATGTTCTCTGTTGTGTCTATTTTTGTTCATTCACCATCGTATCTGTGAGATTTATTCATGCCGTTGTGTTGGCTAGTTCCTTTTCTCATTTCTATATAGTATACCAGAGTGTGCATATATTCAATTTAGTAATCCATTCTATTGTTGATAAATATTTGGGTTGTTTCCAGTATTTAGTTTTTATTAAAATGCTGCCATGAACATTCTTGTGTGTGTGTGTGTTGTCTTTCGATAAATATACCTATGCCTTTCTGTTAGCTATAAGGTACGTGTACATGTGCACCAGTAGATGCTGCCAAACTGTTTTCCAAAATGGTTGTTCCAGTTTACACGCCCACCAGTAGTGTTTGAGAGTCCTAATTGTTCCCCACTTTCACCAATATGTGGTATTGTCTGTCTGTTTTTATTTTAACCATTCTGGTGGAAATGTTGCGATATTTCACTGTGATTTTAATCTGTATATCCCTGATTACCAAATGTTTATTGATCACTTGCAGATCTTCCTTTGAGAAAGGCCAATTCAAGTCCTTTGCCCATTTTTCTATTGAATTGGCTGCCTTCTTATTGCTATGTAGGGTTCTTTACAAATTCTGGATATAATAGATAGGTTTGATAGATAAATTTGTAAATATCTTCTCTAACTCTGTGGCTTGCCTTTCTGCTTTCTTAGTTATGTTTTTTGATCAATTAAAGTTATGAATTTTAATGTTGTTTAGTTAATCAATTTTTCCCCTATGGTTAAGCTTTTCAAGACCTACTGAAGAAATCTTACCTAGCCTCAGGCCTAAAGATATACCCCTATGTTTTTTCTAAAAGCTTTTTTCATTTTACCTTTCTCATTTAGAACTATAACTTATCTGTTTGGTATGAGGTAGGGATTAAAAACTTTTTTTTCCAATTAGAATATCCAGTTGACTTAACACCACTTATTGCTAAAGGCCATCCTTTCCCCCACAATATTGCAGAGTCATCTTTACCATAAATGAGGCAAATGAATATGTATGGGGGCCTGAGTCTAGACTGTATGTACTATGTTCAATTGGTCTACATGTCTACCATCTCATCTGTAGAACTCTATCTTAATTATTATAGCTTTATGTAAGTCTTGAAGATACTTTTTAAAAAACTAATGCCAATATCTCGCAATCCAGGAATTGTGGAAATGTGTGCCCTCTTCCTTGTCTCAGGTAGACTGTGCTGGTGCCAAACCATTTGTCCAGTTAGTTGGATGGGAAGAGGGGAAAGAGTACAGAGAGGAGAAAGATACACTGTGAAAGTTACATCTTTAGACTAAGAGAGATAGGGGTAAGTTGCCATGTGTCCTTCATGGTAAGAAGAACCCAAAGATGTAAGAAAGTTCACAGAGCTGTGGAAAGAGCCTGAGCCTAAGAGTCAGAATCCCTGAGTCCTAGTCTCAATCATGTCACTTACCTCAACAACCTGGTTATTCTGTTTGGGCCTCTTTTCCTTCTGTAAAAAAAGGGGATTGAACTAGATATCCTCTAACACCCCTTCTGTCTCTGAGAGTCTATAACTGTGACTCAGCCAAGGAAAAGAGTAATTGGTTTAGGAAATGGCCCTCCAGTCTATAAAGGTATTTTCTATTAGAAGCAACAGAACACTTTCCTATTTTTATTCATCCTCAAAGCAATATCTATCAGAAGGTGTGGGCTCTGCTAAACTGAACGTCTCTTTTGTAGTCAGGATGTGGTTGTTAATACTGTCCTCTGAGCTGGGGTTTGGTCTAGAGGGAGAGATGTGTAGTTTTGGTGCCAGATAGACATGGATTCAAATCTTCATTGGGCAACTTGCTTGCTATGTGGCTCTGGGATAATGGCTCCACTTCCCTCAACCTCAGTAGTTTCATATGTAAAATGGTGGCTAAAATATTTACCTTCTCGTGTACTTTTGTCAACCTAGAATATTTCCCTAAGGACAAACTACTGTTTAGAAACTACATAGTGTTGCCACAGTATTGAAGCTCTGTCAGGTGTCTTATCGTCCCTCACCTATTCAGTTGCTTTACTGTTTTCCATCCCCACCTGCCATGAGACAGTCAATAAAGGTATCAGTAAGTTAATAATTCACCTGGAGCCAACCCAAGGTAATATATCCCTGCTCAGAGATTACCGGGGCTCATTTTCAGTAAATGTTCCCAAATGCCTCAGTCCTAGGGAATGCGGTTATGAGTATTTGTAAGGTCAGAGGAGAAGGAGTATGTCAACAGAGTACGGGGCACAAAATGTGACTATGTTCACAAAGCATTTAGCACAGTGTCCGGCACATGGCAAACATTCAATAGTGATATCTACTGCTATTTCTATTATTCTTATGACACCGAACATCTGTTCTGTTCTTCAACTTAGGTGGAACAAACCTAAGGTGGCATACATCTTTCCATGGCTAGAATACCCAAAGGATTGAATCCCCCAGGCCAACTCGGTTTTTGGTTTAAATGAAACCATTGCAGGTTATTTCTTGGCAGGCGGTGGAGGCAAGGAACAACAGATGGCTTGGTAGAGAAGACGTCTTCTTCACCTCTGCCCTGTGCCTCTAGGGAGCCCTTCCCTTGCCCCACAGAAAATAAGGTTCTCCTTTAGCCCAGCTCTCCACACATACACTGTCAAAGGTCTCTGTGACCAGAGAGTGGGCCTCTGGCAACCGGCTCCTTAGCTTCTGCTAGTCAAAAAAGGGCTCTTATCTTTCTACTCAATTACCGTGTCCTGCAGAGGTGACCGCTTGCTGCTGCATGATATTTCTATGCTAGAATTGCCCCGAAAGCTCAGGCCAGCTGCAGTGTGGGCCCTCTCAACTGTTTCAGAGAGGCCTTTCCTCTTCTGATTCTTTCCTCCTGTGTGGCTGGAGGGGAGCAGGCTGGGCACACAGGCCCTCAGCAGGATATAATAGCAGATTTGTGCATGCATGCAGTTCCCGGCACATTTGTTTGATCCGTGTCCAGGTTCTCTTAGACATTTGCTTGTGAGCCGACAGCCAAACATAAAAGCAGTCCCAAGTGGCTGTTTTCAGGTCTTCAACGCTAGTTAGCCGCAATTGGGAAATCTTCTCCTTCCCGGTGCCCCTAAGTGAATTATCACATGTTATCAAGTCAGAGCTTCGGGGTGGCCAAGCCTAGTTCTGCTGCTCCTCCTCTGATGATCTATCACCCGCTGAGTGGGTTATTAAGTCGTTCTCTGCCTGGGAGTGTGCATCAGTCTGCGGCTCTGCCATCCTTCCAAGGGGGCAGGGCAGGAGGGGTTCCTGGCGTTTCTGAACCCCACACTCGGCACCACTCCATCTGCCTGCTGAGGGATCTTATATCTGATCACCAGTCCCACCTCCAGCCCATACTTACTCCCTCCCTCCACACCCATCCGAACCATGTCAGGGACTATTTGTTCTACCGTCAGCTCTCCCAGAATACATAGGCCTGGTCTGCCCTACAGTGCTCCTGCTCAGGACAGACCCTCAAGCCTCTCCTTGGTCCTCTCCAACCAGGTCATCCCTGCTGTCCTCAGCCTCCAGGCAGCATGGAGGATTAGATTGCACATGAATAAGCAACATTCCGGGCTCTGAAAGCCTAGAGTAAATCCCTTGAGCGGCTACAAGGTAGCAGTGCAGTGTTTCCTGTCTCCTCCTCCCTCCTCTGGCTCCCCCAGCTCCTATTTCACTTGAAGGCCTTTTTTTTTCTGGGATGTACTTGCAGGTGGGTGACTATATTAAAACAACACCATCAAAACACAGCATTCAGAGCAGAAAAACAGATCCTTGGGAACAGTCACTCGGTTAACAATGAGAGGTACTCGAAGAGTGTACCCCCATCCCGCCTCTCCCTCTGCTAGGAGGAGGAGGAAGTTAGTCCTTCGCTTCCCACACAAGCTCCCTCCCCTGCTGGTCACCGGCCCCACCTGCCTGCGGGAGGGAAAACCTCTCAGAGGTTTTCGGGAGCCACCCACTGTATGAAGAGACTGCTTTATGGAAACATCTGGAGAGGTAGGCACCCCTGAAGTAGGTTGTCTTAGGCAGCCCAGGCTGCTATAACAAAATGCCACAGACTCAGTGGCTTAAACAACAGACATTCCTTTCTCCCAGTTGTAGAGACTGGAAAGTCTGAGATCAAAGTGTGAGAAGAGTCAGTTCCTGCAGAAGGCCCACTTCCTAGCTTGCAGAGGGCCACCTTCTCTCTGTAGGCTCACATGACCTTTCTTTGGTGTGTGCACGTAGAGTGACATCCTTCCATCTACCCCTTCTTATACAGGCAATAATCCCATCATAAAGGTCACACCCTCATGACTTCACCTAACCCTAATTACCTCCCAAGAGCCCCTCCTCCAAATACTATCGCATTGGGGTTAGGGATTCAATATATGAAAGGGGGGCACGCAAAAATCAACTGATGACAAAGTGACTGCCATTTTTTACCTAACTCATAATGGATATTCAACACACACGATAGTCAAATCCTGCCCGCCACTCACCAGTGGCGTTTTCCTAGGTAAGTTACTTTCTCTCTCTGTGCCTCATTTTCTTCACCCATGAAATGGGACATAAGCTCTAAGTTGGATGCTAGTCAGAGATGTTTAGAACTGTGCCTGACCTATACGAAATGACTAAGAAACACAATCGATTTTTATTTTCATTTCATCCTGCCACCTCCACTCCTCACTCAAGCCAAATTCTAACTGTTATGGTAGGTATGGCAAATGAGAACGTTTGTAAGAGAGAACATTTATTTTGTTGTCTTCAAGAAGTTCCCTCCACCCCTTTCAATGGTCTTTCCTCAGGCCTGGGAAATGCCTGTTTAACTTATTTGTCTCTAGCACATGATAGATGCTCAATGAATCTATTTCAAGAGAAGAAAGGGACAGAACGAGGGGAGGGTACGGGGGGAAAAAGAAAGGTAAAAGGAAGAATGAGAGAGGAGGAGAGGTAAGAAAGAAGAAACAATGGAAGAGATTACCATAAATTTAGTCTGTTAATAATTGAGCTCATTATCTATCTCCTCCCACCACGGCCCCAGCAAGCTTTCTCTCCTGACTTCCCTATTTCGATCAGTGGTATTATATTCTATCAACTGAAACTTAAAAGCACAGGGTGAAATTCGGCTCTTCTGCATCTCTTGTTCCCTTTTTACATTCAGCCACAGACTCAGAGTGCCTCTTCGTTAAGGTTTCTGAGACATTTTTTTTTTTTTCCTTTTCTGGCTACTCTCACTGTAGTTCATGGATTCATCATCTGTCCTCCCCACAATGTGATCTTCCTGCCTCTACTCTGTGTCCTCACAACACTTTTTGCTCCGTGCATCCAGATTAATCTTAAAGCACCATCCCCTTTATATTATCTTGTTTCAAAAACTGACAATGGTTTCCCTTGCCCGTGGACCTCACACCATCCTGGCGTCACTTTCCACTTCTCTTCTGTCCAGATACCCTCCTTCAGCCAAATTTGTCTTCTCTCTGTTCAGGTCGAGTTATGTGCATTTACATCATAAAGAATTTCATTTAGATGCTGGACTTGCACAGTCTGAAATGGTAGCCACTAGTCACATGTGGCTATTGAGCACTTGAAATGTGGCTAATGCTACCAAGGAAATAAATTTTTATTTTATTTTATTTTATTTAAATTAAAAAGTGGAAACAATGTAAAAAAAATTTTTGCATTAGATACGCCTTTACTGTTTTGATAGAACCACATTTCACTTTAACCATTGCATCCCATGAGATATTATTATCGTACCGTAATACGTGTGGTGGGAATGTGTTATTTCTAGTATTAAAACACATTACTGATTATGTTGTTGTTGATGGATTGATTTTGTTCAAATGATTCCTTTTTCCTATGCACCGATGTACCATTGTAATACGGTTATTTAAATATTTTATACGGACAGCATCAATTATACTAATACGTGTTTCTTTTTATTTTTTTAATGTGCCGACTAAAATATGTAAAATACATATGTGGCTTGCATTACATTTCTATTGGCTTGCTCAGTGTTAGCTCTGAGTCATAACACACTGGAACTTTATAGTAAGGGGGGCATGAAATGGGCCTCCCTGCAGGTGGTTATGACAACCTCCAGATGGAGCTGGTCCTAGAAATCAATGGCATCTAGAAACCAGCAGCTCCAGGTACACAATGGACCTTCAGTAAACATCAAAGAAGGTGGCACAGCATGGTGAGTTGGAGGGTAGCTTTGGGAATAAAACTAGCACTGAATTTGAATTCCAACTCAGTCGACTTGATGGATGACTATGGGGCTCAGTTTTCCCATCTGCCAGACTGGAATGTTAATATTACTGAACTCAGAGGGTTGTTGGACGATTACATAAGATAATGCTCTTAGCATGGTACTTACAGATAATGAGTGTTCAATAATTGTTAGTTATTAGGCAATTGGATTTAATGGAGTAGAGGCAAGAGGTGTATAAAATTACTTCTGGAAGCCTGTCGATTTCTCTTTTCTCTGATTCCCAGTCACATGATTGCTATAGAGGATGACCTTCTGACACAGAGATGAGGTTCATTGCAGCAATAAAATCAGCTTATAGGGAAGTATTTTTTACCCGTAGACTCAGCACAAAATGCATTCTCAGATGTCCATCAACTAACCACAATGACCTGTCCTTGCAAACCCCATGATCAGTTCTGAGCTCCATCTCCAGACTCCCTGGGACGGGGTGTGTGGGTGGGGTGGCGCGAGCTCTGTTTCTATGCGGTTACTAGATTTGCCAAAACATCATATTCAGGATGTCTAGCCCTACCCCCAAAACACACCTCCAGATTCTCCCAAGGTCAACTGAAACTAACCTTAGGCTAGATGTCACCAGAGGTGTGGTGTTAAGTGTCCAGAGAATTGTCAAGGAAAAAAGCCTCTCTCCTGTATTCCCATCTTGTTCTTTTCTGGTCTCTGGCACTACCCAGGCAGGCAGAACAATGACTTGGAGACCTCCCCTGGGGTCCTGCCAGGCAGGAGAAGAGGAAGCAGTTTCATAGCTTGAGTCACTGGAGCTCAAGTTATCTCCCAGCACTTCTGAATGGAGAGGAGAAACAACAGTGATTTCAGACAACACTGGAAGAAATGAGAAAGCAGAAACCAACCCTAAGTTATCTGCAGTGTTCCAGGACCCAAAGCCAAGGAGAAAGCTAGGGAGTCTGATTTGGGACCTAAAGAAGCAGAGAGTAGCTCAAAGGGCAAAGCACCATGACATTTTGGCAAATAAACAGCACAGGCACCCATCCTCTAGGCCTACAACTTCTGTTAGGGTCCCTCCCTACCAGTTTTAATATGACTCTGAGTGAGTAGAGGTCTCGAAAAAGGATTGCTGAATACCAGTAAATTCCTCCATTTCTCAAGTCTAGTGCCACAAGGAGCTGTAAAGGGGTCTTAGAGGAGAGGAATGTCAGGACCCTTATGATTGTAAGTGGCTGACCATTTTCTTAATGAAAAGAAGAAAAGAAGGTATTTCTTAAAAAGATCTTGGGTATTTTTTATAACCAGAGCTAAGATTGAATAACCACACCATAGAAGATACAGATACCACAATAAACCAGCTGCTTCCATGTGGCAGAATTACTCCAAGTAGCAGAGGTTACTAGTAGCTTAGTCCAACATGCATTCTTCCTTTTCTCCCTAGTGACAGAACCACAGTTTTATTGGGTGGCAATGCTTCCCTCCACAAAAAACTACATTTCCCAGCTTTCTTTACAGCTAGACTTGGCCATGTGACTAAGTTCTAGCCAACGAGATGTAAGCAAAAGATTTAAGGCTTCTAAAAAGGGAGGGACATGTTTTTTTTTTTCCCTCCCTTTTGTCCTTCTAACTCCCTGGAAAGCAAATAAGATCACTGAAGTTTCTGCATCCTAATTGAAACATGAGATGACTTGGAGGCTGGAAACTGCACTGAGGATGGAGAAGCATAAAGACAGGACCCTGACCTTGGAGCTCTCTGGCTAGCCCTGCTCTGCCTACTTCTGAATTTCTTTTACTTAAGAGCCACATATATGTCTTTTTATTTTACTTCTGTTTTTTGTTTAGTTTTATCTTGTTGTGGTATGGAGTCGGGGAGAGGACTTTCCAGTTAAATGCAGCAAAACCAAATCTTATCTGACATACTACAATTAGGGTGTTTCTTATTTACAGCATCTTTAAGTAGAGAGGGTCTAACTGGATTTCTCAGTTCTCGCTTTTCAAAGCCTGGGAAAGTTCTCAGAGTGAACTACTCTGAGTCAGGTACTATCCCTGGACCAAGCAGCTGTGCTCTGTGCTCATGGGAGAATGTCCTGAGAAAGGCCAGGAGCTGAGCAGAGACAGGATAGCTCCTATGCTGGCTGCTGCCTGCGAAGGGAAGGATGGCAAGTCCTAGATGTAAAGAGAAAGATGAGCAGACAATGCCCATGAGTCTATTATAAGGAGGAGTGAGTTAAAATTGCCTTAATTTCCCCATTTTCAACACATATCATTGTCATCTGTAATAATATTATTTTATGTTTATATAAGGCTTCCGTTTATGTGACAAATTACAACATATAATCCGTTTTCCCAGTTATTACTTCATTGAATTTTCACAAGAATCCTCTACAGTAGTTATATAATACCTCCATTTTTTTCAGAAGAAAAGCTAGACTGAGAGAGGTTAAATAACTTGTTCAAAGTCTCACCATGGGGCAGATCAGAGCTAGATCACATATCAGGGTGTCATTTCCACCATACCGACTAATGTATTAATTAAACGGTTATTGAGCTTCCTTTATAGAGAACTGGATTTGAGATGATATACCTCTCTCCCATGCCTACCTCCACCCCTAAAACAGACACAGCTCTATAGTCATGACACTTAGAATCTAACTGGAAATGGGGAGACAACAGTGGAACTATTTAAAATTACAAAGCAGAAAAGCAACCATAAATTAAATAATGCCTCCAGGAGGGATGGATGTGTGAGGACTGCCTGCCTGTGAAGTTAGGAGTGGTCAGAGCCCTCCAGGAAAGTCAGCCATGGAGCTGGCGTTAGCCTGGAAACTCTTTGAACCTCGCAGCAAAGCTTTTAGAGCAACAATATCTTTACAGGGACTTCTTTTAAAAGAGCTTTTGATTAGCCTGAAACATTAATGTGATTTATTTTCTCAGCTCTGGTAAATATTTAATTATCAAAAATAATGGTGTCTTTTTTTTTTTTTTTTTTTTTTTTTTTACTGTTTTGAATCTAAATCACAGCGAGAATTTTATTAAGGCTCTCTTGGCAGTGACTGGCATCCTAGTGTGGCATCTTTTAACTGACATCCCTATAATTAGAAGAAATTGTCTTTTTATACCACAAATTTGAACTGGCTAATTACTCAATGAATATTTAGCTTCTTACGTAGGCAAATATTATGTGAAGAGAGGAACTTTACTGAATAAGTATTTGACCCGGAAAACTTCCCAGGAGCCATACGTGGCCTGTTGTATTCAAGGTCTTCCGCACTGCCCCTCATCAACGACCCCTCCCCGCCTTCGCCATCTCAGACTCACACAGAGATACACACACACAGAAACACACACACTCACACCACACATTGCGGCATTCTGGGAAAAGCCAATGGCATCCTTAGTTGTTGCTATTTAGATTTTCATACTTTTATTTCTCAAAATAAAATCATTCAAAAAACTTTTAAGGATAATATGATAAACACCCTTGTGCCTACCTCCCAGCACAATAAATAAAGCATGGCCAATACAGTTGGGTGCCCATGTGTTATAGTCCCTCCTTTCCAGCCCTCCCTACTGCCCCCTGGTCTCACTCCATTGAACTTAACCATCTTGGATTTGGTATTTATAGTCATATATATTATTCATAAATAATACATAGTATGGTTTTGCATAGTTTACAGCTTTTATCAGCGATATCACAGTGTATATGTTCTTCTGCAACAACTTGCTTTTTTAGCTCCGTGATGTGTTTGTAGGATCATCCATGTTGATACATGTAGCTCTACTTCATCCATTTTTATTATTGGAAAGAATTCCACTGAACGAATACACCACAACTTATTCATTCTCCTGTCGATGAAAATTTAGGTTGTTTTGTTTTGTTTTGTTTTCTTCCTTTTTTTCTCTGCTGTTACAAATATTTCCTGTTATATGGCTCTTTATGCACTTAGTGAGTTTCTCTAGAGTGTGAATGTAGGGTACAGTTGCTGGATTGTAGACAAATGTATCTTCATCTCTATTAAATATTGCCAAACTTTTTCTGTTTAGTGAACAACAGATAAACCACTCAAGAAAAACTGATGTTTTTGACCCTCCTAATGGGTTTTGGCCTGAAGGACTGTGTTGGCATTCCTTTCCAATACTCTCCCGTGGCTCTGGTAACTTTCCAGGAGCCTCTTCTGTGTTTCCTTCCCGGAGGATGCTGGTCTCAGTGAGCCACCTATCAAAGACCCGTACCACACTCAAATGAGAAGACCAAGAACTCTTACCTGCTCCATTTTCAAGCTGGTCTCCTCTGAGCTCTCAGAGACTCGCAGAAGCAGAGACCATAAACAGCAACTCTGCCCAACACCCACTGCTGCCATGAGCACTGGGGAACTGTAACTTGTGCATCAGCTTCCCCGCAAGGACCAGGAGGCCTTGGCGAACTCAAAAACAGGTCTACTGTTCTAAGGAAAGAGCTGAGCAGTCTTGAGAATTTACATATCCGGGGCTATTTCCATTGTAATAGAAGACTCTCCAAGTGTGAAAAGATTTTTAGATCAAAGGAATGAAGGAATCTCTTTTGAAGGATGCATAAGCACTGTGGAAGGTGGAAATGGGGGAAGATAGGAAGGGCAGGCTGGCCTGGTTCCCCAGGAAATCCCGTTCCATATGAAGCTGCTGAATCAGTTCTTCATCAGACTCTAAAGTGTAGGGAAATAAAGATCCTGTGCCGGAAAGCTGACCTATGGTCTCATCAAGGGCGGGCTGGGCCAGGCAAGTAGGAGGCAATCTGGCAGCATTGTCACCAGCTCCCCCCACAAGAGTTCTCTTCATCCCTTCTGGGAGGACTCGTTCCTTCTCCCACAAACACATGGCAGGCCAAGAAGGAAACACCCAGGGCGACTGCAGCCTAACCCTCAGAGCCTATCACATGAGGCCTCCAGGTAGCTTTGCAGCCCTGAGACCTTCCCAAATCTCTACCAGTAGCTCATGAGATCTAATTCTTTATCCTGCAACTGGGGGGTGGTCTATGGACCTGGTGGCCTCACATGTAGCTGCCTCTTTGTAAACCTGCTGAGGCCCAGCCACAGCCTCCATAGCCTAGTACTTACTTCTGCCCTGAGTTTCTTCCTCATCCTCCCCAGCCACTGGGGCACAAACTATCCTCTCTGACAGGCCCAGGGAGGCTCAACACAGAAGCCAGTTCCCAACCCACTTAGCTAATAGCAGAGTTGAAATTTGCCATCAGAGCCTCATCTAAAAAGAGAGGAAAGTGCCAAGACGCTAGGAGTAGAATCCCAAAGGGACAAGGGAAGCCTTATCTCTGCCACCCCACCCTTTGTGCAGCACCCCCCACCCACCCCCCACTCAGCTCCACAACAATGCCTGAACTAATTTCATCCAATTCTACTTTAAAAAAGAAAACCCAGGAAATAATTACTTCAGTCAGACATTATTTACTTAAGTAATTCTTTACTCAAACGTCTTTAGGCTTTATTTTACTAATACTACATAATTACGTAATTGTGTAATTAGGAAGAAATTAAATGACAAATGTTTGCTGAGAACAAATGGAAAAAAAATAGATCCTTTATTTTCCTGAGTGCTCTCGGCTCAATGTATTACATCTTCTTCCCTCTCCTCCCAGCTCTTTCCCTAGCATCCCCGCCCCCAGCCTCCTCATAGGAATCTAGCTGGTGGAGTACCTGGACAAGTAGCAGCAGGTGTGGGTACCCTGAGCCTGAGGCAGGAAGCAGATGCCTGTTAGAACTAACCCATGTATCTGTACACAGCCTGATCTCCCTCCTGGAGTTGGGGGCAGGAGTCAAGCCTCATCTGGTTTCCCTTTACTGTCTCTCAGCCTGGGAGGTCCAGAGAAAAGCAAGTACAGCTGACCCTAAGGATTATCTTCCTGTAATCAAAGGCCAATTCAGTTGATCCTGCAGACGTGGGCCCCAGGGCTGCCAGCTCCCCAGGCAGAAGAAGAATGATGTTCCACTAGGAGGGGAGGTGGGAGCACATCTGCCTCACCACCTTCAAAGGGACGCAGTATCTGCCTTGAAACAGCTACCCAAAAAAGAGGTACGGCATGCACCCCAGGACTGAGCTGCCCACGGGTGGGGGGGGTGGCATTACAAGACCATTGTGCCCCAGCCTTCCTTTACCGCCTTTCCTTCTCCGACCTCAGCAGTTGTGGAAGCCAGTGGAGCTTCCTGCAGGTAAAAAATTCAATCAATCAACCACCCACCCAACACCCATGAAGCGTGTCTTTTGTTAGTTTTGAGGGGGACACAAAGGAGCAGGCAGGCCACCGCTATACTCATTAATACATCAGCTGCTTGGAATTTGGCATGCAGAGCAGTGTTTTTCACAGTAGAAAGAAAGTTTCCTAGGCAAGCCTGTCAAAAAAAAAAAAAAAAAAAAGAAAGCCAATCACTTCTAAATGTCCCCAGCATCCAGTACTACGAGTGAGGAGTTGAAGCTGGGGACTCAGGTTGCGGAGGTTCACTGTCTAACACTTACAAACTGTGACCCTTGACAAGTTACTAATCTTACTGTGCCTCCATTTGCTCATCGGGAAACAGGAATGATGCACACCCTATTGGACCGAATCAATGACAGTAGGCACTCAGAGTAGCACTGTTTAATAAGCAGTAACTACAATTGTCAAAGTGGAACTACAAAAGCCAACCCAGATAGAGTGAAGAGCGCTGTGGGAAAGCCCCTGCCTTAAATGTCTGGCACTGGCGGCCTCTCCCCACCTCCTCACTCTCACCAGCTCTGAGCTAGCTGATTATGACTCATGAGCTCAGGGCAGAGCCAACAGGGCAAGAGAAGAGGCTGGGGAAAGATGGGAAAAGTTATAAAGGGGCCTTGGGTCCCAGGGGCAGGAGCAGGGAGCCCTAAGAAGGACTTCCTGCTGACTGAACTCCCCGAGAAACTTCTGTTTGGGGCCTCTCACTTTGGAGGCCAAAGTGAAAAGGACACAGGGCCCCACTCTGATGACCTTGAAGAAAATACTTTCTGAGGCTGTCTAACCCTTTTTTCCCCCCAACAATAGAGGGATAAAAGTGACTTCTTCCTATGTCTATTGACTGGAACCATAAGAAAGAGGCAAAGGCCACGTATATGCACTAATGGAAGCTCTTCGAGTTTCCATTGAGGTAAAGTACTTTCCACCCAGGTGAAGAAGCCAGGCTTTTGACCATCTCAGGCTAGAGATGAGGCTGAAGCAGGGTGAAGGGGAATAATAAATTCAGGATGGGCACCCTAGCCCTGTGACAACTTCACAGGCAAACTTCCTGCTCCCTAGTCCTCCCTGGAGTAGAGAGAGCATGTGCTGCAGAGTTTCAATCCCAGCTCAGTGACTTGCTAGCTAAATGACCTTGGGTAGGTTGTGCGATGTCTCTGAGCCTCAGTTTCCTCACTTATAGGTCAGGCCTTATAATCATTAAATGATCCTTCTTGAGATTGCTAAAAGGCTTGCATGAAATAATGCATTATAAAGCATTTAGCACAGGGCCCTGCTGCATATTAAGAACCTAATAAATGGTCATTCATTCATTCATTATCATTATTATTTAATGGAACCACTCTTACCCTGCTACCATAGATCAGGTCTTAGAAGAGATGTCAGGTGTAGGAGCCTAGGGAAGCAGCAAGTTCAGGCCACTGCAGGCAGCAATGAGGTCAGCAGAGGAGAAGGGAGGCGCAACCAGGGGGAAAGGGGATTTAAAACAATTCTTACAGAAGATGGGCAAGTTCAGAGGCCCATGTGTGGTCCACGGTAAGCCGGCTAGCCAGGGCTTCTGTGCCCATGCACTGCCCAGATGTAAGAGACAATTAAACTGGGAGGCCCCTGTGTAAGACAAACTTCCACATAATCAGAAGGAAATTCTAACCCCTTTCTTTCTGGTGTCCTCCATAAAGCTTCTCATTTCCAGGAGCCCCTTTGTGATCTTCAGTTACAATCCCATGGAGTAAGATTCATTCAATCTCCGTTAGAGGCTAGCCTCAGAGAACTGCATTTTTTAAGACTTGCCTGTATTGATATCTGGTAACCCTTGCTGCCCAGACCTCATCTCTCTATGCATATTTTGGGCTCCTGCCCAAGGAACTTGGCCTAGGTGTGTTCCGTATGATGCTGATTAGCTCCCATTCTGGCCAAGATCCAACCCTGCATTTGCCTTAAGGATGGGCTGGGTGTCCTGTCTGTGCTCTCCCAGCCCCTGGCTCCCAGCCTGGCCCTTATTTTGCCTTTGTTGCAGCCCCCATGGTGGGCCAGTTGGCTCCTGGAGGCCTTACTTACCCCCTAGCTGAGAGGTTCTTCCACTATACTCTGTGTTCTCCTTTCCAGCCAGCAGCAGGGTGAAGCAGCAAAGGAGCCCAGGAAGCCGAAGTAAGAACAGCCATACCTCTTCTCTCCAGGTCCAAGTCTACTTCAGTATTTAAGGGTATCTAACAGGAGGGCTCAGAACCAAATATGTTTGAGTGTAAGTGTGCATGTGTATGAATGTATGTGTGCAGGTGTGTGTTGGAGGGGTCCTCTGATGGGGTGGAAGAAGAGTAAAATTTCTTAGCTCATCTCATATTTTTCAAAATATAAAATTCAGGGCTACTTAGAATGTTCCATAGAACTCGCTGCAGCTAGTCAATACTGACAGACAAGTAAGCTGAGTTTTTCAATCCCCAGGTTTTCTCACAAGTTGGGTCCCCAGGGTCTAGAGGAAACCTGACCCCCCAGCCAGCAGGCTGCTCTGAGTCTTCTCACTAAGCCTTGACTTTGCCTCTTGTGTATCATTCATTGGCTGAGAGCTGGTAGTAATCAGGATAAGTCTGCAATTCACAAAGTCTTCCTCTTCGGCTAACCTTAACAAGGACAGAGACAGCCAGGCACAGCCTGCCCTCACCTCCTCCTCCACCTCCGTGCTGTTTGTTAGCCTCACAGATTATTATTAGAGGCAACACAGAGCTAATCACCTCCCTGGTGGACACCCAGCCTCCCCCTGGCTCCTGCTCCTACATCGTCTGCATTTGACCTGACTTCCCAGGGCTCTCAAGCTGCCTGCTGGTGGCTCCTAGGGAGAAGCAGAGGTGAGCCCACCTGGGCAAGACTGGGGGATCATCTCCCCCAGGAAAGTGACCTGTGCCCTGAGCCTCCAAGGACAGGGACTAGCGAAGTAGAAGGATGGAGAAGAGAGGGAAGAGGGGAATGGGTGAGGGGAGGAACTTTGGAGAAGTGCTGTAAGCTAAAGCTGCCTGGGCATTTACTCTACTCTGTTTAAGCCCTTGTTAGTAACAGCAGAGAGATGCACACAGGGAAAGGAAGGCAGACCAGGTGATGGCGGAGTTCCCCTCCCACAAATCAATGCTGGATAATGGAGGAGAGTCATTAGCATCTCTCTCCTTTCCCCTAAAAGACTGTGGAAGAAAAAACAAACTTCAGTTCCAGCAGAAGGAATTTAAGTAGCCCAGAGGAAGGACTTCCTCACTGTGAGGAGGCTTTGCTTCCTTGGATAAATTCTATACATCTTCCTGCGGCTAGTCCTCACCAGTTTTTACCTTTACTCTCCTGCTTAAATCCTCTCAGTGGCCTCCACTGGTGGGAGGAAGTCCAAACACAAGGGCCTGATGTTCAAGCCATTCAGTTCTTGCTTCAGAGTATGCTCTTGGCCTATCCAAGCCATACCCTTCTTGCAAAGTCAGTTTAGGCTGCTCCAGCCATAGTCCTCCCTCTCCCTCTGGCATTGAGCCTCGTTCCAGGGGTAGGGCTCACACCTTACATATCTCTGAGTCTCCTCACTCCTAAGTGCAGTATCTCATATAGAGAAGGTGCTCAATAGATACTGTGTGCTTAACACGAGGGACAATATGAGTGCTGGTGTTCTTGTCCTTTGTAGGATGTTATGAACAGAGTTTTAGAATAACAAGGAAGAAGAGCAAGCTGTATTGCTGCATTTCTTCCTTTTGACTACCTCATTGGGCAGGCATTAATGTCCCCATTTCATGTATTTGCAAACTGAGGCTTAGAGAGGTCCAGGGCCACATAGCCAGTGAGCGGCTGAGCTCTGGGATGTGAATTGAGGTCTAACCCCAAAGCCTAAATTCTCTTTACTATGGGATGTTCCCTTGGTCAAAACTCTCTTAGATGTAAGGTCCATTTGACCTAGCCTTCTAATAAAGAACTTGCACAGGATTTACAAAAAGGTAAAGCAAGTAGGATATCACATTTCATATCACGTCATATTCCCACCACCCCTTTGGAAGAATCCCATTTCATTTAGTGATTTCTGGGAGTGAAAGATATTCATTAATTCAACAAGTGTTCAATAAATAAACCGAGTGCATACTATATGTCAGGTGCTGTTTTAGATGCCAGGACTACAGCAGTAAACAAGACAGATAAAATGCCCTACCCTCTCAACAACAGCAGCAACAACAAAAAATAACCCGATTAAAAATTGGCAAAGAACTTGAATAGAAATTTCTTCAAAGAGGATATACAAATGGCCAATAAGCACATGAGAAGATGCTTATCATTAGGAAAATGCAAATTAAAACCACAACGATAAATCATTCCACATTCATTAGAATGGATATTATTAAAAACAAACAAACAAAAAAGAAAAGAGAAGGGAAAAATAAGAAAAGAAAAGAAGTGTTGATGAGTACGTAGAGAAATTGGAACCTTTGTGCCCTGGTGGTAGGAATGTAAAATGGTGCAGCCCCTGTAGAAAACAGGATGGCAGTTTTTCAGAAGTTAAAAATAAAATTACATATGATCCAACAATACCAGCTCTGTGTACATATCCAAAAGAATCAAAAGCAAGATCTCAAAGAGATATTTGCACATGTGTGCTCCCAGCAGCATCATTAACAACAGCTAAGAAGTGGAAGCAACCAAAGTGCCCAATCCATCTGCAGAGGAATATATAAACAAAATGTGGCATGTGTGTGTATGCAAAGGAATATTATTCACTCTTAAAAAGGAAGAAAATTCTGATCCATGTTATAACATGGATGAACCTTAAGGATAGTATGCTAAGTGAAATAAGCTAGTCACAGGAAGTCAAATACCATATGATTCTACTTATCTGAGGTACCTAGAGTAGTCAAAGAGAAAGAAAAAATAGAGAGAGAAAATAGAATGGTGGTTGCCAGGGCTGGGAGAGGGGCAAATAGGGAGTTGTGGTTTAATGGATACAGAATGTCAATTTTGCAAGATGAAGTCTAGAGATGGGTTGCACAACAATGGGAATATATTTAGCACTGCTGAACTGTATTCTTAGAAATGGTTAAGATGGTAAATTTTATATGTTATGTGTTTTTTACCACAATTAAAAATAAAAATTAAAAAAAAAAAGAAACTCCCTGCTCTCATGGCACTTACATTCCTGCTCTCTGAAATGTCCACTGGTTTGTGCCCTGTCAGCATTTCCTCTCAGGCCCCCTCCCGCTTCCATTGTGAGAGGAGCCAGGGCCAAGTAGCCATCAGGGTTCATTCTCCTGATCTTTACACTAAAGCCCGCCACACCAGCACTTCTTCACAGATCTCCTCAAGCTAGGAGGGTCAGGTCAGCTTCTCTCCTGACTGGCGGTCCCTTGCCTCGCTCTCACTGGTGCCCCCTGGGGGGAAGTCGTGATGGTGGTCATAACAGCCCTGAGGGCACAATCAAGTTTCACCCCAAGGAAATCACAGGCTCTGTCCTCTTTCACCCCCCAGACCTTCCAGGGCAAAAAGTTTGTTGGCTTGTCACATATCACCTGAGTGTATGTGAGTGTGTGTGCGTGCTCACGCAAATGCGTGGGGTGAGGTAGGGTAGTAGAAAAATAAAAGTGGGAGATGTCCTTCCAGTAGGACCACTAGATTTCGCCAGCTGCCTGTAAGCCACCACACAGCCCAGTCTCTCCCCCGAGAGCCCACCTGGTGCTAATTGTTTGATGTTCTGTGGCAAATACAGCTTCTCCACCAAAGTCCTCTCTGTCCAGATGTTGTCATCAGCCAACCCCATCAGGCCAGGCTGGCCTGGGGTCTGGCTCTCACCTGTCAGTCCTGACATCTTCAGTGGATAATGGAACACAAGGATGTGAGAGGCAGAGCAGGTGCATGCTAATGAGGAGATCAATTTTAATTATGATTTTAATTAAACACCCAATCCAGTAGGAAATATGACAAGAACTAGGTTGGGGCTGTGCAACCTGAAAGAAGGGAGGGGCACAGGGGGGGAGGGGAAGAGCCTCCAGGCTTCCTCAGGATTTAAAAGAAGTAAAGGGCAGCACTGTTGGGAAATTGAGAAAAACCTGTACAACCTGAAATTTGCACATAGTAAGCCTTTTCCTTTAAAGAGCTCTCAGACATCCAGACTCCTGAGAGGATCTTGGCAACAACACAGATGGGCCCTGCCCCTTCATTCACATGGGGAAGTTAAAGGCCGGAGGGGCCTATGACTTTGTTCTGTCCCCCACAACATACTGTCCATGCCTCTGATAAAGTACTATCACTTTACATAATCATTAGCTCTTCACAGACTCCCTATTAGTTTATATCAAGTGTTTATAAAGTCAGAGAGTTGTTTGGGCAACATAAGCCCTTCAAGGGCAAGGTCGCCTCTGCAGAGCTCTCTCTGCTCAACTAGTGAGTGGACAGAGGGGATTGCTTGTGCTCGCGTGGTCCTGGCCCCTCTACTGCACGGGAATTATACATGATAAAGGATCCTCCTCAAACTCCGCACTCCACTCCAGCCCTGAACAACGCCTGACACATAGTAGGCATGTGGAAAATGCGTATACAATGAATAATTACATAGAGTCCATAAAAATTAATGAGAAGTCAGGAGCAACACCCAATGAGTCAGTTGTTCTTAGGCCAGGCTATCAGATTCCTCAACACTGCCCTGATGAAAGAAAGGAATGTGTGTGGGTGCTGTGTGTGTGTGTGTGTGTGTGTGTGTGTGTGTGTGCACGAATAGCTGTGTGTGTATTGTGTGCTGTGGATGTGGTGGCAGATGATCGCAGCTGGTGGGAGGAAGAAACTCGAGGCAAAGGAACTAATTTTGCAGGACTCTTAATAACAGACAATTATAGAATAATGCTATGGCAGAATTACAAGACAGTCTAGGTGAGCACTGTCCAACAGAACTTTTATGATAATGAAGATGCTCTACATCTACACTGTCAATACAGTAGCCACGGGCCACATGTGGCTACTGAGCACGAAATGTGGCTAGTGTGACTGAGGAGCTGAATTTTTAATTTTATTTCAATTGATTAAAATTTAAATAGCCATATGTCTCTAGTGCTTATCATATTGGACAGTACAGGTATAAACCACCTAATCAGATTCTCACTTTGTTCAGCGGAGAAGTAGCTCTTGGACATTGCCCAAGCTCATACACTGGCCTTCACAGGCAGCACATTGATATTCAATACTGTTGTAGCTTTCTTGCACATAAACAGAGTATTTGTGAAGGGAACCCACTTCCAGGATTATTAAAAGAGTACCCCTATGTGGCCTAAGGACAAAGGTCAAGGAAGAGTTGGAGGCCAAGGCAAGACCTTAGGTAATAATCAGCTACTGCTTCTGCCTTGTCTCTACCACCACCAGCAACAGGCAAGGCCCATCTGGTTCTTCCTAGCTAGGTCATGGGAGGTCTTTCCAGCCTCTTGGCCTGTAGCTAAAGTCTTGTCACTGGCCTGAACAGAGAAGCTGAGATTGGAGATGGTGGCAGAAGTTAATTGAGATTAGACGCTCATGTTGCATGGTTAATGAAAGCACAGATGTTCCACAGCCACTTCTTAAGCCAGCCCAGTTTCTAAATATTCTCCCTTCTTTCCTCTCTGCTTTCTCCTCACCCTACCCCCAGCAATTCACCACCCCCAGGTGCTCCAGAGAGGTATTGATTGGGCTGTTTCTCCTTCTTGCATGTATGACTCAATATCAGTTAAACCTTTTCCATAATGAATGAGGTCATTTGTGGGAGGAATGGAGAAAACTCCTAGCCTCACTTTGACGCACCCAGTAGCTCTCCTCAGTTTTTCCCTCATGACTCCTCTGCTGTCTGTTTCATTCTTCGATTCTCAATGGAAAAGGGAAAATCAGGGTACTCACCGATCAACCCATATAGTCAGAACACAAAGAATGCCCCTTCTCAAAACACATCTCATGCTCCCAGATTGACAGGGACTGAACATCAGGGAAAAGCATGGGCTACAAATCCCCAGAATATTTTTCCAGTCTACCCCAAGGCCCCTCACTGTTAGGGCCATTGAATTCCAAGCTTCAGATGAACTCTAGTTATCAGATTCTGGAAACTAGTTCACCAGGAGCACCTTCTTAGAAAAGATGAGTTTAGAATTCTTTGTTCCTTTTGAATAAGTAAGGAATTAAGAAAGACAGAAACATAAGCAATTTCCATCTGCTGTTCAAAAAGCACTTTCCTCCCCATCTCAAATCTGAGCTGGTTCCATATCAGCCTCACCATGGGGTGCAAGCACACTGTCCCTAGACCCCACTCTAATTCATACACTCAGAACCCTCCAAGGAGGACAGAGGCAGCCTCGCTGTTAAACCAGCAGTCTTCCTGGGAAGGGAAAGAGCCTGCCTGTCGGAGATCTGTTAGCTGAAACAGACAAAAATGTAAGAGACAGCCTGCTGACCTACTGGGGCACAGGAGGAGTGAGGAGCATGCAGGGCGAGAAGGCAGCTGCATGGTGAGGCAGGCTATGAAGCCATCAGCCATCAGCAAGGGAATGGGCCAGGGATTGATGGGAGGGAGGGTAACCTCGCCGAGCTGGCCCTTCTCACTCTAAGTGGGACCTCAGTTGGAGCAAAAAATTCTGTCTTTGAAAGGACTGACAGAGCGTTTTTGCAACTTCCCATCAGCAATTCCTTTTGCTCCTTTCTTAAGGAGCTCCTTCCAGTAAGCAGCCCAGCACCACTCTCATTGGCGCTTACCCCTCATGCCTTCTTCAATTCGTTTCAACAAAGTCATCAAGTACCTACTCTGTTTTCTTCTTTCACCTCACCACTGAGGACCTCTTCTCTTGCTAGAATAACGCCAAGCACTCCCTATTTCTCTTTAGCAGAGTTCCACCTCTATAGAACAATGGCTCTGGATAGTAAAGGAGGAGAAGGGAGGCAATGGCAGGAGCACAAATGGAAGCAAATGAGAGTAGTGATGGATACCATGTCTCTTAATTGGTATTCAGATTCTTGTCTAGCTTGGTTTTGTCTCCAGCATAAGCTTGTCTTCTAGAGTGCTACTTTCATTGGGTGACCTTGAGGTCCCTGAAGGTGAAGGCTTCCCTATGGCAGAGCTGGATAGCTCTTCCCAGCTCACTTGCTTCTACTTAATCAACTAGAGATGGTTCCAGGCCCTAAATAAGCTCCAGGTGATCATGTTGCTAAATACCACTAGGGTACTGCATTCAAAGCCAAACAAACCCAAAATACTGTGTTATTTTAAACTGCACACCCACACAGCTCTCCTAGGAGCATCTAGGATAGGAAACCAGCAGAGAGGCGAAAATTTCAGCCTGACAGTCAAGGGGACCCTCATCTTGCCTCCGACTCTGTACAAACATGTTTCTTCTGCCTCAGCATTCCTGACCATTATCATTCTTTGCTGGCAATTAATAAGCCCTGACCAACGTACAAGGACTTTATCAGCACCGATAACATCTTTCTCCATCCCAGGCCTTTCTGCCCAAGGTCACTATGCATCTTTTAGAGTGGGAGTGGTATGGATGGAATTGCTTCACTCTCAATTTGAAGATGTTGCAACCTAGACTCAGAGCTTACTGAAAATGTTGCCAGTTAGAGAACAAATCCATGTGGAGCTTCAGCATCCTCATATTTGAGTTTTCTCATATCTACCAACCTTAGCAAATCCATCAACCAATATTTAGTGAGTACCTGTTACGAATGGGAAATCAAGGAAGACTCAGAGATGTATAAGACAAGATGGCTGTCCTCACTTGAAGAAGCATACTGAAGAGATATATCCAGGGCTACTCAGGTGCCAACTACACAACTTTAAGGACTCCGTTCACATGGATCAAAGCACAGCGGCCCTGGGGGTGATGCCCAAACTGTGTTATTCACAGCAGGAGGAGGTATATGCCAAGCACTGTAGGAAGTGGGTGGTGACTGTGTGATAAAGAAATGGAGAGGCTTCACCAAAATTGTGGGGCTTGAGTTTAACTGAGAAGGATGATTTGGGTTTAGTTGCAAAGAAATGGGTGCAGAAGACATTAAAATCAAAACTTCATTGACCCCACACCCACCTCTAACTACTGCCCTATCTCTGTATTTATTCCCTTTCCCATCATGCTCCCCCAAAAGGTTCCCCTCACCTACACAGCTCCAGCTTACCAAGGAAATTGCTTTGCTAAGACCACCAGTGACCTCCAGTTTCCTCAATCTCATGCACACTCTTTGGCATTTCCATCCTCTTGAATCTTCGATAGCATCTGACCAGTTTACCCCTCCTTCCTTCTGGAAGCACTCTCCCTTCAATTCCTGTGATGTCACATTTTCCTTGCTTTCCACCTAACTCTCTTGCTGTGATTTTTTTGCAATCTCCTCTTTCTTGAGCAAATGTTACTGACTCATTATTTGTACAATTCTAAATACTTTATATTTTAACCACTTCAATCCTCAAAGCAATTCTATGATATAGATACTATTTTCCCCATTTCTTAGATGAGAAAACTGAGACACATAGAGGTTTTCCCCAATTTACTTACTTAGAAATTGCAAAAGAATTTCAACAGTTTGGTTCCTAAGCTATGCTGTTAATCACTATGTTATGCTGTCTCATATAGGTTACAATAATAAACAACTCCAAGATCTCAGTAACTTAATGTAACAAGAGTAGATTTACATCTTATGTTATGTATCCAAGACACAGCTGCAAGGAATCTGCTCCACACAGTCACTCAGGGACCCAGGCAATTAAAGACCCCACATTGTAGCTGCAGGAAGCATAGAGAAAGATTGGAAAGTCACATATGGCTTTCCCCTGTCACTTCTATTTTTAACTAGAACTAGTCACATGGCCCTACCTAACCAGAAGAGGGATAAAATCACTGGGCGGGGAGGGGGCGACTAGAATGTCTGCTGAGATAACCGTACATGCAATTGTAAATTTTAAATGTTAGAGTTTCTCCAGCTTCAGTGTTAGGCCATTATCGTTTTCACTCTCTACTCATCTAATCCTGTCCTTTTAGTACCTTTATACTGAGACTTCCCAAATTTATATCTTCAACCCAGATTTCAGCCTCATTTCTGAGCTCCAATCTTGTCTATTTAACTGCTAAAGATGTCTTTTTAAAAGAGTTTCTCAAAAGCTTCTTAAATTTAATGTATTCAAAACAAAACCCTTGGAGTTCTCCACATCACAATTTCTCTCCTCCCCAACCTTTCTCATTTTAATAAATGATACCTCTATGCATTTAGTGATTTTTATCAGAAATCTGAGAATTATTCCCACCCCCTCCCTTTACTTCTCATTTCCATATTATCACTAAGTCTGGATGAATCTATCTTAAAAATAATGTTAAACCCACCCAGTTTTCACCAGTACTTTACTCTTGTCTAAGCCACCATCATCTCTTGTTCAGACTACTGCCATAGACTCCTCCCTGCCCTCCCTATGTCCTCTCTTATCTCCTTCTAGAACATTCACCACACTAGAGCCAGCATGTTCTTTACAAAGTGTAAATCAGATCATGCCACTCAGTTGTTCACATTGCTCTGGGTTGTTTCCAAGGTCCTTAAAGGGGCCTACAATGCCCCCAACACACACAATCTAGCCCCCGTCTACATTTCTAGCAATATCTTGTGTCATTCTTCCCCTCGTATACCACTTTTCTGCCTCACAGGCCTTCTCTGAGTTCCTTAAATGTGCCACGCTCTTACCAGACACAAGCATTTCAACATGCTGCTCCCATTTCTTAGAAGGCTCTTTTCACACTCTTTATCCCACAGAGTCCTTTCCATGCATGTATCTCAGCCTAAATGTCACCTCCTAAGAGACCTTCCATGAAACTCCAATGAAATAAGGCACTCCTGGTGTATTATCTCTTCATATCCTGCTCTAAAACTCTACATTATAACCACAAATAACTTGAGACTTAGAGCTGTTGATCTGAAGAGCCAGGGTGGTAGGAATGAGAATCTACAAGAAACCACAAGTCACCTCCGAAAGTTTCTCTAGCATGCCCTTCCTCTTTTACCTATTCATATCATAGATCACCATGTCGCACTCCCAATTTTCTTGCCTGAAAATGAGGATAAAGGATCCATGTTTCTCTGGGTCATTGTGAGGATTAAATGTGTTTTTGTACATTGCTTAGGATGTACATTGCTTAGGAAGTCAGGATAGTGGATGAAAAAGAGCTTGTGCTCTGGCTTTTGTAGTCTGTGTTCAAATCTTGATTCCTAACACTTCATACTTGTGTGGTCCCAGCAGAGTATTTAATCTTTATAAATTCCCTATAAATCTCCATTTCCTCAACTATAAAGGGAGGTATCAATAATAGCTATCATACAGGGTTGCTATGAGGATCAAATGAGGTAAGTTATGCAAACTGTTTTGGCATAGAGTAATTGCTCCATAAGATTAGGTATTATGATTATTATAGTAGAATCCCTAATAAATTGTAGCTATTCTTTGTTGTTATGGTGCTTTATTTCATTCCTCTATCTGACAAACTCTTAAATCTCAGCTTAAGTATTACATCTTTGGAAAAGCTTTCCCTTCTCTCCCAGCCAGAGGTAGGTAGTTCTTTCCCCTGTGCATTCCTATAACAGAAGCCCACATTTCTATTACAGTAGCAATATAATGGATTGATTTAAATGTCTGTGTATACCCCCCACTCCCACCAGCACACTTCCACAATCCCACACAGGCAACTGAGCTAGTTAAAAGTACGTTTCATGTCCCGTTTATCTATGTATACCTAGTGCCTACTTCAGGGGCTAGGCAATATAATGTTTAAGACATTTCTATTGATTGAACAGACATAGAATTCTAAGTTACTACTTAGAAATTGCCATAACATAGAATATCAGTTCATTTATTTGTCTAAACATACATAATGTCAATCAATTGTTTTCTAGTTGGGGAGGTGAATATTCTTTATTCCATGGAAGCAGCATTCCTTGGGGCTCAAGCAAAACTGGACCACAGGAGAGCTGCAGCCAGAAAGTAGACTCCCCCAAGTCCAGGCCCACTCTCAGCAGCATCCTGTGTGTCCCTCAGACCACCACTCCCCATGTGCAGCTGAGGTGCTTTCATTCCTGGCTTCAGCAATGAGGCCCTGTAGAAAAAGCCAACCTCAAGCAGAACAGGGCTGAAAATCATATTTTCATGGGATGTCAAACCTCCTCTCCTACCTTAAATGAAAGGTATTATTTCTGAAAGGAGAATGTCACACACTACCACCAAAATTCTGCTTCCTCGGCAAAACCCCGACAGTTTCTCTACACAGCTGGCAGCTTTCCACCCAAGGCCGGTGCTGGGAAATTCACCAGGCCCAATGCAAATCATGAGAGCACAAGCTCCTCTGTGATTAAAACAAGAGAAAGCAAACTCAAGAAGCATTCACTATGCAATACAGGGTTGAGATAGGAAATATGGTCCAAACACCCCATGCCAAGACCCACAGCAGGTCCTAAATCTCCTCAGGAAATTCACTCATCACTTTGCTTAATACATAAATTTTCCCCAGCTCAGCAACCTCTAGGCCTTTCCTATAACAGATGATATCCTTTTAGCTTCATCTTTGGTACATATAAAAATATACCCTTCTTACCTGCCAACAAGCTATCAGTCCCTCGTCTCTAAGCAATTCATGTTGGAGACCGAGACCTCTTTCTGATTCACCCACACTGAACCTGCCCTAGGATAAAAAGCTTTGAACAGAGCTAGGAGGGTGGAAAAGGTGTCAGGCAGTGACTGGATTCAAAAAAATGGGAAACTGTCTATACTTTTTAATGAGTGAGAAGGCGCTAGGGAGAACAGGTCAAAAGCGGCATTCTGTCCCTTGAGCTTCCTGTTGTGTCAAATTCTGTGTGTGTGGCCTGGGGGCTGATCATGCTCTAAGTCCCTGGGAGTCCCAGAAACACTAGCTGCTTACCTAGCTGCCAACTCTATGTATGGATACGTGGCCACTGTGGCCACATTTTCCCATAACTGGAGGATTTGGCCCTACTTGTCCTCTTTAGCCACTCCCAGAGACTCCTGCTTCCTGACAGAGATGTGAGTCAACTCTGGGCAAAACCAGATCATTAACTCAGGTGTTCTATGTCTTCTGAGTGCTCTGTGGCTGGACTCAGATGCTGACCTGTTCTATCCTAGTGCTCTCCGTGTCAAGAATTCAACTATTCTGAGTCCAGGAGGCCAGATGTTTTGGCAAGATAGAGTCAGGTGCACAGGGGGTGACCTGTATGTGGCCTGCAAGCTCTCTTGGCAAGGCAGCCTCTATCCAGATGCTCCCTTGTGCAGGCTCCTGAGCGACAGGATGTGCCATGGCCTTGTGAAAATGGTGTCCTATCTCCTCTGGATAACTCCCAGCTACTACAACTGTCTTCCTTACCATGGACTCTCCACTCAGAAATCTCCAGCCTGCTCCTTAGGCGTCTTACTTTACTGCATGGCCAGGGTTGTATGCAAACATTTGCTTTGATTTGTAAAATGATCCATATAATTAGGGAAAAGAGTTAAATAAAGGGACTGATTTCAGAGAGCAGGCTCTTAATGACACTAATACCTGACAAAAGGGGTCATTATGATGGGCTAATGGGCCTTGCCTGGCGTTCAGCTCTCTCAGGACACAATCCAACACACTCAATTATCTGCTAATCAGGGCCATTTTGTCAGAGGTTATTGCCCTGAAGTATCAATTATAGGAACATTATTAATACTTTATGGAGAAACCACTTGCATGAAAGTGTTAAACTCATGGGGTGAGCCCTTCACCCTCCCCTACCCACTTGGACCCATAATGTGCTGTCTCTTTTTGCCCCCTTTTAATTCCTCAACTGGAGCTTTCCATGACCCATTGGGTCTACTGGGAAGGAGCCAGGGCCATCATGATGTTCCCAATTCTGTCACCTGTAACTGAACTGGCGCTCCCAACTCTTAGTGCCAACAGCTGGCAATAGTAGCTTTGTCCAAAGCCAAGGCATTACTGACTCAAGATGCAAGAGGGAAGCTAGGGGCCATGGGGCTGCAGGAACAAGAAGTCTTGTGTGCATGCGTGCATATGTGTGTGCGTGCGTGTGTGCGTGCATGTTCTTCTCTCTCTCCCTCTCTCTCGCTAATGTGGTCCTTTCAAGGAAATGGAAAAGATGGATGGACAAGAGACCCTCATTTCAGAACACAGCCTGTTCAGGATAGTTTATACTGCTCCCTAGAACCTGCTCCTCCTTAATGCTGGACACATGGATTTTTCACCACTTAAGGAGGCACCATCCAAATCAGAAATTGGAGGGATAGCTCTAAAAAATAGCGTGTTATAGAGGACAAAACAGGAACAGGACTTTAGAGTCAGATCAATGAGAATTCAAATTTGTCTCACCACTCACCAACAGCAAGTTCTCGGGCAAGTAACTTAACCTCTCTGAGCTGTGCTTTTCAAATCTCCCAGGAGATTGTGTGGTTTAGAATGCCAGCTGTGCCACTCACTACTCATGCAGATTAAGCAAATTATTTCACCCCTCTGAACCTCAGTATTGCACATGTAGGATAGAGATATTTATATCCATGTGCTAGAGCTATGGTAAAGGTTAGCTAAGCCTGTGTACATAGCACTAGTATGGTGCCTGACATATTCCATTCACAGGGTGCATGATACTTACTTAGCAGTGGGGCTAGGTGGAAATATTTGCTAATAAATAAATAATGAACATGAATGCTCAGTAGAAATAAGTTCTTTCTGCTCCTGTACCCCTGACTAATTATATGTCTGCCAGCAGGGGAAGAGATAATTGATTTTCCAACTAGAAAAGAGAGTAGTAGTAACCCCTTGAAACTCCTTCAAGAGTTCTAGCATCATGGGGAGATGCCCAGCCTGATTAAGAGAAGCTGTTTTAGGGAAATGGGTGGTACTCTCCGCTTCCATGGCCCAGCAGACCTATGCCTGCCCCTCACAATCATGGCTAGCCTGTTTGGCACCCCACCAGCAAAAAGTGGACTCGGTGTCACGTGAGAATCTCCTTATAGGCAGATTTAGTCTTGTGAGAAAAGAGTAGGAAGAAGAATGGGGACTTTGCTTTGGCCCTTAATGGTCTCTCTCATCCCTGTCAATCTGACTCTGTGGTTAGAAAAGAGAAATTAAAAACATGGTTGTGTTCATGCATTCATGAATACTTGCTGAGGCCCTATCATGAACTGGGCAGTGTGATCACAGTCTGAAAAAGGGAGGCAAAACCGAGGATAGATCAATTCTACTAGAGTTTAATCTATGTTCTAATATAAGCATCTATCTACATATGTCTATAGCTTCCTATGATTCCTGGTCAAGCTAAAGGACTTCCACCTGGGGAAGTGAAGCCCGAAAAATAGGAGCGTATAAAAAATACTCAAGTGTTAGAATTGTTAAAATTGGTGATCATCCCCAGCTCGACTGAGTACAAACATCAAAGAAATAAATTTTATTCATAACTGTGACATTTTAGGTCAAGAGTGTTAACCTGAAAGTAGTTTAAAATGCAGGAACAATCTCTGCAACCTCTTTCTTCGAGGCCAGAGAGCAGTCAAGGCTTTTGTTTGAATCAGAAGAATCTAGTCCAGTGAAGTGAGACAGCCAACACTACATTCTGAATCTGCCGGATGTGGCCAGAAAAGAGGAACAGATGCTTATAAGCAAAAGGCCTTCATATCCTGCTTGAAGAAGCCTGACCCAGGTTTTAGTGGTGAGAAGTGTTGGTTGAAGGACTAAAGGTGCTGGGAATCCACCCTCCTGATCCTTGATCATGATGTATAAATATGCTGTTTGGTGGGTCCCGGTAATTAGCATTTGTGTTAAGCAGTTACGGGGTTAAGTGCTACCAGGGGTTTGATCTGGGCTGACAGAGTCTAAGCTGCAGAGTGGGGTGGTTGCCTAGCAACAACACCTGTAGCACATTAAGCAGCCACTCAGCTTTGTCGACTTCTAGCTGGGGCTTCTAGAGCAGAAGATGAGGGGTGGAGGAAGGATTAGGGGGCACAGGAGTGGAACACTGGACAGTGGGTCTCAGGATGGAAGAGGGGGGGAAATCATGTGTTTTTTTTTGTGAGTGACCTTAGAACAGCTTTATGTCTATTTCCTCAAGCAGAAGGCAGGTAGGCAGCTCCAGGTGTGAATCCTGGGTAGGCATCCTCAGTATAGCTCTTGTCTCTCCCTGAGACTCTCAACCAGCAGCTGAGTGATGTAGGAATTTCCCTCCTCAATACAAGCCCTCTCTCTGATAAAGTGTCTCAGATCTTGCTGATCTGGTTAAAGGGTGGGAAAATGAGGGGGAGGAGGTATCTTGTGGTTTTGTTTTCAGATTCAAGAGAAATGGGGGCTCTTTCTACTGACGAGTCTTTAAGGAAGGGACTATAGAGAACAAAAGCAAAGATCCTGACAAGGTAAAATCTTTCTCACCACCTTCTTACACATCTTCCCACTGTACTTGATCTCATGTATCTTGAGATATAACTGAAAAACAAACAAACAAACAAACAAACAAAAAAACATTTGGAGGAGGGCAGAGAGCTTACTGATATTGTTGCTGCTGTCTTTATGGCAATCATGATTTGGCCCCTTAACTTTCCTGAGGATTCCCAAGCTGCCTTGAGGGGGTGTGGAGGGACAGAGAGTGGTGTCTCTAATGGAAGGCGGCTATTCAAAATGCAGCACCAGCAATCAGAAGACTGAGGGTCAGCTCTGCTTCTGTCACTTGTAAGCCATCTAGCCTTTGGGTAATACCTGTGCTGAGACTCAATTGTGTCATCTATAAAATGGGGAGCAATTATATCTGTCCTACTTACACTATGGGGATTAAAGGAGGCAGTTGAAGTAGAAGCAAATTACAAATGCTATAAATCCCCCTACACATATAAGGTATTCACTCTACCAAGACTATGCCAATATATCTGCTCTTTTAGACTGGCCTGAACTATTTGCTATTTGGCCCAAAGCAGAGGAGAGAGGAGCAGCCACGTGGCCATGTTGCTGGGTAACCCAGTGGTAGAACGGTTCTGAGAGGGCCTATTCTACTATTCTAGTTTCACTGGTTCAAATCCAGCCCTAGGCTGACAATTATCGTAATCATTAGGTTTGGAATTCAGAGAGTCTGACTTTCAGAAGACCTTTTGCTTATCTGTTACCCACTGAGTTTCCACCATACACTTATGCATGGGGTTATGAGAGAAACCCTGAGAGGATTGAGAATGTGGCTTACAGTCCCAAATGTACATCTCCCCACCCTCCCCTTCTGAAGATCAAGGCTTCTCCTTCTAGATTATCTTAAAAGGCAGCCCAGTGAGGAGGAGCACATGTTGTTTGCCCTCTGGCTTAGAAATAAGCATCGGTATGACAAGTCATCACTGAGTGTCCCACTCCTTCCTGATCCTAGCTTCACATCTGAGAAAGTAGCAGGTGTCCCTTTCCACACCACAGTTAAAATAGTTCCTCCCTCACCCTTTAAATAACACCACATCTGATTAGAAAAAGAGAGAGAGAGAGAGAATATGCAGAAACCAGCAGATTTTAAGGCCTACCTAGGCTAATGTAGCTACTCACCAGCCCAGAATGCACCAAGACCTCTGCGTGTTTTGGTGGGCTTTCTGTGTGAGTGGCTCCGGGGTCTGTGAACACCCTGCCACACCCAGGGTGACAGATAGCGTAACTGTGTGAGAGCTGCTCACTCCACAGCTTCTCCAATCCCCCTGTTGTGCCGTTATTTTTATGTTCTGGGTTATATTTAACTCAAGTCATAATATTTGGGGGGTTGGAAGCCTGCTGTTTCACCAAGAAAGGCATTTAAATATTCTCAGTTCCAGAGAATTCCAAGGGTTCTGGGAAGAGAGTGAGGCGGTTGCCCCAGATTTGTCTGACACATTGTGGTCACGTGGACTCCATTAGTGGATGACTGAGGCATCGAGCAGGCAGCCTGAAGGAATGTTGTAGGAACATGAAGAGAAGTCTGTGAGTGATGTCAGCAGGAGACTGAAGCCTCTGGGGGTCCCAGGGCAGTCGCCCCACACATCCCCACAGGGAGGGAAACTCTAATTGGCAATAATGCCTGCCTTGTTACCACCCCACTTCTTGTACCTGGAGTCAGTCTGAGAGGGACACAGAACTAGAGGCCCATGTGAGCTGAGGAAAGGCACAATTCAGCTTATCCCTGACCGAGGCTCTCAGGCGTGATGCCTCTGATAAGAAATCACCCAAAGAGAGCCCCAGAGCCCAATTCAAATACTGGAAGTCAGTGTTTACCCCAAAAGCCCAGGCAGGATTAGCACAGGACAAAGTACAGATTACCCATAAAATGTAGAAACATGAACGATACTATTTTTTTTCCTTGCAGTACAAAGATATCCTTGAGAATATGGGTACATTCCCCTGTTTCCTGATTTTATGGACACTACATATGCTTTTAAATTCTGAGTCTCTAGTTCATTTTCTGAAAGTTTTTCTATCTTACAGTATACAATGAATTTCCCTAGGAGACTCATACTCATTCCTTTTGCACCACTTCCTCAAGGCACAAAAGGCAGTTTGAGCAGAACCCAAAATACAGTGAGGTGGGATCTGTGAGTAGATGGAGAGTGAAGATGGGTGGGTTTGCCACATGTTTTTTATCATGGTGTTTAGATATAGGCAGGTGTCAAAGCTCCAGGAGAGGAGGAGGAGTGTTGAGTCCCAGGGCACGAAACTCTGTCCAGTCAGCACTGATTCCAGTGCCCCCACCAGTGAGAGCAGCCGGCACGAGACCTGCAAAGTGTGAGAACAGGTCCTCCTAACACCCCAAAGGGTCTCCCAAGTGCAGGAGCCCAGGAGTTGGGCACTCAGGGGGCAGAAATTAAGGAGATCTTTGCAATCAGTGGCTGTCCCCAGCCATTGAAGCCATCTCCAGCCTGAACTAAAGCACTAAAACCAGCATTCACTTCACATTCATGGGAACTGGCATATGGTATAATTTTTTTTTAAGTCTTCCAAGTTCCCTAAGCAGCTTTGACGTGAATATTAATACTAACATAATTTCATGATGATTAGAGAACACAATTAGGGGCTATTAATAATGACACAAATAATGACATTTAAGGCCTCATTTTAATTTGAGTAATATTCTGTCTGGTGGTATTTAAACAGCTCTGTCTAGCACAATTAGTATAGTGCTAGGGTGCAGTCGCCACTCACAGAATCCGTCATTGCCACCTCACCATCCTACCTCCATGGCCAGGGAGATAGATGGGGGACACTGGCCCAAACCTGAGAGGCACGCAGAGAGAGCCTTCTGCTCCAGCTGTCATGGCCATCAGGGATTGGTCCCTCAGACAGAGGGCTTTGTGAATGGACAGCAAGAAAAGAATCTAAATTGGAAAGATCGCCGATGGCTGGACTGGGGCCTGCTAAGCAGTCAGTTGCTTCCATTCTGAGGTACCACTCCTCCTCACGAAAACTGGAGGGATGGTTTAGGTCTCCACATTTCTGGCCTCTCTCAGGTAAATCCTGCTTGAGCTGCAGAATATGGCATCAGATAGTCAAAAAAGCCTCTCTAACCCCTCTTCTTCAGTCACATTATTCTACTTCTGTCATAGCATTTAGTACATTGTATTGTAATTATCTGTTTATTTATCCACCTCCCCAGCAGACTGCTCACCTGTTGAAGGGTTGGGCTATGTGTTATTTGCCTTCAAACCCTCAGCTCCCAGGTACATAGTAAGCTCTCAATGTGTTTGTTGAATGGCTTAATGACCAAATGACTGAGGGTTCTGCCTTCCATCCATTGAGCACATGTTTGAAGCTGAAATCCCATCACAGCGTTATACTTACAGAGCTCTAAACTGTGCCTTGGGATGTTTCTGATTAACAGCAAAGAGTTGGGAGATGGCTGGTTGAGGAGATGGACAGGGAAGAAATGTCTATGAAATCCAAAATTTCAGTTATTAAACAGAAAGAAGTTAGTGGCCCTTAGGACTTAAAATAAGCCAAAGTCCTTGACCTGTAAATTAACCAGTTGGGGAAAACATATCCTAATTTCATGATATATTTTGGAATGGTAGGCTAAATTCTCTACCAAGAGAATTGGTAGACAAGTCTGTACTAGAAGCCAGGTTTTCTCTCAATTTAGGTTTCTATAGCAGAAACAACAAACTCTCTGATAGTGAGGATTTAAAAGGAATAAACAGGAGAAGGAAAGAAAGAAGCAAAGGAGAAATGGGGATGTGGAGGAGGAAGAGGGGGAAAGGAGGGAAGGAGGAAGAGAAGAATATTAGTTAAGCATTTAGTCCGTGCCAGACACTTCAGGTACTTTATACCCACTATCTTCTTTGCTCCTCACTGTAATAATAAAATATATATTATTATTTTCATTTCACAGATGGTGAAACTGAAGTTTAAAAAAGTTAAATTAATGTGCCAGGTCACACAGCAGTGTGTGGCTGATCCAGGCTTCAAACCCATGTCTGCCTGACTCCAGATTGTAACCACCCACTGCACTAGGACAGGTGACCAAGGAGGATGAGGACCATGAGGTTCAAAAGAGGGCAGGAGGCCAGCTGCCACGTGAACATGAGAGACAAGGCAGACTCTAGGTGTCCATCCCACCCGATGATCCTGTGAGGTCTGCAGAGGGAAAGTAGAAACCCACTGGCCAAGAGCCAGAGTAGGAAACCCTAGAGCTTATGAGGGCAAGAGGCTGGCCCTCTGGAACTGGTGGCACCAGACATGTCCAAGGACAGGGTTGGCAAGCAGCCGGCTCCAGTGCAGGCCGTTGGTGCTTTGACCGAGGCCAGTGATGCTGCAGAGGATGGGGCAGGGTCTGCAAACACAGAGGATGGGGCAGGGTCTGCAAACAGCACGGAAGGTTAAGTGGAAACTTTCTGGGTAATGGACTCTGTCTGCCCACAGGGCTCCCTGCCTAGCCCAGGCAAGCTCTGGCCTGACAGGCTGCAGCTTGCTTGGAGTCAGTTCTGCAGAGGCAGAGTACCTAGTCGACAGCAGGCTGGTAATTTTCTTATAAGACACCCCTTTTCACTTTAGGCCCCCTTTTGTCTGAATCCCTTATGTATAACTCAAGGAACTATCTGAACTTATGTCTACGGTGGAAGGAGCAGCAATGTGGCCAAGAGGCGGATGGGATCAAATGAAAGAATCAAATGGAGGATGGAGAGCTGGGGGGCTCCAGACTGAGCAGCCCTACTCACCAGAGGCCATCCAACCTCCCTCCACATCCCTTCCAGGCAGTATGCCAGACTACCACCACTCACAACGCATGTGCACACTAACAGACAAGCCTGCGGAGTTTAGAAGGGCACTGGGCCCATATCAAGGGATTCTTGTGGCAGCAGGAAGCCCTTGAAAGCCCCAAGTTTATGACTCATCAGTTTCCTCCTCCCAAGGCACACTTATTTTCTACCACGACCTACCATCCTCCTCTAGCATTTTCCTCTCCCTCCTAGTTCACACAGCTTGAGAATTCTACTCACTCATCCCTTCCACCCAGCTACCCAAGGTATCAGCAGGACACATGGCCTGCTTTGACAGAGAACCAGGATTCCACACCCTGCCCTTTGGGGAAACAGCTGTAGAGGGCACGTGGCAGGGGAGAGGGCTCAGGAAGGGCTCAGAAGAGATAGGAGCATAGGAGCAGCATGGAGATGGGCTTTCCAAGACCCAGAGGGCACAAAGAAGCAGAGCAGCCATGCAGAATCAAGCCAGGGGCAAGTATTGACTACCTTCCCCATCTCTTTCAGCTCTGTGCTTGCTTCTCATTCTAATTTAACATAGTTTTAGACCAGACTTCTCACCTTGTCCCACTCATCTGTGACTTTTCCCCAAGCCCTGAATTCTATGACTGACACTGCTCTCTTCCCAGCTGAGAGTGATCTCAGAGGACTCCTGAATGCACTCCCACCACCAATCAGAAAGAGAGTAACAGACTCTATCTCCCCCATGCCTCTCACAGCCTCACATTCCATCAGTACCACCAAAGGGAAAGCCCTTAGACTCTCTTACCCAGACTATTACAATAGCCTCCTAACTAACATCCGGGCCTTCTATCTCTCCACTCTTCAACCCCTGCTATATACAACATTATCAGAATTAAATTCCCAAAGGATAAAATTTAGGAAGAGCTTACTATGTGCCAGGCATTATTCTAAGTGCTCCACATATATTACTTATCTGATCCTTACGACTCCATGAGGTAAAGGCTATTTCTCATTCCCATTTTACAGATGAAGGAAGTGAATCACAGAGAGATTAAATAATCTGCTGGGGAATGACAGAGCCAGGATTCAGAATCTCCACTTTTACTCCTAAATCAAGAATAGTAATGATCACATTATACTCCTTCTCTCCTCGAAAAGTTTTAGGGGCTTCTCACTACCTATCCCACCACAAATCCTAATTCCTCAGCTTCTGTGCCTTTAAAAAAATCTGTTCTGACCCTGCTTCCTACTCTGTGTCATCTCTACCCCAGCATCCCAGTCCAAGGTGCTACCTTTTCTCCTCCAAACACTAGAGCACTGTGTAGCTTTGTTCTCAATGTAACTCGTATCACCCCATTTCTGTCTGCTCATATCCCTCCCTGATCTTCCCCCACCCCAGCCTAAAGCCAGTCCTTGCCCTTTTTGGACTCCTCTTAGGAAAGCAGATCGTTACAGCGGCAAGAGCATTGGCCTGGAACATGCTGGGCTAACATGTTCACTCTTGTTATTGGCTCTGCCACCTTGAGAAAACAAATTTACCTCTCTGAGTATCAGTTTCCTTGTCTGGAAGAAGGGGGTGATGATAATATTACTTACTTTCAAGAGTTGTAATGATTAAAAGAAGCAATTTGGAGAAAGTACCTGGCTCCTAACAGACTCTCAATCAAAGTTACATTTCTTCCCCTCAGCTTCCTGCATTCCCAGCATGTACCATGTCTCCCTGACACTGTAGCTGTTTGGGTCCTCAGAAAACTGTAAGTTACTTAAGAGCAGGTATTACCTGTCAATCTCTGAATTCCTCTGCATACCTTGCCAAGTGCCAGATATTGTTTGTGCTCAATAAATATATGAATAAATGTATGAATCAATTTGAATCCTTGACCAGTGTCAGGATGTTAGAGAGGGGATTCACCTACCAAAGAAGGTAGATTCTGGTGATTTCTGAGTTACCTTCAATCTTGAGAGTCTAGAAATTGAACAATCTTCTCCCTAGAGAGAAGTTGTGCAAAACACACAATTCTTTCCCTATTTTATAGCCATTGCTTCCAATGATATCAGCTTGAGGTCACATTGACACTTCAAATCTGTTTCTACCACACTCACATTTTTCTCCTCCAGATGATTTGTTCCAGGGGTCTGGCATTTCCAGTCCACACCAGGAAGCTGAAGTTCCCTGGCAGCCCCAAAGCACGGGTGCCACTGGTGGAAAAGTCAAACTAGCAAATAGAAATGTCACTCAATCATTTCTCAGTGCTTGCCTCTCATTGGCCTTCCCCACCACATATAATGAGAAATTCTCTTTGCCCAAATATTGTTTGAATTTCAAATACACAATTTCCCCGGGGGTGACCAGATGAAAAGAGAAATCTGGTTTGCAACATAAGACCTCTATGCAGAAGTTGCATTGAGCGAACACTGAAACTAAATTTTTATTGAGCTCCTTGAAATGACAGAAGCACATCAAGGCAACCAGGATCCCTTCCCACTGTGGTGTACTTAAATTATTTTAAGTGAACACCAAGGAAGCACCCCTCAAGGGGTGAGGAAAGAAGAAAAAGATTTTAAACACAGTGGGCAAAATGACAAATCTGCTCATGGTATCTAACCCATTCCTGCAATGTCCCCAGCATGTGCCTTCCTATGTGCCTTTCTGTACAGGCATTGGCTGTCCACAGCTGGGGTTCTTAATCCGGGGAGTGGGGGGAGGTTAAGAGGCCCTAGGGCAATGATTCCCAATCCTGGCTGCATTAGAATCTCCTAGAGTGTTTAACAACAACAACAACAAAAAGCGCTAATGCCAAGACGCACCTTGGACCAATTAAGTCAGAATATCTGTATATAAGGCCCAGACCTCTGGAATTTTATAGAAGCTCCCAGATGATTCAAATGTGCAGTCAAAATGAGATGTACACATAGATTTAGAGGGTGTGAACCCCCAGAAATGGCAAGTAAAGTTTTGTATGTGTGAGACTATGTGTGTTTTGCTGGGGTGAGGGTCATAACTTACAGACAATCCTTTAAAATACGTGCAGCTCCAAAGAGATTTTAATAATAGGTCTACAGCTTGGTGTCTCAGGTTCCTTCCACCTGGAAAATGATATATACCTAAGATATTGTTATTAAGGGTTAGTCACTAATAGGCAAACAAAAGGCAGGCCTCTGGTTCCTTGAGGAATGACATTGTTCATTGAGATCCCACAGAAGAAGAAGCTGTCAATGAAGGACACAGAGACACTGATAGTGGGGGAAAAGTCCATTGAAAAACAGAGGAAGGTATTCTTATAGGAAAAAAACTGGGTACTCGGTACAATTTATTATTTAGTCAGCCCTCCTTGTGACTCAGCTGACAGCTATGCCCAGCTTGGCCTCTGAATCTGGACATCAGAAGCCAAGTCCATAGAGAGAGGTGAATGCCCAGAACCTCTTATTTTGAGAGCTCCATATTCCGGGCTGATGAAGGCATTCTATAAAAATGTCCTAAGAACCAGCTTGTGTAAGTGTTGGGAGCTGGAGAGAGGTGGATGGGGGTGGGACCAATAAAGAGAAGGGTCCAATCCCCCAAATAACATCCATAAGACAAAAGGGGCCCCTTGGAGCCTTCAGCACCACCAGAACATGATCCAATAAATCCAGGGGATGGAAGCTTAAGGTTTGTGCAACTATCTAACCCAGCTAGAATGGAGACTGCAGCAAGGAACAAAAGTGCTGTGTGCACCAACTTCCCAGCATCCCTTTTCCAGGCACTGGAGGCCATACTGTTATGAACATCATTTACCACCCCTCCTCCTGCTCCCCAGGACCTGGTTGGACCTCAGAGTTTGCACTCTGCCCGGGTATAGCCAGGCCTGCTTCTACTAGTACCAATACTTGTACCTTTGCCAAAAGGAAGAGGGCTTGCCTTAGGGTCTCCCAGCCTCAAGTCAGCTGCCTAAGTGCTCATCCCTTCTCATGAAAGGACCCCCTCTTCCTCTCTTTTCAGCCCTGCACTCTAATTTATCCACCCCTTTGATAACCAACTCCAAACACATTCAGCCGTTCAGCTGAGGCCGAACCATCAGTGCACAAAGGCCTGTGCTCTCCCAGCTGAATGCAGTACTTCACTCTTGGGGGGATTTCTATAGAAGGCAAAATCCACCAAACAAGCTATTACACTTAAATCAGACAATGCCTGAGGTGATGGCGAGGAGACCAGCGTTAATGACTCAGCTAGCAGTAGGCTTCTCTATTTTGAAGCTCTACCACAGCGTGGGACAGCAACCCGCTGCCCTGCCTGGCCTCAGCCATATTCCCCTCCTCCTGCTCCCAGACTACAAAGCTGACCCTCTGTGTCTGCTGGTTCTCTCAGTTCTGAGGGTTGATTCCCCTAAGCCCACGTGGACTGACTCTTGACGCCCTCTTTGCCTAAGAAAAAGAACTGAGAAATTAAGTTTGGCCTGCCCCCTTCCCTCTCCTTTATTCAAAATTGAGGAAACCATGGTAATTATTGAAAGTCACATAGTCAGCAGGTGGCAGAGCCAGAATGAGAACCTTTCTCTCTGGACTCATTCAATTCATGCAAGAACTAATATAAATTAGATGATGCACGTAAGCACTTAGCAAGTTTCTGGCACATGAAAGCACTCAGTAAGTATCAGCTATTGTTATTCGTTATAGTAGTAGTAGCAGCAACATTTTTATATAAGTCATTCAACTACTCATGGAGTACTTGTCATGAGCCAGGAAGTCTTTCAGGTGCTGGGCATAAACAGTGAACATGATACGACCCTGCGCTCCTGGAGGTGACATTCTAATGGAAGATTAAAATTGTTCAGTGGGAAATTGCAATACAGAGTAGAAAGGGACAGCATAGGGGAAGTAAAGGAAACTTTAAGAGTCCACGAGAAGAGCACCTAATCCAGACTGTAGGGCTCAGTGAAGAGAAAGTGGTGCCTCAGCTGAAATGGAAGGATGAGTTAGAGCTATCCAAATGAAGGGAAGTGGGAATGAGGGGGACAGGTTGAGGTAGACAGAAACTTCTAGGAGGAGTTATAACTAAATGTGCAAAGGCAAAGAGGAATGCAAAGGTGAATGTGGGCAAGATGCATTTAAGGAGATAGCAGCATGACAGGAAAACTGGTGATAGTGAGGTAAAGATAGGGTAGAAGGTAAATGGTTGTGAGCCGTGAGAGTTGGAGAAATAGGCACAAGTCATGCCATGAATCGCATGGTAAGCCACAGAGAGGGGCCTACACTGTATCCAGGGGAGTAAGAGAATGAGATCATCCATGGGCATGACAAAGATTACAGGATGTATTGAGGAAAATGGATTGGAGGGAAGCAAGGTGGACAGTAGGGAGACCAGTTATAGGTTATAAGTCCCAGTTTAGTACTTGTTCCATGTTCAATTTCAACACATTAAGTGGTTCTAATCTTGAGTCATCAAATAGGGGCCACCATTAAGAGAACTCATAGAAGAGGGAATAAGCTGGATGAAGAGAGCTGTGGCTCCAAGAACAGAGAAATCAAACAACGGGCCACTTGGATCATTACCCGACAAGCCTAGAGCACAGTATGGTAGGAGCAAGTTCTTTTCCACCAACCAGATGTCTGACCCTGGGAAACCTCCATGTCCCCATCTGTACAATGAGGATGTTTACTAAGTAACTGGTTAACTGCCTTGCAGTTCTCCCAGTGGGTCTATTACTTGTAATACATATCATATATTTATCCTAAGGTACCTTTCTTGCTTTGCATTTTAATGTTTGTAAAAACAAAACGAATGGTTTGCCTTTTATAATAGAGAAAACATAACTCATCAAAATCAAGTGTCTTGCACAATGATCATACACATTCCCTCTTCTTGGTTCTCATCATTAAGTCCAAGATAGGCTCAGTTTCGACACTGGGCAGAAAAAAACCTGGTTGGGAGTAGCAGTCCTGAGCGTTCTTGGCCTTTTCTTGCAGCCTGTGTACAGAACCATGGTCTTCAGGAAACCCTCTTTTCCAGGCCCTTTGCCCTCAAGATTCTGCAGAGAGCCATGACCAATAGCTCTGGTAGCTGCTAAGGTAGAGGCCAAAGCTCTGAGGGTTTTGGGCAGGTGAACAAAACAAAACAAAACAAAATTCAGGCTGGGGTGGGATAAGAAAAAGCCACCTCAGAACTGTGTTTGGCTGGAAAGTGCTCTCCATCCTGCAGCGCCTGGAAGCAAGCAGCATAGCATCCAGAGGTGCCCAGCTGCATGGAACAATTCAAAAATTGCCTTGTTGGTCTACAACGTGCCAATTTTTCAAATCTAGAGCCATTTTCACTATTATAGTCTGTGCAGCCTAAGCCGGTAGAATTTTCTTCTGGGAGGGAAAATTGATTCCGAGGTTACCATTAACCCCCATTAGCACAGCACTCTCCATTTCAAAACTATTTTCGGGAACTGAGGGGGTCAGAGGAAGCTATAGAAGCCCATGGTGAGGTTGGTGCCCAACATCACAGGGGTTACTAGCCAAAGTCCATCAGCCCCATGTCTCAGAAGGGCAAGAGAATGAGTGAGATGGAGAGTGGCAGGGAAATAGGGAGGATAAAAGGATCTAGGCATGTGTTTCCTGGGAATTCCAAGGCTTTGGAAGTTACCTGCATACCTTACTTTATCTGAGTGGATTAGAAACTTGAATGAAGTGAATAGCAGGAACTAGAGCTAACACCTGCATAAAGTCTCTTTATTTTGGCTTGTAGTCCTCACCTGTGACTGCCCTACCAAGGGCCAGGGCCTAGTAGAGGAGAATTCTCCAGGAGTTGGCTTGGAGTTACCTATCCTATCACCACTCCCGGTACCCAGCTGCTCAGGGCCCAGGTCTTTTGAGATAGCTGGCTTTATCTGCCAGAGGTACCCTATACGGAAAATCATTCTAAGCCATTCCAAACAGTCAAGAGCCAGCAGCCTTGATTATGGGGTGTGCTGTGATCTCCTTTTTCACATATATAGAGCAAACACCCTCCAGCCCAGCAGAGAAGACAGTGCTGACAATGGCTGCTGCAAAACAAGGCAAGGCACCTGTGTGAACAAAGGGGAACAGCAGGCAACCAAGGAAAGCAGCACATCCACTGATCTCTGAAGCATTATTTTTTTACATGCTGATGACACTGCAGTAGGTACTGGTCTTGGATCCAGCAAGCCTGAGTCTGAATTCTCGCTCTGCCACTTGACCTTGGATAAGTTACTTACTCTTTCTGAGCCTCTATTTCGTCTCCTAGAACCTAGAAGTAAAAATAACCACCTGGCAAAGTTTATATCAACATTAAACGAGATAACAGGAAAGGAGTGATTATATAATAGTTGTTCAATAAATATATATACATATGTATATATGTAAAAACATACCATATATATATGGTGTGTGTGTGTGTGTGTGTGTGTATGCGTGCGCGCACACACACACACAACTAAGGAAGCCCACCACTTATTCTAAAATGTCTCTCTTTTGTTCATAGAACGACAGCTTCATTCTTTTTGCAAGAGTTTGCTTCAGGGTCCAAGTATTGTGGCTGCATGGTTTACCAGCCCTGAACTTCAAAAGTTCCTTTCCCCCATCCCTGTCCCTCTTCCAGGACCATCGTTAAGCCACTGCTCTCCAGGGATGCCATCTGCGCACATGGCTGTCTTCCTGTCCTTCCTGTCATGTCCAGTCTTCCAGAAGAGCATTGAAAGGGAAGGCCGCCTAAGTGCTTAGGGGTACTGTAGAAAGGAAAGCACTCCAACACAGCACGTCTTCCTCCGTTCTACAAACATTTAGAGCATGTGTCGGGCCCTGTGCTAGGCACAGGGGTTACAAAGTGAGCAAGGTTCAGTCCAGTGCCGGTTTTCTAGGAGTACCAGGGAAGCCGAGGCTCCAGACCCATATGTAGCTCATTACAACCCTACTGGAGAAGGCCAAACAGACGGGGGTCAAGGGCTGGAGGCCCAAGGAGGGTGCCCCCCAGGGGTAGGCACAGGCGCAATGGCTGCTTCTGTCCCCTGCAGACCCTAGGAAGTTGACCTCTCTCAGTCATCAGGTGATTTGTGAGAGAGGGGAGGGGAGCGCGAAGGGCTAAGGCTGACCCGACGTCCCTGTCAACACAATGTTCCGCCTGGCCGGGCCTTCATATATAAAGATATTTAATGAATTAGTTAATTAATGAGAGGAGTTTGATTGATAGTTCATATGGCGCTCTCAGCAGGGTGAGTCTGACCCTCGGTATCGCAGCCTCGGCTGCAGTCGGTCCCCCTCATTGGTCGGGAGAGCGCGGTCTCTCCGGCAATTTGCATGCATTTAATGTAGCTCTTTAATAGGATGTAATGTTAGCGAAAGCCAAAAGCGCAGCAGCTGTAACTTAAAAGACAGCCCCATTACTGCAAGCCTTATAATTAGGGTAAGAGGGAGTCTCGGTCTGCCATATGTTAAACTCTTTTGAGGTTAATAGCTCTGTAAGATTTTTGCAATTTAAAAAAATTACACTTGAAGGATGATGACAAGGCTCATCAATGAGGGACCTCTCTACCGGAGGGAAGGGACGGGAGGATCTCATGTTCCCCAAGCCCTCTGTCCAGGAGACATGGCGAGGGCTCTCTTCTGCCACAAGTCTACCCACCAGCTTCCCGACCCGTCCCCATTAGCGGAAGAACCGTGTCTCAGCGGCGCAGAGTCCAAGCCCGCCCCGCCTGGCCCAGCGCAGCCTCCCGCAGCCCCTCCCCATCCGCCCCCCGCGGCTTCCCGGGTCTGGGCATCCGGCTGCGGGAGGGGATGGGCGCCCGGCGCGCCGCAACACGCGCACCCAGGGCCCGGGAGGAGCGCCGTGTGTGCTTACCTTGCTAAGTCCCAGGCCTCTCCAGGGCAATTACGGGTCCCCGCAGGTAACCTGGGGCCGATTGCACAGCTGGCCGAAAGTCAGGGAACACACAGCAGGCTCTGCCCTGGGGGAGGAGAGGAAATCGCCAGGAATTTGCACAAGGCCTTAGGGTGTTTGCCCCCTCGGTGCCACAGCCCATGGAATGGGGGTGGGGAGATTGTGGTGACCAGCCCTGGCACTGGGCCCAAGAGGAACAGAGCCCAGCGGATGGAACTTGGAGAGCTGCCCCTTTCACCTCTGCTGCGACGTGGAACTGGTCCCTGTCACCAAGTCCCGCGTGAGACTGCTCCCAGCCTCTGGTATCTTTCCCGAGTATCCCTCCCCAGCAGCCCTAGTACCGAGTTGCTGCGGGCAGTGGGTAGGGAGGGGTTCGTTATAGACAGGAGAAGGTCCCTGGAGACCTTTGTGGCCTCATCTGGCTGGATGCCTCCCGAAGTCTTTGCTCGGCGGGGAGCTGAGGAAAGCTGCCCGCTTGGCAAGATTCTCTTCCCCAGGAGTCCTGCCACCTGCATCTTTCCCCTCCCCCTCGCTTCTTCGCAGATCGCGTGGGTGTCTGACCAAATTCCTAATGACAGACACTCCAGACAAAACAACAAGGGGGGAAAAAAAAGAAGAAATCCCGCTTATTTTTTTATAGAGCGCTCTTGTTAAAAGGAAATTACGGGAGCGATAAAATTACTGCTAATTGCAAGATTATCTGATTATCTCTGGCACCAAAAATACATGAGATACTTTCCCTCTCCTAGAGGCTTAAAGAATTCTCATGAGCATCTCTTGGGGGAAAGACACAATTTCTCTGGCCAAAGCCTGGAAAAGACCAAAGAATATGAAGAAAGGGTGTGTGTGAATGACCGTAGCAAAGAGAAGATTCAGAGAGGCAAATGTAGGTCCACAGAAACAAAAAGCTGGATAGGATGGTGAAGAAGTGGGAAGGAGAGAGGTAGCAGAAGATAACAAGAATGCATAGTCCAGTGAATTCTGTGTTAGAGCTAACAAGACTTAAGAGAGGTTAGTTAGGTCACTTGTCCAAGATCTTAGGAGCTGGAAGGTTGTTGCCTGGGGTGGGAGTGAGTATGGGCAGGTTTTAGGAGGGGATTGAGGGCTGTTCAAACCCTCTAAGCCCTCACTGCCTTTTGGGGCAGATATTGTAGTGGCTTCTGTGACAGGTAGAAAAAGCCTCGTATGTATTATAAATCTTGATTTGAAATGCTACTTATTGGCAGCTGCTAAAAGTGAACAAAACAGTGACAGCTAACTTTTGTTAGTGCTTTATTGTTTATAAAGCATTTTCCCACCTGCTTTCTCACATAATTTTCTCACTTCCCTGTACCGTTGGAATCCCCATTTTCGAATAAGCTAGCCAAGACTCAGAGGATGTAAAGAGCTCCCCAGAGGTCTCGCAGGTTGTTATTGGAACACCTAAGGCTTCAGGCCCAGCATCTTCGCACTGTGTCTCCCAGCCTTTCCTGGGGAGCTGAGCCAGGGTTTGAGGGATTTCTCCGCATGGGACTGAAGACATGAGTAAGGTGCTGAAACTAGGTTTCATTATTTCTTTACACTTATTAATTTTTTTTAAGCCAACCGCTCTCTTCACTTGAACGTGACCCAGTCATCTGGAGCTATTTTCCCACCGGAGGAGACTTCATTTGGCACACCAGCCTGAAATGTCACTTTTGGGTCACCAGCAGTGCCTTAGCTCTTTTATGGGAAAAGGCACTGTCAGGTCCTGGATGAAGAATTTACTTCCTGATTCCCATTCAGGAATTTCTCGTCAACCAATCAGGACAAGGAGTGGGACCCTTCACCTTGTCCCCCATCCTCTCTTCCACAAGAACCTTGGTAGTGCCATGCAGAGTTGACAGCCACTGCAACTTCATGGAGATTCCTCGGCAGTCAAGGCCATTCCTCCATAATCACCACATCTCCACCACTCGCTCCCCAACAGAGCACCGATAGCGGCTTCGGAATTGTTATCCACAGATCAATCGCGGGACAATTACTGAGCCTTGTATGCAGCCGGCAGGGCCTCACTCTGGAGGAGCGTGAGGATGCATAGGTTCCCTTCATTAGGGAAGCTAGCCTCCAAGTGAGACCAGAATAAGGCTGGAGACTCCCACAACTGGGGACTAGGAGCGGTTCGCTGAGGCAGAGTTTTGAACTGAGGATGAGTAAGAAAAGAAGAGGTAAATTGTCCTAAGGGGTCTCTCAGAGGAAGAGAGGTTAACACGAACCTATCCGCCCATCCACTGGCTCCCAGAATCCTCTCCCTCCCACACACAGCCCACTTGAGAGAAGTTAATGAAAGGTAAACAAACTGATTTTTCCTATCAACTACCCCCTGGATAGACAGTTCGGTGGGTGGGCTGAAGGGGTCACTATTCAATGGAGCAAAACATCTGAGGCCAGAGCAGGCGAAGGGCTCAAGCTTAGGGCTGTCTCCTGATAAAGGCTTGCCTGACAGAGGCCCCAGGCTATAGGGAAGCCCCTTCCCCTCAGACCAAGCCCTCAATTTATTCACAGTATATGGTCCCTGTGATACAGATGCTGAGGCTTAAAGATGAATGGGACTTACCCTTGTAGGAGTTTAGACTCTTGTGGGAAAGACAGACATATGTCCACTAGACATGGAGAATATTACAAATCTCTAAGTTCAACACCCCAAATTATATAGAAGAAGAAACAGAGGTCAGGAATGGAATGCCTTGAGCAAGGTTTCATAGCATGTTTGTGGTAAGGTTACAGCTAGAACCAGGTGTCCTAACTCTTCCCACCACCCGTTTCTTTTTTTCAGATTAAGAAGCTCCTCAATCCTTAATGCCCAAAGTCTGGTGTTTTGTTTAGACCCAGCAGAGGAATTGATAATATTTAAATTATTCAATTTAAAAAGAAACTTCCTAAATGCTATCTATTCTCAGGCAGGAGAAAGTTGGCCAGGACAGGACATAGAGAGACTAGGGACAGGACAACAGGGGGACAGAGGTCAGGTAGAGGGATGGTGGACCACAGCTGGAGTCCTTCCTGGTCAAATAATGGAAATGCATTTAGTATTCTTTTTTTTAGTGAGGATGGAGTTGGATACTCCTTGCTATTCTTCTGCCATGCCAGATAGCTCCTGCTTCAGGGCCTTTGCACTGGCCGTTCTGTCTATATGGACTTCCCTGGATATCAAATGAACCTTTCACCTCCATTAAGTCTTTGTCCCAAGATCACCATGTCAGGGGAGACCTACCCTGATCTCTCTATTTAAAACTGTAATACCTTCCTCCCAGCATTTGCTATCCCCCACCCTGCTTTCCGGTTCTCCATAGCATTTAATGACTTCTAACTTATTCTATAACTTATTTACCCAACATGTTTTTATGTGTGTTTCACTTCTGCCACCACTAGAAAGTGAGTGTCAAGCAGGCATTTTGTGCATTTTGATCACGGTAAATAGAACACTGCTTCACACATAGTAGATGCTCAATAAATAATGGGTAAATGAATGAATTAATAATGAATTAAGAATTTTCCAATATGAGAGTTGGAAGAGACCTTGAAGATAAACTAATCTCAAACCCTCAATTTGTGGGTAAGGAATAGAGAAGCCAAAGAGGGTAAAAGAAAGTTTCATCGAGGAAGTGACATTTGAGCCAGAATTTTTTTCTCTTCTTTCTCTTTTTCCTCTTCTTCAACTATTTTATTTTATGCATTTGTTTATTCATTCATTCATTCACTTATTCATTCAGAAAATATTTATTGGACACTCACTGCTTACTAAACATGGTGCAAAAAAATAATATTTAACACATATTGATCACTTCGTTGCAGACATATTGCCAAGCACTTTACCTCCATTATCTCATTTTAACAAACCTGTAAGTTTAATGCTATTATTATCCTCTATTTACAGATGACAAAATTAAGGTTCAGAGAGGTTAAGTGACCTTCCTAGTCACATGACTAGAAAATGGAGGAAGTGAGATATGTCTGTGTGACTCCAAACTTTTGTATTGCACCAATACATCATTTTCCCCTTCTCTTTATTTTTTTCTTCTTGTACCTTGGGCCAGACCAAATGAGCCAACTAACCAAGGTGGCAAGAGAGACAGCCAAAGTCACCCAGGACTGGAGCCCTTTCAAGGCAGCACAATCCTGCTGCTCCAAAAACCCCCACAGCCACCTCTCCCCTCCCATCTGCTCTCCTCCAGCCCCACGCCCTGAGCCCTAGATATAGACGCTGGTATGATTCACAGCACCAAGATCAGTCTCTGGGAAGGAAAGAGGGCTCATAAAACCTTACGGCAGTTTTATAACATATTCTTAGCTTTTACAGGCATGCCGGGTAGCCAAGGCTGGCAAACAGCAAAATGTCTTAGGTGGATGGGCGGGCCCCAGGACCCAGAATTGGTGAGAGTGACAAGATTTTTTGTGCAGACAGCACCATTGTGAATGGGAAAGGGCAATACAAGAAACAAACATTTCTTCAGATCTCTATAGTTTAAACAGCACTTTGACATTTAATGCCCTCCAGGTAAAGTAGAAATTATTTCAGATTGATGGGTGAGGAGCCCTGCACAGAGGCTGTGCAGAGCAGGGGTGGCAGAGCTGGGCCTTAGACCTCAGCTTTCCTTCTTGAGTTCAGATCTGATGCTCTCTTCCTAGGATTGCCTGGCATGGCACCAACTCTCAGTAACCTCTGCTCCTCCTGCCCACAGAAATGAGTCCCCTCATGAGGTCTCAGTCCAGGCTCTATCACCAGGATATCTCAAAGTGGCTTCTGAAAAAGTTTCTGCTACCAACACCCAAGGGTTGAGGATTTCTCAGCCTCGTCTGTGCCCCTGGACCCCTAGCTTAACTCTTCACTTCCCTTCTTATACTCTACAAACCACCCGATTCCATCATTTTCAGGGCATAGCTCATGTCAGCACCAGACGAGAGAACTCATGGTGATGGTGAGGCCTCACAGATATAATCAGCTATACCCTCTTATTCATTTGCATCATTCCTGAATTTCTATTAAAAAATAAGCAAAATAGGTCTCATCATGCCTCTTTTACAGATGAGGAAACAGGTTCAGAGAAGTCAAGCAGTTATTCCCAGGTCACACACTGGGGACAGAAAGAACAAGGATTTTTATCAGTTGTCCTGACTGAAGTCCAGGTCTCTTTCTCTTAGAAAAGTTGCAGAGAGTCCCAGGTTGCTCCTAACTGTTCAGTCTGGCAATGTTTCAGGTTCAGTGGTGGTACTGCTTCCTTCCCAGCTGAAAGCTAGAGCTGACTTTCTTAGCTACTTTGGCCCAAAGTGTCTGAGCTTGAGGTTCTTCAAGTATATAGCTGGTTTCCCTTAGTTAGCAAATGCCAACACCAGCCCCCACTGAACACAGCTCGCACCTCTAACATTTCCTCACATGGGTCCAAACTAGGGACACAGTTATTCTTTGTAGGCCAGGGATCTTGCATCTTTGGGTCACCAAGGACAAGAGGTATAATATCCTTGAAAATCATTTTGTCCAGCACCATGTCTCCTGAAGTAGCCTGCCATCCCATGCAGGAGAAAATCTAGCATGATTTCAATTCCTCTTTCCCTGGAAGCTTTCAGTGAGACTTTTCTGGACTTGGCTCCTTTACAACACCCTAAGGCCCCTTTATAAGGAAAACAAGACCCTCTACTAATCTGGTCCCCTCTGCCCTGAAGCCTCATCTCTGTGTGCCTTCCCCTCCACCACCCCCAGGCCCCAGTCACTAGCACTGCCTGTAACCTCTCAGAGGCCCCATGCTGTTCCCCGTGTACTCCATGCTGCTTCCCCACACCCAGGCTGCTCCCCTACCTAAAATACCCTCCCAGGCTGTTTGCCTGCCAATCACCTCTTCATCTGTTATGAGATAGTTCAAATGTTGCCTCCTCTGTGACACTTTTTCCTATCCACACCCCCGTCTCTCACACCAGAGAAATCAACTACCCCATCTCTATGTGGTCCTCACTGTGCCCTAATTAAAGAACTAGTTCCCTGCCAGGTCCATGAGCACTGGGAGAGCAGGGACACTGTTTGGCTTCTCTTATCATCTACAAAGCTTATCAAAGATCCTGGTAAACTATAGATGTTCCATGTGCACTTTCCAAATACATAAACATGTAAATGGGTGAGTAATTGGCTGCACGCATGTGGAAAGAGAAGAAAACTACACCATCAAGGAACTTAAAATGTCACCTGTATGTCCATCGGCAGATGAATGGAGAAACAAAATGTGGTTTATACACACAATGGAATATTACTCAGCCTTAAAGAGGATGGAAAATCTGACACATGTTTCAACATGGATAAAACTTGAGGATGTTATACTAAGTGAAATAAGGATAAATACTGTGTGATGCCACTTGTCTGAGATACTTAAAGTAGTTAAATTCAGAGACAGAAAGTAGAATGGTAGTTACCAGGGACTTGGGGTTGGAGCAAAGTGATCAAAAAGGCTTTCTGGAGGGGATAATAGCAGAGGGGAGTCCTCAGGTATACCATAAAGGCCTCTGGGGTAGTGTAACAGTCTGCCCCACCCCCGCGACTAAGGAATATGAATGCTAAATCACTCCATAGCACTAAGCATGCTTGAGTGGGATTAAGCTCCAACCTAATCCTCCCCTTCCCCCATATAACCAGTGAAAACTTGCATCTGGCCTCTGCCTCCCTGAACAGTTTGAGAGATAAACATATGTATTCACATTTTTGTTCCTTGATTTGCACAAAAGTACAGCTGTTCATCAACTTGCAGGCTTTGCATTTCTGAAAGTCTGTCTTGCTTTGCAGGCCTCGTACCCTTTGGCCCTGGATAATGCTGGGAAACCAAAGTGACAGCAGCTTCCTTGGCTCGAACCCGTGAATTCTTACCAGAACCTCACATATAACCTTTGCAACTGTCTGCAATGAAGGCCGAGGTGCTGGCAATCAACATAGTGAGAACCAGACGAGCGTCCTGTCCAGGAGCACCAGGGGGAGAGCTGGCATGAAGTCTTTCCTCTCCAGCACAGGCCCTGAGGAAGAAAGATGTTAGGAATGAAACCTCAAATGTGGGCTACTCATGAAGGATGTTTCAGACATAGAGCGCTTGCCAGAAAAATCCGACTCTGAAAGTTCAAGTCAGTGTGGTATTGGAGGGTTCATTTATCGAGCACCTGTAATTTGCATGCTCCTGACACCATGCTTTGGGGTGTGCTGTAGTGCCTACAACCTAGGGCAGATGCCAAGGACCCAGCTAACCATAATACAGGGCAGATGCAAAGTGTCAAGAGATGCATCTCAAATGCTGTAAGGGGTTCAAAGGGCACGCGAGATATTCAACCTCTGGCAATGTGTCCAGCCAAATCAACTTACAGATGCTAATGGCCTGGGGGGCTGCTTTTCCAGGAGAGATGAGAACAGACTGAATCAGTGGCAGGAGCCATTATTCTTATGGAATAGAAGACGCTATGGCCATAGATGGACTACTTCTCCCCAGGCAGGCAGCTGGGGCTGCCCCGAGTGTTGGAATGGAACCAAAAGAAGATACTGATATTCCCCAGTCACTCTGGAAAACAAGATATAGGCTGGGCAGAAACAAAGTCAGACTTCAGGATCAGATAGCCTTGAGTCGAATCTTGGCTCTTCTGCTTATTAACTGTGTGTCCTTGGGAAAGTTGTTTAACCTCTCTGAGCCTTAGGTCTCCAACTGTAATATGAGGATGACAACTCTCCATTACAAGATTGTTATAGAAATGAAATCAAGAGGTGTATGGAAATTTAGTTACAAACCTGAGATGGAGTAAACATTCAGTCGATGATAGTTGGTATTATTATCAGTGTCACCAGCTAAGATTTAGTTGAGTGTTCCTTTTGGGCCACTGATTGATTTATTCAGTATCTAGATAGGCCATAAAGAGTCGCAGAGCTGTTGGGAGATGCCTTATTTCTGATGTTGGGACATCGGTGAAGATGTCCTGTGGTCAGATGTTCTTATCAGCACTTGATACAGTGTTGTCGTGAGGATTAAATGAGCTACCATATGTAAAGAGTGTCTAGCAGTGCCTTGCACAGAGTAAGAGTGTGGTACAGAAGTGAAGAACACAGGCTTTGGGTAAACTCTGGAGTTTGAACCCTAGCACCACTAGTTTCTAGTGGTGTGACCCTGAGTGAGTTTTAAGCTCTCTGTGACTTGGTTTTCTCATCTCTGAATTGAAAATTGTAATAATAGTGCTCATTTCATAGAGTCATGGGGATTCAATGAGATAATAGATATATTGCGTGTAGAGAAGCCCCTGGCACTCAGTAAGGGCTACGTGAGTGTCTGCTATCATTATTATGAAGTCCAATCTTTACTATTGTTGTTATTGTGGCAAGAGCACTGGATTTGAATCAGGAAAACCCAGGTTTAAGTTTCCACTCCAACAATAAACGAATACCTAATGGTAGGCAAATGACCTAGCCTCTCTGAATCTGAAAACTGGGACAATAATGCTTATCCCACTTACCTTGAGGCGTTAATGTGAGAATGAAAGCACTTTGTAAACTGTAAAGAATAATAAAAATATAATAAACAAATGAAAAAATAAAGTGGTAATACAGTGTTAAAGTATTTTTTAATTTGTGGAAAAGAGAAAAAATATATCTAAACATGCATACTTGTACAGAGATGGGAAATTTCTCAAAGGATAACTAGTGGGACCTAGGAGATGAAAGAGTGGGCTTGGGGACTTTTACTTGTTTCTTTAAACTCTTCTGTACTATTTGAATAAATTTTATAAATAAACCAAGTTTTTCTTGCATAACTTAAAACCAAAGCAATATTTTTCTCAACATTTTGGATTATTAGTAGATTGCCTAGAACTTCAGCCACTTTAGATTCTTGTCTTGGCTCAAAACTAGAAATGAATGGGTACCTGGCCACTTTACTCATGGCTTCAGTTTTTCCATCTGTAAAATAGGGTGGCCATTCCCTTTTCACCTCCAAGCTGTATAAAATAAAAATAAAGAGAAACACAAAATCTTTTTTGAAACTAATTTATTACCTCAAACCTAAATCCACAAGCTTCTTGGACTGTCTCAGACATAGGTTTGGCTCCCACCCACAGCCTGAGGGAAAGGAATAAAGACTATTGCTTTTGCCCTGAGGCTCTCTGTTGGTGTGCACTGTGGGTTTGACCCTGCTCATAGCCTGAGCCAGCCCAGCTCCTACCCTCCCATCCAGGCTGCCAGAAGAATCTAAGCCATAAACGTAGACCCAGGAGTTCCAGAATCTGGAGTTGAGGACTCTTAAAGGAACAAGCTTCAGAAGACTGATTACAGTACTTCCCACCTAATGAGACATCTTCGTTGCTCCAAAGGGAAGGAGAGAGGAAGCCAGATCGGAAAGTGACCTAGCCCCTAAACCTCGGCACCCCCACCTTTACCGCTCTTCTTCCCTCTCCTGGTTCAGTGCCTCCTTCTCAGAAGCCTCTCCTCCCTCTCCCGGGCAGTGGCTGCTTCGTATTCACACCATGTCCTCCTTGCCTGTCTCCATTTGGAAATGTCCCTTTTTGACCTCTCTGTATCTCTCAGTTGCCTTTGTGGGGGGAGGGAGTCAAGAAAAAGAGAGAGAGAGAGATCGTCTCAGCATTTACCCAATTAGTAGTAATTAGAAGGCAAGGCCCCGGTGCTCTCCTCACAGCTGCTCCAAAGGACAAGCCGGCTGGAGAGTAGCTGCTAAATTGGCGTTGGACACACTCTGTCTGAGAGAGATCTGACCAGCAACTCCTGCCCTTCATATCCCCATTTCAGTCCCCATGCAGTGGAAATGCTCATCTTTCTCCCCACAGATGTGTCTCCCAGGAGTTATTTCTTGAGTTTGCCCTTGATTCTCAGCCCCCAAAACAACAGCCGTGGGCTATGTCAATGTAGCCCCACTCTGGCCCCTAAGCCTTGCTGTAGGCCTGATTCCTGTGGTACCCAAAGCCTCTCCCCCACAACAGTGCAGCTCTCAGAAATGGGCATGCTGCCTGGGGCACACTCTGCTTTGGTTTGTAGTTACCCTTGAAGAACTATGGTCTGGGACAGAGGGTCTTGCAAGGCAGGGCAGCTGAGTCCCAGCTCTGTGTTCTTTGCTTGGGTCACAATTTCTCTTCCACTAGCTTCAGCCCAGATAGCAGGTCTAGAACTGTAGTAGATCCTCAAATCTGATGTCATCTCAAGAGGTCAGCATACCTTTCCCTTCTCAGCAGCTGATCTCAGTAGGTGGAATAGAATCAAAAAGCCATTTTTATTAGGAGCACAGCCTGTCCTGACCCCGACGTTAGGTGCCAACTGTTTGGTACTGTCCATCTTGTCAGTGCTTATTAATGATCCTGATTA